>VXBU01007363.1:252844-282064 GCA_013400315.1 Bombycilla garrulus
GGACCTTAAAGCTCATCCCATTCCACCCTACCATGGGCAGGGACACCTCCCGCTGTCCCAGGCTGCTCCAAGATTGGTCTGTCCTGGCCCTGGGCACTGCCAGGGATGCAGGAGCCTGGATCCACAGCCACAGCTGCTCTGGCCACCCTGTGCCAGGGCCTCCCCACCCTCACAGGGAAGAATTTCTTCCTAATATTTATTCTAAATTTGCTCTGTGTCAGTTTAGAGCCACTAGGCCTTGTCCTGTCACTCCAGGCCCTTGTCAGAAGTGCCTTGTAAAAAGAAATGGCAGGGAGGGGCTCAGTGCCATTGATTTTAATTTATTTTTTTTTAAGCCAGTCCAATTTCCATCTGATATGAATTACATCATGAGTTTTATATGTTTTCATTCTGAACAAACACCACTAAAAAGGTTTGTTCCTCGCAGATTCTTATCTTATTTTTTCCCATGTGCATTATTGTCTCCCATTTTCCTGAAGGAAACCTGGAAGAATTTAAACTTAAATTAGTCTTAAACAGTTTTAAGAGGGAATAAATAATATTCATGAGACACCTCCTGCAGAGGACATGGAGAGTGCCGCGATTCCAGACTAATTCTTAGAAATAACTGATCAGCATCACAACCGGCCTTGAGAATTTCTCCTGCAGCAATTGAAGATGGGAACACTGTGTGGCAGCAGCAGGACTGGGAAGCTGCTGCATCATCAGCTGGAATGGGTGCTGGGAATTTTTTGCTTCAGGATTTGGGGTGTGTGTGGATCTGAGCTGCTGGATTTGAGTGACAGTGGAGGCTTTTGTCCCGCTGTGTGTGTGACACCAGTGGCACTCACCAAGTTTCAGTGTTCAGCAATCTTGGGGAACATTTGTACTTTGACATTTTCCTAGGCAAAGCTGTGCAAGAGTTCCTGAAGTTCTTTGTTGGTGTGTGTGTGTGTTCAAGCACTGCAGATTCTTCCTGCTGCAAAGGAAAAAGTGGGAATGCTTCAACTGCTAAACACTGACATGTGAGGAGTACAATAATTCAGCAACTGATTCTGAGGTGGGAACAGCCTTCAAATGCTAAAATTTGTTACAGAACAGAAAGTTCTGAGCTGCCACTGCCTTAGAAGAGCAAACACCTCCATGCTAATGGGACTTTGTGCTCGTGGAGGAGATTCTGGGGCACACTGGGGGTTCCATGAGATGCTTTCTCCCAGGACACGCCGTGATTTGGGTCTGTGTGGTGAGGGGGACGTGCCCTGGGAGCAGGAAGCTGTGATGGGGGCAGGTGGGCACAGGGTGGATGGTGGGGTGGTGCTGGGGCTCCTGCAGCTGCAGGGGAGGATGAGGAACCCCAGAGCTGAAGGGATAATGAAGAACCCCACAGGTGACAAGGATGATGAAGAACCCCACAGGTGAAGAGGATGATGAAGAACCCCACAGGTGAAAAGGATGATGAAGAACCCCACAGGTGAAAAGGATGATGAGGAGCCCCACAGCTGGAGGGGATAATGAAGAGCTGACGAGGCAGCACCAGGGGCTCCTCTGGGCTGAGCTGCTCAGAGGTTTCTGTGTCCTGCTGGAGAGCGCTCTCAGAGTTCAATATTTATTTCTGCCTCCAGGATGGAAGGATTTCCTTTTTCCCTGGATGCTGGTGTCGTTCTTGTCCTCCTGGCTGGGTGAGTACAAGGCTGGGGAGGTGTGGGTGTGGCATGAGCTGTGTGTTTTAAGAGGTAAAGAAGCCCTCAAAGGCCTACAAGTGCTAATTCTTCTGGAAACCCCGCTTTGATTCTGGTTGTACAGAATAAATGTTTGTGGATTTGAGAGGGAGAGAGAAGCTCTATGATCAGTGTTTCAATGCCCTCCTCCACAAGTAGCATGAAATTGCTCTTTCAGCACAGAGTCACTGAATAATTCCAGGATTTGATATCTGAAAGTCTCTTAGTTCTAGGAGTAATACTAATAGGAACTCTTTCCTATTCAGAGGTTTTAAAGGGGGAAATTCCTGAGTTTAGTGCTGAGAATCTCTTATTGGTACAGGCCTGAGATCTGCTGTTGTTGGTCTTTAGCCAAGGCATTTTTTTGGGGGGAAATACCTTTTCTGTGCAATATAAACTACCATTTTTCTCTGGGGAAAGCAGGAATAATTTCCTTTCTGAGCTGCGCTGAGCTGGAGTATTTGAGCACTGAATAAAATCACAAAGCATTTGAAAATCTAAGTTCTGTAAAAATACAATGGTCAGCTTTACAGTGGTACTTTGTCTTACGCAGGTGGATGGGGATGGGAGTGGAAAGGACTTGTCCTGAAGAAGGGTACTTTTATTTTAGATAGTTTTAGATTTTTACGTGCTTTTGCATGACCACACGAGCTGTTCTGTCATTAAAAGACTGAGTGTGGAGCTGGGATTTAGCTGCTGCAGAAACAAAGAGTGTCCTACACAGAAAAACCCTGTGCTGTGATTTCTGGGGACAACATTTCCGTGAACACAGAAGGCAAACGAGCAGGAAGCTTTTCCACCTGGAAGGGCACAAGACTTGTGCTCGTTAGCTGTGTCCAGCTCAGCAGGACACAGCTGTGCCTGTTTTAAACCTGATGCTGAGCTTTCCAGCTGATCTGAGCTCAGGTGCTTCCCGGGCTGCAGGAAGGCTCTTGCACAGGGCAGTGTTTGGTGTGGGGGAGTCACTGAGGAGTCAGGGCTTAGGAGAAATTTGGGAGAGGATTCCTGGCTCGTGTTTCCAGCTTGCTGTGAGGAGATGTTACGGGTGTGCTGCTCTGTGAGAACAGAGCAGTGACAGCTCTCACTCTGGCTGGGGAATTGCAGATCTTCAGGGCTTTTCAGCTTTGTTGCTGTTGTTCTGTTATTTCCTCCCTGTGGCTCTGTGACGGCGCTTTTGTCATCCAGCTCTTCAGTGTGGGAACCCTTTTCCTGTCAGAGCAGTGGGAGGGATGTGCTCACCGGGGTTTGCTCTTTGACTGAGCTCCCTCAAAAGCACCACCTGAAATGTGGGAAGAAGTTTATAGAAATCTTTTGAAGGTGGAGAGGAGCTTTTCCCTTCCCTCATGCGCACATGGGTAGACTGGCTCTGTGGCAGCTCCTGGGAAAGCTCTGGTTTCTCTTCTAGAGTTCTCCCACTCTTTTCTAGGTCTGCCATTTTCCTTGCACTTCAAACTGCTGACTATCCCTGCTTTCTGTGCTGCTCTTTTCTTGCTTTGCTCCCTTTTTAGATGAGAATCCTGCCAGTGTGGAGGAGTTAACAGCAGCACCGTGCAGCTGCCAGGAGGTTTGGGTTCTTGCATCCTGGTTAAAGTGGAGACGTTGGCTTGTAGCTGTTCCACTCTGAGCTGTGATTAGGCCTTAGACCAGAGTCTACAGACATCTTCCTACAATGTATTTTGGCAGGGCTGACTTGATTAATGAAGCTTGAAGCATGAGAAGGCAAACTCTGGGAAACTCCTATGCCTCACTTGAAATATCTCATGTAAATTAATATTTCTGAAACATGTTGTCTGCTTTAAACTCAGACCCAGGGGAGAAAAAGTGCTGATATGTATGAGTAGTCTGATTTCCTTCCCAAGCTCAGCAAGAGGCTGTGCCAGTAAAGGGCAGCAAGGAGCTCTGAGCAGAGAAAATAGAAGTTTAATGTTTCTAGCTGTTGACTGAAAGAATTGGGCCATTATGGAGATGACAGAAGGCTGGAATAGCAGCATCTGAAAAGCCCTTCAGCGTTGTCTGATGCTGTCCCTTTAAAAAGTGCTGTATTGATGTAATGGGTACTTGAGGTAATGACTTTTTAATGTATTTAAGGGAAACAAGACCACCCTGATTAACTGGAGTTTTATTTTCAAAAGAGCTGTGATTACTGAAATGCTGTCATGCCATGAATCACTTGATTCTGCGGCTGAGGTACCACAGGCTTGCTGCACAACCATTAATTTTAGTGGTTGGGCCCCAAAGTTCCTTTCCCATGTTGTGGCAGTTTGGCAGCTGAACCAAGTATAACTGTACTGATGCATTTTTTCCTACTGGAATCAATGTCCTGATAGCTTGAATGTAAAGGCATTGAGATTTTTTTTGGATAGTGACAGTAGGGCTGGGAAAGGAGATGCTGTGAGCACTGTGGGGTGGAAGATATTTATGGGGAAACTTATGGAGCATCTCTGCCTCGACAGAAGTGCAGCAGAACACATTCTCTGTTCATTCCCTCGAACAAGCCTGTGTAAGTTTGGACAAAAAGATTTTGCCACTGGACATGGATGTTCCAGGGGTTGGAGTGTGCCTTGAAAAAGCTGCTGGTGAACTTCACCGCCAGTGGAAATCCTTCATGGCTGGGCTGTAGCTTTTTCAAGACTTAAAGAAAAGCTGTCCTTTGTTTTGTCCTGTTTTTGTGTACGTGCACACAGGCTAAAGGCAGAGGATGGGGTCAGCTGAGCCTGTGTGAATGTGTTTAGAGGTAAAAGCAGCTGTGGAAGAGTCAGTAATGCCAGCACATGGATAGGGCACAACAGCCCACTGCACACTGGGCTGACCTGGTTAAAGTGAGTGGTACCTGCAGAAGGCCATGATAAAAGTTCAGATTTTTTCAAAGTGGGTAAAATATTTTAAAAGGTGTTTCAAGCCCAGCAAACTCAATTCAAGTCCCCTGAAATACTAATTTTCAGTTTGTTCCACCTGGAGGGGTGACAAAAGTGATTATACCTGCACTTCTGCAACCTGGCAGAGGGGCTAAAATACCCTGTGAGGAGTTAAAAGATTATTCACTGCAGAAACTTGTCACTGAAAGGCTATCAAGCTAAAATTGGTGGCTGGACTTTAATTCCCAGCATGGGCACTGCTTTGTTATTTGTAGATGTTTGCTGCTACTGTGATCAATATGAGTTGCACTTTTCATGAGTCTTCATATTCTGCTGTTCCGAGCGCAGTGCTGCTCGTGTATTTCATTGTCAGTCTCCTGTAACTCATTTTATGTTCTCCAGCATTAATCTTTCCTTGTCAATGTTTTCTAAATCTAATCCAGCACAGCCTCAGGAAAATAAAGCAATTGTTTAAATTGATGGTTTTGAACAAAATAAATCATAAATCAGTCTATGATCTTTGAAACCTCTCTTCATCTAGAAAGTATGGGGTTTTTTGGGTTTTATATTTTTGTTTTTCCTCCGGGAAAGTGATTATGGAGCGTGGGTTAGAGATGTGCAGGAGGGCCGTGCCACCTGCAGGTGCTGGGGAGAGGCTGCAGCTCTCAGCAGTGTCCAGGGCTGGCTGAGCTGCCCCTGCCCACCTCTGCTCTTGATTTTATGATCAAAATAATCACACTCCCTTTTCCTTCCTGCTCCCGCGGGCAGAAAACACGGAATACAACAGAAACCGTTCCTCCAGAACCCCAACATTGATTAAATGTGAGTGAGAAGGGCTTGCATGAGGCAGGATTGGTAGGGGAAGGTTTTCCTTTCTCTCGCGTTCCCAGGGAGAAGCTTGTGCAGCCCGAGGGTCCCCGTGGGCCAGAACCCCGCTGCTTTGTTCACTGGCTGCTTTATTACCCGATGTTCCTCTCTGGTGAGAGCCTGATTCCCGCCAGGGAGCTGCCGGGATGGAGCTGGGCTCCTGCTGAGGGTGAGCTGCTGCTCGCTCAGGTTTCTGACTGCTCAGTGCCGCATTTTGGGGACCGCATTTCGCTCAGCGTGACCTCCAGGAGCGGCAGGGGACAGCAGCAGCACGGTGGCACTGCTGGGAGCCAAACTCCTGCTCGGGTATGAACCGCTCCAAATAAACCCCGAAAACAGCGAGAGAGAGCCCGGGCGGGATGTGAGGAAAGCTGAACCGAGGAAAGGAGGCAGCGTGTGCCGCTAATCGCCTGCCATTCCGATTTCGGGGTGATTTGTCAGCCCCGAGCTGTGCGGGCACGCCCCGCAGCCATCCAGGAGGGCACGTCCTGCCCCGTGGCCGTGTGAGACGCTGGCACTGACATCGTGTCACTGCTGCTCCTGGTTTGCCATTTAGGATCGAGCACGAGCTCGGGGAGAGCTGCTGGAGCTGGGTAACAAACTGTAATTGCATGAAGATGATCTGCAGTAGCTCCCCAGACTCAATTTCTACTTGTAATTGGCAGATGGAGGCAGACTCAGAACAATTATCTGATATTAATCATGTCAAAGCCTTTTGTACTTTTGGATTTTCCTCGTCTTTAAAGCGTCGTTTCTTGACGTGACCAGAGAGCAAGGAGAGGGAGCTGGTGACTCTTTGTGTCAGAAGCTGACTTGTGCACCTTGTGCATGGTAGAACATCCCTCAGCAGCTTCAGCTCTGGAATTCTCCCCATCCCCAGATACCCCGAGGTGCATTAGATCAGCAGCACCTCGTCTGGACTTTCCTGGAGCACTTTGATGCTGGACTTTGTGGAGGAGGAAGCCCAAGGCTCAAAGCTGAGCATGCAGTGCCCTGCTGGGCCTCCAGTGCAGTCCTGCCTACTTAGGCCTGGCAGGAAATTGAAATATTCAATTTAATATTGACCCACGGTGGGCTGAAAACTGTGAGCAGGTGCTGAAAATTCAACTCCTGAAACAAAGTAGTGCCATTCCTACCTCAGTGGAACAGGAGCTTTCCACAACTACGACTTTTATTGGTAATTTTTGTGAGGTGAAGAAGGGGGATGTGGATTTAGAGGACACCTCTAGCACACCCAAAACTTTGAGCTTTAATTTGGCAGAAGTATCTATATAGTTTTAGCTACTCTTGCAGGTGAGACTGGACAATAATCCCAGCCTGATTTTGACATGGTGCTTTCCAAGGGTGTGGGAATGTTTAGGGGGAGAAATTCTGACACAGCTGTGCCCTGCTAAGACACCTTCTCTCAGCCACGCTCTCTGCAGTCGTTGGGTTCTGTGCACTGCAGGAAGAGCTCCATCAATTCCAGAAAAACCCTGCATCAGGTATCTCTGTGCTGGAGGTGTGTTACACACAGATTATCTTCTGGGTCCGTGTGGACTGCTTTTGGACACTGGTAGTCTGTTCTTTTGATTGTTTGCTTTCCTTTGCCTCTCTGCTGTCTGTTTTTGTGGCAGCTGTTGTGGGATGGCAAGGGATAATGAGAATGAATTGTTCCTGCTCTAAGGAACTCGGCTGCAATCCGTGAGGCATAGGGAAGCTTTCTGTCCTGTTCCAGAGGGTGTAAAACCACTGTTTGCAGCTGTTTGTAAAGATGGAGTAACCCTGCAACCAAAAGTGGACTTAAGTAGAGCTCACACCGTGCCTGGAAGTTAAAAAAATTGAGTTTTCCCCACCTCTACTCGTCCTTCAGGTTTGTTATTGGATATAAACCTTGTTTTCTTAGGAATCCAGGCAGGGAAGCTGGAAGTAGTCAAATATAAATGCATTCTTCTCTTGCTCCTGTTTATTTAATGTCTGTGGGACTGTGGAGAGCGACTGTCTGCTGAGGGTACTGTGAAAAATGGCCCTCACCCCCTCTTAAAGCAGGGTAATAATATGCAATATTTATTGCGTATGTTGAAGGCTCAGAAATTATGTTTTGGCTGAAATTTATACCCGGCCAGGCCCCTGGAGGGCACCAACAGCCAACGTTAGAATTTTTCACTCCCTTTTAGGTCTTACCCACTGACATGCAGCACCGTGAAGACAGCCAATATATCCCCACGTACAGATTAAAGTGAACTTGCTTTGCCTTGCATAATTTGAAAATTCAAAAGACCAATTTCTTAGTGTAATTGAAAACCGCTACATTTCAGGCTTATTCATTGAATCAGTATTTCCAGTTAGAATTCAAATTAATCTTCCTACCTTTAAACAAGATAACGAGGGTGTAGTTATATTTACTCAGCCTTTTAACAATCAGGTTCAGTGTAGCTGCATGTGATTAACTCCACACACACAATTGCAGGAGGTGAGTGTGGGCACGGCTCCAGTCACGAGGGGAATTCATCTCTTAGGGCTGAAAATCTGAACTGACAGCTCAACACTCAGCCTGAGTCCCTCTGGAAGGGAAAATAGAGAGGAAGGAAGGTGAAATGACCAGCCCAGCAGAAGAGCCATGTCAGCTTCTCTAGGATTCCCCATGAGCTTTCTTATTTTTATTTTTTTTAATTTTGCCTGGAGGCCTCTTGCTTTAAAGTTGTATTAATGCAACTTTGCTGAATTACTTGCAACACCTGTCAGAGAGAGGTGACGTCCAAGAGAGCTCGTGGAGCACATCTGGCTGCTCTGGGGGTCAGTCAGGTGGAAACACAAGCCTGAGGTTTGTGCAGGAAAGTTTTTATCTGCAGCACTCCCTGCTCTGCACCACAGGCGTCAGATGTGGGGGGTAAATTGGGGATAAAAATCCTTAATTCCTTGAAATAACAGCAGATGGGTTTTAAGAGCTCAGCTCTCTGAAGAGAAGCCTAAGGGATAATTTGACCAGTCTCATCCTGAGACTTTGTGCACCCATTTGGTTTTTGAAGGGGCTTGGACCAGACTTGGAGTTTCCAGCAGCATCACTACTCTGCTGTGTGGTGATGCCAGGTGGGACTTGACATCTTCTCTGCAGGCCATGCAGTTCATCAAGGGAAATCTGAGTTTTGGACGTGAGAAGATGGGGATTGAGTTTGGTTGGGCACCCCCACATCCCCCTGTGCTACTTCGAACTTGTCCCTGTCCCCTGTCCATAATCTTTCCCCTGAATTGCCCAGCATAAACTGGAAAGAGAAGAAGTTGTGCCCCAATCCATTATTTTTGGAAGGCTGGACGTTGAGCTTGCTGTGTGAAATCCTCACTTGAGCTACCAGAGGGTTTTTATTCTGGATGGCACCTTGCATATGTTTTTCAGTCACAGACTGGAATAATTCCAGGGAAGCTGCTCTGTTCTGTTGCTTAATTAATAATACATCCTTTTAAAGAATAAATAATAAAAAAAATAAATGCATATTTAACTGATAAGTTAGAGGAACTTCAAAAGCACTGGTTTGGGCCATGAGCTGCATAAAACAGTGCTGCGCTACAATGAAAACCCTGACTAGAACAAAATTTGGGATTGCATTATGCTTCTAAAGTATTTGGATGGTTTAACATGTTGAATTTCGTGACTTTTTTCTTTCCTCTCTTAGACAGAAAGGATGAAAAATACCGTTTAGTGAGCTAAGTGACATAGTGGAGGTACAAATGCTACTTTTCCAAAAGGGATTTGTAGCCAAGTTGAAACCTGCAGCCACGGTGAAGTTGTAAAGCCACTGCCCAGCATCACCTTATCCTCAACCAGCTGTCAGTCAGCAAGCTGCTCTGGGAAGGAATGCAGGGTAAAAAATGGTGTAAATCTGGGATTTGGGAGAGGATTTTGACCTGCTGCTGTCACTGGCCCTGTACAAGGCTGGAGAGTGTTTCTGATTGTGCAGTTTCTCATAACAAGGTCAGAACTGAGGTTTCGGCATGAACTTTTGCACTGTCACTTCTGCTGGTTCCTGTAACAGCTACTGGCACTGGGGTTTGTAATTACTGTGGGAGAAGAATAAATTGTTCTTGCAAAGATTTCAAGTAATTGTGAAGAAACATAAGAAGTGAAGTTTTTGTTTATTTATTTATTTAATCTTTGGTGGTAGTTACTCCTAACCAACACAGACTGTTCATGGGGAGAGGAAATGAGGAGGGTGTGGAGTCCCAATGGGAACTTCCCCAACAGACCAAGTTTGCTTGTGGAAAAATCTTTAGGTTTGTTTTCTTCTGGCAATTTGTCTCCATATTCAGAGATTTCCTTGGTTTCTAGAAGAGCCTTTGGCAGAGGTGATGAGCAAACAAGCAGAACCTCTCCATCTCTGCTGTGCCTTCCTGCACTTCCTGCTCTGTGTGCATCCCCCTCCTTTTCCAGAGGTTTACTCCAAAATTCCCAGGCCACAGAGGACCTCCCACTCTCTTTCACTATTCAAGGAGTAGCAACCAAGACCAAAAAACTGCAATGATTGTGTTTTGTGGTGCCTCAGGAGCTGCCTGCACACGGGCGAGCAGCACCAGGTATCGCTCGTGGCCCAGTGGCATTAGGGATTCAAGGCTGGAGCCACCACAGGATCAAACTGCACATCCTGCGACAAACCAGGATTGCTTTGATGAAAGCTGAGCTTTAATTTAATTTGCATGGGCTGCAGATGAATGGGCTGTGTGATCAAAAGGGATGGGCTGTAAATAGGTTCAGAGAGCGATGGGCCGTGCCGGGGAGGGGAGCTCGCTCTGGGGCTCGGAGGCAGGACCTGCTCCTGACCTGAACAGGGAGCGGTGCTGGCGGCTTCTCATCTCCTGCTCGTCAGCCAGGAGCTCTGAGAGCCAGCAGACAGCTCAGCTCGGCTCGGCTGCATTTCTGCTCGAGGGCAGAGGCGGTGCCGAGGTCACCGCGGCTCCCGCGGGATGCTGGAATCTCCTGTCGGGCTGTAATGCCCCTGGAGCCTGAGCACTGAGCGCTGCTTTCATTTCTATCGCTGAAAGTCAATTGTTGCCCCAATTAACAACCAAAACTCAGTCATCTCCGTGGTGCACAAAATGGAATGTACTAATAGTCACAGAGGCCATTGATTTAGGAAACTTAAAGCCCCATTTCTTTCCAGTGTCTGGAAGATTTACTGAGGGAGTTGAGCTTGGAGATGTTCAGGACTCAGGTGGTCGGTTCCACACAAGAATCATTAAAGAATAGATTCTTTAACGTCCTCAACAGCATTTTGTAAAATATTTTCCTTTAACAAATGACTCCTCCAAGCGGAGATCATCTTTATTTAAAAGATAATATGTTGTCTTATAGCTCCGAAATGGATCTCAGAAAGGCCAAAGATTCCATTTTTCAGTCATCTGGTTCCTGGGAACCATCTGGCTGCATTAAAGGTGAGAATTAACTTACTTAGCTAGTAAGTTAATTGATCCTAACGGGTCCCTTCCAACTTGAGATATTCTATATTAAGCAAGAATGATTTGGGAGCCTTGCCAGTGAATGACTTGGAGGAGATCTTGCATTTTAATTCTCAAAAATGGTGTTTAAACTCTTTATTTGCTTCCCCAATATCTCCCAGGCTGGATATCAAGCTATGTTAGTTAAATCTTTATCACTTCTGCAAAAATTAAGTCTTTCAAAGGGACGGCTTTAAAGATTTAAAGGTCTCTGCCTTTCAAGGGTGCCTTTAACAGATGTATCTTTGCTGAAATGTTCCTCAGCACAATTGCGGTGCAGTTAATTTACCACCCTTTGGAACTGACTTCTGAACTGGATAATGGAAATTACCCCAACTCCTGTGTGTGTTCCCAGCTGCTTAAAGATGGTGATTGCAACAGCAGGGAAACAAACAGCTCTGTGCTCCCTGAAAATGAGATTTATCTTGTACCACTCGTGTGCTCCTGAGGAATCCTGCAAATTGCTTTCAGTTATCAAATCCAGCTCCTGATTTTGTGAGCAACTGTTAGAAGAGAAACTCAGTGGAATAGCCTGGAAGGATGCTGGAGAGGTCATGCAACTCATCCATCAGCCCCAAGGCAGGATCAGCTGTATATTAATCCTGACAGATATTTATTCAATGTGCTCTGAAAGATCTCCAATGGTAGAGAGATGCTCAGCTAATCTGTTCTGTCTCCTCATCCCTGCTGTTAGAAAGGTTTTCTTGACATTTACCCTGGATGTTTCTTCTTGTAATTAGTCAGGAAAACTGAGTGACTTGTCTTATCTGTCCTAGCTATGGAAAAAGATGATATTCTGCTCTGTGTGAAGACTTTGAGGTCCCCCATGAGCTGTCTGTTCTTCAGGGCACACAGACCATAATGTTTTTAATCTTCTATCATGTCATATTTGCAGATCTGTGATTAGTCTCATTGCACTCCTGGTGCTCTCTGCAGTCAGGCTGTATCTCTCCTGATCTAGAATATCTTTCTCAAATGTCTAAAATAGCCTCCATCACCCACTTTTGATTCAGCAGCAGCGTTTGGAATGTGTTTGCTATCAACATTAAAGTAAACAAGTGCTATTGTTTAAATATTATTTCCTCTAACTGGATCAGTCTTCCATAGTAACAGCAGCCCTGGTAAAATTAAACATAATACTGAATATTAGTTTGGAAAGAAATGTGCATTTTAAGGTGAAGCTGGAGTTCTAAAGCAAGATTTAGCAAAGCTCACTATTTTTGCCTGATGATTTGGATCCAAACAGCTCCTGTCTTGACCTTTCCAAACTGATGTTTCCCTCTCTTCTTTACCTGTTTGCTCAGCTCTGAATACTCAGGATTTCACTCACTTTGTGTGTGTTTCTGTTCCTTACATCACGTTCTAGATCTCTCTCGTTGTGGGAGTTACACGCTCCGTGATGTGACAACTTATTTAATAGCAGATGACACTTGTTGCTGATTCTGTCACATGAAACTTTCTTCAGAGCCTTTTTTCCTCCTGCAATTAAATCCTGCATTTTAGTTGCTGCCTTTTGTTTCCTTTGAACTCATCAGGGGAGGAATATAATCAGATATTTGAAATTACAATCTTGGCTAAGAGGCAACATGAAGGCGATGAGTGCTTCACATCTTTGTTTAGCATTCCAAAGCTGGGAAGGAGACAGGCCAAAGAATCTGCACTGGTTTCTGAGCAAAAATTTAGGGTTCTGGGGACTTGGATACTGCCCTAAGCAGCTTTGAGGAAATAAGATTCAGTTGAACAAGGTGGGGGAATAAAGCTGCAAGAGCAGAAGTTGGAGAGGTTTCATAGTCACTCCCAGCTGAGGGGTGCATCTCTTCCTGCTCCTGCTGCAGGTTAGGGCTGGGCTGAGGTAGAGATGGCAGGGATAACATGCAGGTAAAAATTTGGGATCAAAGGAGTCAATTTGATCCCTTTAAACCTGCCCAGAAGTCTCCACAGAACCTCTGGCCCTCCCCAGTGGGCCTCACCACAACCCCGTGTGGGCACAGCAATGAACTCCAGACCCTCAGCACCAAAGTGGAAAAATTGTCATGTGCCAAAATTAAGAAAAAGGAAACTTTCACTGATGCCTTGAACTACTGAATTAGCAGCAAATTTGCCAGCTAAAAAAAGTCCAGCTGGTGTTCACAAGCAAGTTGTTTTCCCAACTTCAAAGCCTCCACCAGGCTGTCCAGGGAGGATAATTCCTTCTGTGAACAGTTCATTTAACTCCTGAGTGCATGAGCTAAATGAGCTCCTGATAGACATTTCTTTTTTTTTTTATGTCTTGCAAAGAAGTGTTGAGCAGTTTGGGCTTAAGGTGAGCGAACACTTTTGAAAGGTTTTTATGGAAATTGCTTCTGTAACAGAGTCAGGGAGAAACCTTTCTGCACCACAATTGCAGGAGAAAAGGAACCATCTGAGTCGTAGCTGAGGGAAATTTGCTTTATTTTTGAAGCTGTGGTAATTTCCTTAGAAACCTCGTTCTTCAAGATGTGTGCCAGGGGCTTTTAGGAGAGGTTTTAGCTCTGAGTATTGCTTGGATCTTCCTTGTCAGAGCCCTTCTGTCCTGGGCCCATTGTGAGGGGGGAGTGGGGTTTGAATGGATCATGAAAGTGTTTGGGATAGTTTATAGGGAGACTTTAGGCTCAGTCTGCTGTTTATTCCCCTTTTTGAAGGTGCTCCAGTTGGTAAAATTATGACTATATAATAATAATTTTTGTACCAGTGAAACTTCCAAAATTGCTTTATCCTTATGCGAGCATTGGCTTCCCCTGAAATTCTGCACACTGTGCTGAATTCAGAAGGGCTTTTTTCATGCTGAAGTGGAGCTACAATAATTTCTGAGCTCTGTGCCTTGTTTCAATTATTTACCTCTGCAAAAGAGATTTTTATAAATCCTCCCTTCTCTTTCATATTATTAACTTTCTTGTCAAACTTTTATTTAAACCACAGAGACAAAGACGGATCTTTTCTTTATAGCTCTGCAAAGTTAGATTTACTTCTCTGACCTGTTTCAGCATGATTGAAAGCTAATCTGTCTCCTTTTTATTGGCTTTTGGTAAAGCATGTATTTCTTTGTTTCCCTTTTTCATTCTGTATTGTCTTGTGAAAATATGTAACTTCGCTTGGGCTGTAAAAAATTATCCTCCTACGGAAGAGGAGAAAAAAATGACAACCCTTAATCCCATCCAAGAGAAGCTTTATGTCTTTAATTAGCTCATTGGATTGCATTCATGGATGATTCAAGTCAAATGAACTCCGAGCAATAATAAAGGTCCTGTGGCCACCTCTGACCTCGCAGAGAGGAGCTCTAAAGCCAGAAAGGTTTTTTGGCTCATCGTCAGAGACAACTCCTTGAGTTTCTCTTTTTTATTTTATTTTTTTTTTAGTTCATTTTGCCATAAGAGCCTGTGGAGTGCTCTCACTGCAGTTAACTTGCTTGGCCAAGGGCATGATACGGCTTGTGGGCTGCTAACTCGGAAGACTGATATTTTAAATTCTGCTGCTCTCCCCTTTATAATTAGTCCACTTTATAATCAGTCCTTTCAACGCTCTAATCCTACAGTAGATGTTTCTAACCCCTCTGCAGGAGTTGTTTACCTTTTATTTTAAATGCACTTGAGGATATAAAGTTACTTCTGTGTTAAGCTAGTTTTGAAGCTTATATTACACTTTATAGAGGCTGCTCATGTTTTGCCTCGCCCAGGTGGATTAAATTGTGATCATACACAGCATTACAGCAGGCAGAGAAGATTCTGCCCCATGTATTTGTGATTCTTTTCATTCTAAAGAGCTGAATGAGCTCGAGGGTAATACCCAGGGATATTGATCTGGGATTATTTTGGCAGAAGGTGCTGACTCACAGCAGCAGCCCAAAATTGATCAGTTTTCCTCCTGTCCAGTGTGAAGCATCTCTGTGGTGTGTCCAACATGCTCCTGACCCTCTACAGCAGGGCCAGCACTTCAAAGTCATCTTGCCAGACTTAAAAATCTTGTTATTTGTGAGGTGTCTGCAGAACTGGGAACACCAATAAAATCTGCAAGCTTGCTACCTGCAGTAGTTGAAATTTATCAAAGCATTTTACCCCTTTTTCTGTTCAGTGGCTTCCACTGTCAGTGTGTAAGTAAGCACTATATAGATATAAGTAATATTATATATGTGCAAATAAGTGCTGTATTTAAGTGTAAATAAGTCCTGTGGCAGCTTTTCACTTGTTTTTGGGGGTGAAATAGCATTTTACTGGCATTCAAGGGCAGGTTCAGGTGCCTGAGAGCAGGATAAACATTATATAGATACACTGGGATAGTATTTAAATAAATATATATATTAACATAGCAACTGTTCACTGCTGCTCTGCTGCTGAATGTGTGAAAGCACATAAAACTGTAAACAAAATAGAATAAATGCTGCTAAGATTAACAGCTGTTCAATCTGCCAGTCACTGATAGAAAAAAATCTTCGGAAGACCTGAAGTTCTGTGGTTGGTAGTTTGGGGCTGAAAGAGTGTGGATCCAGGTTTTCATTGATGCTCCTGTTCATTCTTCAGGTCTTGAATTTTGTTCTGGTGTCCCTGAGATATTTAATAATGCATCCTGACGTTCAGTAAATATGTGCCCTTTTTATACAGACGGTAAAAGATAGTTGTAAAATGCAAGTTAATACTGTTTATTTAGTACTTTCACCTTATTTATGAACAAATTGTTGGTAGGTTCATTATGGTGCTGTTTACCTGTAGATCTGTATTTCAGTCCCCAATTCAAACATCCTACCAACAAAAAAACCCAAAGTCCCTGTTTAAAGCAGACTTATTGATATAGAAGTCATCTAAGTCCTAGAAGAACGTCCTCCTGAAATCAAAGGCTGGATAATACAACTGGAAGAGCTGAGAAATGGTTCTGAGCACTGATGCACATTCCTGAGTGAAAACTCGGGTTCAGGAAGCAGCTCTGATGAAGTTCAGCATCCAAGGATAATTCATGAATGTTGAGGCAATCATGGGGGAAGTGGAAGCTTCAGCTTTGTGAAATAGAAGGCTCAGGTAATAAAGAGAGGGGAGCTGCTCAGAACTGGATGACAGAGGAATATAATATTAAAAACTGAAAAAGAATGTGTATGGGTTAAAGCGCTGCAAAGAGAATTCAGTCTTTTACTGGCTAAAAAACCCGACAGAGAATTATTTTCTGTGGTCCTTGTGTAGCTCTGGAATAATGGTGATCATCCCCATTTTAGTCCAGGTGTTAATTTATGATTTGCCAGTCCTCAGATTACCACCAAAAGGAAAATACCTATGGCAAAAAAATCCTTGATTAGAAATCTGGAGAAGGAACACCAGTGCAGTTCTGGGTGTGGTGAGGAAATTTCCACATCTGAACATCACCTTCCTTGGCAGAAGAGTTTTGAGGAGGGATTTGAGTTCAGGGTTTTTGTGAGGGAAGCTCTGCCCAAGCATTAAAGGCAGTGTGGAAAGAAATCCAAATAAAGGACATCACCAACGTGACTTGGTGTGGCCTTGGCTTTCTGATTTGATGGCTTTTTTTTTGGCAGCAAAACTCAATAGAAATAAAAATGGCTGACTAGGAAGGGGAAAGAAAGGAAATGAATGCAGCCAGAGAGAGCAAGACTTTGATCATAGATTACAAAGATTATTTCAGTGCATATCAATGCCAAGAGTAATGATGTCTTTGAAGAATTTGTAACACAAAAGTCCGTGTACATCGCAAAGTTTAAAGGATGGAGAGATGCAAAGGATAAAGAAAGGAAAGAATTTGTGCGTCATTAATGACTGATGAGGAATAGAAAGACAAATGAAAAATTTCACTGCACAGAACGACAGCTTTGATTCTTGTACTGAGCCACTTGCTTAACACAAGGATTTAAAGAAGTGAAAGAGGGAAAAGGCACAAAACTCCTGTGTGTCACAACGTGTGAGGAAATGGTGGCAACCGTTTCCCACAGGAAAAGGAGCCAAGAGCCAATTCAAATGTGATTTTCTGAGGAGAAATGGGAATTCTGAGGAGAGCTGTGACCCCGAGCTGTGCCTGGGCAGGCAGGGGAAGGACGTGGTGGCCGTCAGGAGGCAGATCTCCCAGGGAGCCCAGTTTGGGCACAGCTGCCAGCTGGGGCGTTACCAGGTTGTGTCTTTGCTGGGAAGAGGATTGCTGGCAATGTGTGCCAGAGGGGGAGCTCCTGCTTTCTAGAAAAATCCAATGTGTGGAGCTGGGGCTGCAGCCAGAGCCTGGGCTCACCTGGTCCTGCTCCAAGGCCAGCTTTTCCCTGTTCCCATGGCACTGCATTCCCTGCCAGGAAGTTTCTAGGCAGCGTTATCTGTCCTTGTTTTCCTGCTTCCTGTAGGACTGTCAAAACTAACAACAAAAAAATCAGATACAGGAGATCTGCCACTTGGTTTTATTAATCCAGGATATTCCCAGCACACAGTTTCAGCTCCCCTGGATGTTTCTACCTTGTCCTGCTGATTATTTAGCTGTGCTGGTGGGATCCTCTACCATATATGATGCGCTACCTTGGAAATGTAATTTTCCAGTTGTCTCAGCGGGTGTTTTCCCCTCCCTGGGGCAACTTTGCAAGCCAAGATTTTATTCATTTGCTGCCTGTTTATTGCCTGCTCTCATCTCTTCTTTATTCCTGTTGGAGCCTGGCAATGGGAGAAGCCTTTTTTAATCTGTAGCCTGTGAATCGTTGGTGGAATCAACAGAGTGTGGCCCAAAACTTCTGCTGGAGGTTTTAAGGAGTGAATAAAACACAGGCAAATCACGAGGACCCCTCTGGCTGCCCGAGACACGAACAGGGCCGGGCTGGCAGCTCCACCCGAGGCAGAGGCTGCTCCAGGCTGGTGCAGAGTGGAGGCTGAGGTGGATTTGGGGTCATTCTCCAGCTCTCCAGGAGCAGAGGCAGCTCCAGCAGGGCTGGGGAGCTCGGCATGAGCTGGGTGAGAAACTCTGCTCCGATTAATGCCTCGGCTCCTCACAGCAGATGGGGAGAGGGGGAGGCAGGATGAACACAGCCTGCTGGGGCTGGTGGGAGTTTTTATCTGCTGGGAGCTCTGTGTGTTCATCAGTGAGCTTGGATTTCCACCGCGTGGGGCTCACAGCACACAAAGGGGGAGCTCTAATAACTGCTTGCTGCTGTTGGTATCCAGCACCCAGAAATGCAACTCCATGGCAAGATGAGCTTTCTCCAGAGCTCTTATGAATTTTAGGAATATGAATGGCTTATCTGCAGGCACTGAGATAAAGCAGTTGTGAAATGCCATCTGCCTGCTTGTGCTGTGCATCCTGAAGCAGCAAAGAACTCGGTTTTGCTCAGGTTTATTTCCTTGTTTGGGGATATTTTTTCTTCCAATAAGTTTTTTACCTCCATTTCTCAGCTTTGCTCTTGATTGTATCTAAAGGCAAACGTTGAAGGTTTGTGGACAAGTCACAGCCTTCTGTTCACCCAGGATTCTTCAGTTTGAGATGAGCTTTGAACACATAATGTGACAAGTTTTACTGTCAAACGTGACCAACGATTAGGCACCTTTTACAGGAACCTTTTCTAAAAAAGTTTGAAAACCTCACAAAAACCTCACGACTGTGCTGCTCTGCATCAGCACATATGTTTTGGTAATTAAAAAGTATTCTTTCTGTGATGATCTCCCATCTGCTACTACCTCTGATGAAATTAATGCTGCTTTTGAACACTGAAACACAGGGAGGCTTTGTTCTGGCATGTGCTGGGCAAGGAGTTCTTGAATCTCACAGGCTGCTGATGAAATTTATAAACAATAAGAGGCTTGGTGACGTTAAGAAAAAGGAATTGTGGTTTATTTATAGTTTTAAAAAATCAGACCCATACAAACAACCCAACCCTTTTCTGCTGGCCTGGGAAATAATGTCTCTCCTGTATGAATTTGTTTTAAAGCAATTTTTTAGCATCCTTGTGGGCAGATGATGAAGTTTATACCAAGTGAAGAGACCTGGCTTTTCCATTTATCTTTAAATCACTGCAAAACCCAGCTGATGAGGGAAATCTGCTCTCTGCTGCTTTCTGGGTGTGTGGTGCAGCTCCTGCTGCTGGGCTCAGAGGAGGGCAGGATGAACTGGCAAATCCCTGGAGTGGAGGGTAAACCCAGTGCCTCTCAAAAATGAAAATCAAACCCCCCCCAAAATCGGTTGCTATTTTGAATAAATAGCTTTTAAATAGTTTTGTTTTGGTTGTTTTTCCTCATTCTTCTCCTTCAAATTGTTAGATTTAATTCCCTTAGCTAATCCCAACCTGGGGAAGCCCCACTGCGTTCTTCATTTAGTTCTTGCAGAATCTGGACTAATTCCATAGGATGTATGTACAGATGCAATCTCAGCCTGGCTTTGGATCATTAAGTAGCTTCTGCTTTGGGTTTTGGTTTGGCTGAAGTCACAAAATGAAAAATCTGAAGAATTTTGCTGGTGGCAGAGGAGCTGCTCCAGCCTTTCCCTCTCTGGGATTGGAGTGTTCTGGGGAGATTGGTGCTTCCAATCTGGGCAATGCTTCAGCCAAGAGCAGCAACTGTCCTAAAATGTCTCTGATGATCTGCGAGGCCAGAAAAAACCTCACTGATATTTTTCATTTCTGAAAGCTGAGCCTTTCATTCCTACACAAGATGTGGTAGATGGAAAATGACGGTGCTCAGGATACAGCTGGATCAAGGAGATGATTTTGCTGTCTCTCTGTTTCCTTGTTTCTCCATTGTCATGCACTTCTGCTGTCATTTAATACCTTGTAGGCTGATTGTGAAGTGATTGCAAAATAGAACAAGCAGATGGTTTTGATGGTCTGAGCTCATTTTGAACTCTCTTCTTGCTGCAGCAAATGAACACAAAGCAGAGCTGAATCACAGCCCCAAACAGGTTTTTATTAGAAGAGTTTATTTTTAATGTGCATCAGATGAAAAGTAATATTTTTGTATTATTGTATCACTGCAAATCCCTGTAACGAGCAACTCAGGATGGTTCAGGATATTTGAAACATCCCTGTTATTGTCCTGTGCCATCTTTTCTCCTCAAAATGCCCCACAAAAATAGATCCAGAGGGTCTGTGCTGGCACTGAGCTGCAAGTCAGGGCAATAATTAAGTAAATGGAATGGAAGTGACAAAAAACATGAGAAAAGAAATTTTTCTCTCAAATATTCCACTTGATGTTCCTGGTAGAGGTGAAGTAGGACCTTGTGGATCAGTATGGCTCATCAGCACAAGCACATGGTTCCTCTCTTGTTGCCTGGAGCTGGTGGCTGGAAAAATGTAGTTGGGCAAGGTCTTAAAAGTGACTAAAGCATCCAGTGGTCTTTGTTTGGTTTTGTTTTGGAAGTAATTATGGTTATTAGACAGGACTAAACAGAGAATAAAAAGGTTCCCTTTAATCTTTCAACTGCTATTAACTGGAAATCATCAAGTTAAGGGAATCCCCATGAACAAGGGTTGTCCTGCCTGTGTCCATATCCCCAGACACGCTGCAGTCCATAGCCATTGGATTGGAGATGGATGCAGCAGCAGTGCAGGACTAGATACCCCTGGGTGCAGAAAAATCCTTTATCTTCAGCAGCTCTAAAGTCAGTAAACAGAAAATGTTAATTTGGGAACTACAGGTAAGGTGAAAATATCAAACACGTGTGGCAAATAATTTCCAACGGAGCCGAACACCAGGAAAACTCTAAAATGCTTCCTTTCCTGAAAATTGTGATTAGCTTATGGCAAGCGTAGAGCTTAAGAGAAATTCATCTGAATGAAGCTGTAATCCTTGGCAGCCATCAATAAAATCAGGAATTTCATGTGCTTTAAAGGAGTGATTCTAAAATAGAAATCCTCTTAATAAGCTTCTCTTGCCATGGGATGCAGCGGGCAGAGGAGACAAAGGCAGGAACCCGGGCAGTGTGGGAGTGAACATTATTGCCTGGCAGAAGATTTGGGCTGGGGAATTTCTGCTGCTGCATCTCCCTGGTGCAGCTCCAACGTGTGCCACCACAGCCACCTCTTTGTCACTGTGTAGTGGGAGACACTTTATTAATCAAGAAATTGGATAACTTAGCTTCACTTAATTAGTCTAGCTGCGGCCTAGCAGGGGCCTATAAAGGCCTGAAATTGTGACGCAGCTGAAAATAGTTTAATCTCTGTTTTTGTAAGTTGTACCAATTATAGAATGTTTTATAGATAAGTTAGAACAGTGTAGCCAATTAACTAGCATCTTCTTCAGGAGTGGAATGTCAACTCTTTGAGGAGATAAAAAGCAGGTGCAGAGCAGAATAAACACACTTTGCCGTTTTCACTGCATCCGGGAAGGCGTCTTTATTTCTAACCCAGCTCCTCGTTTAGGAACTCTGTTTCATCACTGCTTTCAGAGCCCAGGCCATGTAGAAACAAAGGAATGGTGTTTTCACCCAGCTGTGACTGTGTCAGGGGTGCTGACAATGCAGTGTCTGAGCTGGTGCTTAGGGGTGTCTGGGTTTTGTCCAGGAGCCTGGAGGGCTCAGTCCCAGTGATCCCAGTTTGGATCAGAGCAATAAACACATCTGGGACACACAGTTCTCTGATCCCCACCTACAGAATGTTTCTGTTTCTTCAGCTCCTAAATAAACTCAGAAGCTGGTGGCAGTTACCCAGCCTTAGCACACGGATGTGCCCTAAGTGGTTTCTGGGTGCTCAGAAGCGCTGCTGGAGATGAGCTAAAAAATATAGTACAAATAGGGCTTCAGATAAAACAAAAAATAAAAGTCCTATTTAGGGAAAAAAGGTGATTCTGGGTAAATCCATGGATCATCCACCTTGGCTGCTTCAGCCTGGTGTGGCTGCCCAGACACGAGGACATTGGGAGAGCTGGAAAGGGGCAATTATTTTAATTGAAAGAGCTTAGAAATCCCTCCTGACTCAGGGGGTACCATTAGTATTACCTTTCACCACCCAAACACGTCTGGTTTCACAGATTTCACCGTTCCCTTTTCTTCCAGCCACTAATATAAGAAAGGTGAAATCTATTTTAGAAAGGCAGCCAGGAGAACTGGATGCTAATGCTAAAATGTTCTGTTACAAGTTGGTTTTCAACTGCTGCAGCACCTGCAAGAGGCTTTTAAAAGAGAGAAAAAGGAGAAAACCCCTCTGATAATTTTACTGCAAAATGGATACTTCATCTCTATAGAGAATAAAAGTGTCATTGATCTCTATGATAAATTGTATCTTGGTGTCTGAAAATATAGACCTTGTTTTTTTTCATTATACGGATGACCTTGCCTCTATTGTAAATCAAAAGTAACCAGGGATTTGTGGCTCTTATAAGATCTACAGGGGGGGAAAAATGACTCTGAAGCTGCAGTGCTTTTTGGAGCTGAGGGAAGGTGAGGGCAGAGCTCCCAGTTTCATCAGGCTTGCAGCAGGATGGATTTCACTCCCTGCTGGATGGATGCTGAGTGCTGCCTGCCTTCCAGAGCCTGGGATGAAAGCAGCAACACAGGAGAGTTTGGTCTGTGGCCAGGAGAGGGTAGAGAAGTGCTGATTCTCCCTTAATCAGAAGAATTTGCAGAAACTTTTTCCAGCCGAGGTTCATGTGCTAGCTGTGCCCTGCTAAGGGACTCTCTCTCTGTTTATTCATAAATCCTGAAGTGGTGCTGAAAGTGTGATAATTTAAAGCATTTCTCATGCTGCTCCTCTTAGAGTTCGAATTAAAAACTGAACAGCAGCATGTATTTTTGTTTTGTAAATGGTGCGGGGAAAAGAGGTGGTTTAAATATGAAATGGTTTTAAATTGTAGCAAATTTCAGAGCAAAATCTCCTTTGCAGGAGCCCAGAACTGATACAGGATGAGGCCATGGAGATGACCTCAGAAACTGGAACCCTAATTGCAAATCAGCCTGTTGTGGCTTAAATTAAATTAACTATGTCACTTATCACTTTCCAATTTATTTCAGATCTCAACCAAAAAT
This sequence comes from Bombycilla garrulus, assembly GCA_013400315.1. Classification (NCBI taxonomy): domain Eukaryota; kingdom Metazoa; phylum Chordata; class Aves; order Passeriformes; family Bombycillidae; genus Bombycilla; species Bombycilla garrulus. The sequence goes on from VXBU01007363.1 coordinate 275,658, forward strand.
GTTTTGCCTGTCCTAGAGGTGGATAATGGTTAGAGCTGGGATTAAAGGCCAGTTAGTCTTGGGATGGGTTACAGATCAATCAGACCTCCTGACTGGAGCACAGGTTTCATGGACACTTTCGGCCTGGCTTGGAGACAGCTGTCCAAGGTACAGTGAGGAGTGAAAATCTTGAAAACAGTTTGCATCACTGGAAAAATTCCTCTGGTCTCAGAAAACAGAGGCCTGAGAGTAAAATCTTCACGAGTGTCAACCAGAATGTCACCCATATTAAATTGTGATCATTTTGAGGTGGTGGAGCTGGATAACCTCCAGGCTTGGGGCTGTGCTAGAGCTTGACCTTGGCACTGAACGTTGCTGTAGGGAGTTTGGGAAATGCAGATGTGTGGTTTTTGTCAGGGGTACCAGGGAAATGTCTGTTGTGTGAGTCTCATGATTGTGGAGAGAGAAGTGGAGGTGAGAGAGGCTGGAATTCTTCCTTTAATTCCCTTCTCAAGGTGTGGAGCATCTTTGATGCAAGCAGATAATCCATTTCCCTGCTTTAGTGTTGGCTGGTGTACACTCCTCCAGCCCTGTGCTGATTGAGGCAGGATCTTTAAACTGGAGATGGAGTTCAGGTAATTAAAGCCCACATCATTATGCACAGGCACGAGGGGCAGATTGAGGTTGCACAGCCAGTCTCAGTTCTGACATTTGCAGCTTGGAAGGGGTTGACTTTGCATCTCCAGCAGTGGCAGAGAATGAGATTGCTGCCACTCCCTCCACTTCCCTCAGGCAGAGGAAAAGTTGGATTTCTTTAACGCATGCTGAGGTGGAAGTGTTTTATGGGGAAGTTGTGTGGTAACTTTGCAATGTAATATTCAATGAAAATACCCCTTTTCTGTTTATTTTGGGGGTTTAGTTCCAGACAGCTGGAGCTGTCCCACAGTGGGACACATGCTGTTTACAAATCTTGCCTTTCAAACAGCACCAGCTACTTTGGTTCAGTTGTTTAAAGCACATTTCCTGCTTGTGCCAGCCCTGTTTCCCTGGAACTTATTTTCGTGTTTCAGTGCTCTTCACAGCTACCAAAAATACTTCTGTGTAGTTTGAGTCAGAGAGGAGTGAAGATGCAGTGAACCTTGATTTATGTAACTCTCAATCAGGAGCTGACAAAATGCTTCAGTTAAAGGGCAAAAAATACATCCAAGCTACCCTGGAAAGCACAGAGAGCTCTGCAGGCAATTGAAGTGGTGCTATTGATTCAGAACCTGCACTGTCCCCACAAAGGAAATGGGGTTTGCCCTCTCCAGGGCAGAGAGGGGACAGTGGGCACAGGGACATTTGGACACTGCTCTGTCCAGATCATGGCTCATCCCTCCTGCTCCAGGCACATCCTGGGTTTGGCCATGGGCACAGACTTGAATGCAAGGTGTATAAAGAGGGAAAAAAACCCCTCTACTTGTTATTCAGTAGGCGATTTTGTTTCTTTTTCAATTTGTTTCTGAGCTGGAAGGCTGGGCTGTACCAAAAATCTTGGTGAAGACCTAAAGGCAGGAATGGCTCCTTGTTTTATGGAGCCTGGGAGCAGCAAGACTGGGAGAAGTGCTGTTAAAGGAGCTCCAATCAATAACTATATTTACAAAGAAGGCTAAATCACTGTTCTTTGAGAGTGGTGTCATGTATCATAATAAAAAATAACAGTCCAGCAAGAAGTCCCTTTCTAGTTAATGGTGTATTCTGGGAAACTGGACGTGTTCATCCCTAGATTCCACTGGAGAGGCTGGATTTTTCCTGCAGGAGCTGGCCTGTTATTGAGCTGGGTGATGTTAACAACAATTCAGCCACAGGTCACAAACTCTTGTGTTGAATGAGAAGACAATCAGCCAGTTCTCCTCTGCTCTTCTCATATTTCAAGGATCCTTGGATACTAGGGAACAGTCCAGGTTCTTTAACTCTGAGCAGAGTGACTTCCCTGCTCCCAGTCAGGATGCAGCACTGAGGGGACTGAGTGAATTTTTTTGTTGTTGTTCAGTGTTTTTAGGTGCAGCAATTGGTGGAAAATGCAAAGCTCTTTGAAGTTTCTCTCTGAACCCTGTTCTGACAGAGCATCCAGACATGGAGGGATGTTTACCTGACATCCTTGTGCCTGGCTGTGGAAATGAGTCATGTTCGGTGCTCAAGCCCTGAAGAAATGTCAGGAGGCCAACACAGACAAAACAATTGAATAAAATATTTCCAACAGTTCAGTGCTAGTTTGCATTTATGATTACCATTTATGATTATCGTATCAAAATCTACTTTGAAAACTTATTAACTCATGGCTAAACAAATGAATATTTTACAAGGCTTGCATTTAACACTTTTGTCTTTTAGAGGAGGATTTGTTGTTGTTGAATAGCGATGTTTCTTCTGGCTCGTTCCTGAAATGTTGGTGGCTTAAACCATTTCTTTGAAAAATGCAGCAAACAAACTCTGAGTTTATCTTCTTACTGGGAAAAATACTGCAGTGGGTGTTGGAAAATTGATCTGTATAAGCTAATCAGTTAGGCACTGTAAATTTGGTTGATGATTATGGCAGCTTCATTATAATATAATTTTTTTTTTTAATCTGAGGCCTGATATGCTTGAGTCTCTGAAATACCTGTCCCACAGAGCAGCCACTGCACCTGTGACAGTTTGTTGTTCAGAGCCTTTGAGGAATATCAGCGTGGATTTTTAGAAGCCAGTTGAATAGCCAGCCCCCAGAGTGCAGTGAAATAACTTTATTAGGCAGTCTAAGTAGTGCCATTGAGTTTGTTTTGTGTCTCTTATTAAATCAGCTCAGTTAGCTGTTTCTTTTGAATCCCTGTAGCTATTAACTCCTCATTCTAGAGCAGAACCAGGCTTGGGTTTGCAAGACTGTACAACTGAAGTTTCAAAGGTCCAAAGTCTGCTGGCTGACCTGAGGGATGATCAGGTTCTGAGGTGAGGTCTGGTTTGTGTCCTGGAGGGATGCAGGGAATTCCTGCTCCAGCTCTGACCATCGACTGCTCCCTGCACAGGTTGGTGTGGGCTGAGGGGGCCAGTAAGAGATTTCTGAAATTATCCAGGTAATCATCACCAGTAATGCCCTTCAGAAGAGGGGTATGGCCTTTGAAACTCCAAAGATTCAATTTTCATCATGTGAACAGCCTGGGGTCTCCCTGGTGGGTGGCTCTTCACCTCCAAGACACCTCTGAGGGCTCCTGGATGTGACCTGAAATCCAAATTTTGAGCAGAGAGCTTTGGTTGCTGGGGTTGCCTGTGCTTCGGCGTGGTGTGAGCTCGGTTTGAGGTCAGTGATGGGAAATGTGGGGAGGGAGATCCAGGCTGGAGGATCCCAGCTCAGCCAATCCAGCTTCAGGAGCTCCCTGCAGCCCCTCTCCTGCACTGCAGCTGCTTTCACATCAGGATGTTTGTGCAGTGGGTGTGGGGATGCTGAAGGGTTGTTGATGGGTTTTGAATATTTAGAACATCCCTTTAATGAGGCAGTAACGTTATGAAGCTTGGACTAGTTATTTCTTCCATTTTTCAGAGTAACTCTAAATTCCATGTTTTTTAGGAAAGTATTATAGAGCGAATTGAATTTCCTTTATTGAATGAAATAATTTTTTCCCTTGAAAACTAAATGTAACAAGAATTTAATAATTCATGAATTGAGCTTCAACATCTTTTAAATAATAGATGGACTGTCATGCCAAGTTCAGCTGAAAACTTACAGAGCATACGTTTTTATGTTTTTATTTGACATTTCGAGGAATTACAGAACTGCAAGCATTTATTTTGTATTTTTGCTCATTGCAATATTTTATTCCTTTCAGGTTGATTTAAGAAATAAAAACAATGCTTAAAAATAAAGTAACTAGCTTCAGGTTCTGATGGGAAAAGAGAATAGAAGGGAAAGAAGCTCTAGGTACACACTCATAAATGATTCACTGGACTTTTGGCTGACAGATAGAGAGCTTTCATAATAACTTTGTTTATTATTTTTCTTATCAGCGAATCAAATGTTAAATAGCTCTACTGGAAAGTGCTGTGAGGTTGACTAACAATTACACCTCTGTCACCTCTGCTGTCTTTGTCCTTTTCAAAATAATCAGCCTGGATTTATTTTATTGCTTATTTCTCCCCCCTCCATGGAACAGAAATGATTTTCAGATGTGGCGAGCTGCAGGAGCAGTCTGTCTTTTTGTGGTATTTTTGGAAATGAGGAGGACGGGGGAGCCTTTTGCTTAAAGCAATAGGAACCCAAAAGTTGCTCTTGCTGCTGACTTCGTGAGTTCAGCTCTGCTGTGCCACACCCTGGGGTGGGAGGTGGCCCAGGAGAGGCGGAGGTGGCCCAGGAGAGGCGGAATTGGCCCAGGAAAGCTGGAGGTGGCCCAGGAGAGCTGGAGGGAGGCCCTGTCCCTCTGGCCTGTGTCCCAGTTCAGTGCTGGCCCTGTTTTGGGGTCCAGGCAGCCCAGTCTGGCTCTCTGGGGCTGTTTCCTCAGGACAGGGACAGTGTGTGACCAGCTGGGTGTGTGTGGGGTGGCTGCTCTGCTCCTCAGCAGCTCTGGCCAGCAGCAGCAGGGCAGGGAGCTCTCAGACAGCACAAATTCCCACAGCTTTTCTGCAATTAGGATTTTAAGTTGTTAATGTTCAAGATTTCCCTGCCCTTCCCCATCCCAACCAGGCAGAACCCCGACTCAGCCTACTAAAACCAGATAATCTCCAGCTGAGGGTAATGCTGGAAATGTCCCAGGAGCTGCAATCCAAGAGGGGAACCCAACCCGGAACCCAGGCCTTGGAGCACCCAGCAGCTCATCACAAACCCTCTGCTGCTCTGGGATCCCTGTCCCTTTGTGATATCAATTCCAGAGAGCAGAACTGCCTCTGAGGTGATGGATTGCCTCATCTGTCTTGACAAGGCCTTGCTGAAATCCATGGAGAGCTCCTGCAGGTTTCATGAATAGGTAGCCTGCTCTCTGCTGTTTTGGAAAGTTTTTCAAGTGCCAGAAGTGAAAAGAATATTTTCTTCTTTTATTCCTGTGAAAGTGCATCTTTCTTTCCAACTCCTCCTACTTCTGTGCAATGGAATGTGAGGCTGGAGCTGGTGAAAATGAAAATATTTTCTTTTTAAAGGTGTTTTTAGTGCGTCCTATTGTGAGCAGGGCCCAGTTAGAGGCGTGAAGATTTTGAAATGAATGGTGTGGCTCTGCTCTGTTGCACCAAGTGAGGCAATCAGGCAATGGGAAGTTGAACAGATGTAGCTGCCCTTCTGTGGAGTTGTTTGTAAGACACTTTAGACATCTCTAGTAACAATTTGGGTTGATTATTTCAGCATTACCGTTTTAATTCTCCTGCTCTGTGTGCAGAACTGAAGAAGCAGAGGGGGAAGAAGTATTTAAGAACCTGATGCAGATGATTTAAGTGGTGGCACTGTGCCTGTGCCTTTGTCTCACACTATTTACAAACTACAAACTTCTCTTATTAGTCAAAGGGGAACAATCAATTTTACAGGAATCATTATCTTTCCACCAGATATTGTGAGCGTTGAAAGAGAACATTGGCACTTACAGGGTATTAACAGGCAAAAATAATTCACAGCTTCGCTGTGATAAATGTTCCCACTTGTGAAATTACAGGGAATCTGTATTCAGTTCCAGCTTGTTCCACCCCAAGGAAATACTTTGGTAATTTGGGTGGTTACTTACAATAACTCATCAAGCTGATAATAGTGTTTATTGCGCCATATGTTATCACTTAAGACTTGAACTGTAACTTTTACAGTTGCACTGAAGGGGAACTAGGTGAATATGGAAATCAGAAGAGCTTGGGGTTCCTTTCTTTTCTTTTAGAATCCTGAGCCTATTTCTTGGAGTCTCCAAAAATGTAAAAGGATTAGGAGAAATCCTATTAGCTGCTTTTTGCACCAAGCTGTGCTGATCTCACATGGCTCTTTTTGTAGAGAAAGGACTGAAAAAGTGATTTTAATTTTTTTTTTATTTGGAGCTAATAAATAAGGCTTTTCTCTCCACTGCTCCTAGGCTGGAGCCCTGAGAGAGGAGCTAAGTTTGATTTCCAGCTCCATTCCAGGTTTTCCCTGGAAAACCTCACAGTTAGAGGGAAGAATGCACATTTTCCTGGTTGAGTATTTTTAAAACAGATTCACCCAAATGTTCAGGTTTTCATCAATAGCCTTGTAGCCTGATTATGCCCAGGAGTATAATTTCCAGCAAAGATTCCTTGAACAAAAAGCTATAAAAGTTCCTCATTAAAAGGTGGTCTCTGTCCCAAAACATTTCCAGCATGTGTAGTTTGAGATGCAAATTGTATTATCTGGCATCAAATAATTTTATTCTCCTTTGTAATATAATTTAAAGCTGTGCCTCTGTAAAAAACCTTCTGATCAGGTTTTGGTTTTTTTTTTT
>VXBU01007363.1:287277-304548 GCA_013400315.1 Bombycilla garrulus
TTTTTTGTTGTATTTTTGCTTTGTCTCTTTCGTTGTTGTCTTCCCCCCCCGTTGAACATCCTGTGCAACCCAGGGCACTCTGCAGCAGCCTCTCTTTCCACCCTGTGTGCTGGAAACCTCCTGGACACCTGGAGATGTGTCCTGTGGGTTTGTAACCCGTCTGACAGCTTTAGCACAGTGAGTGTGCAATTAAAAATCCACAGGGCTGTTGATAGCAAATTAGGGTCAGATGGATGACCCAAAATGACAGCATCTGCCCACCTGCTCAAGGCTTTGCAGCAATCGCTGGTTTGCTGGAGCAGAAGTGTTTGTGTGGTGTAATTACAGCCATCAGAGCAGCATGTGCACTGAGGGGATGGGGCAGAGCACGAGGGGAGCAAACAGCTGGATCAGGATCCTGAGCCACGCCAGCAGCTATTTCTGCATCCACCCTCTGCAGGTGTTGGTGAGATCTGATTCTCTCAGTCCTGCTCTTTCATTTCTCCTCTGTTCCCTCCCCCTCCTGTCTCCAGGGCTGATTCTGCAGCTCCCAGCTTGAGTCAGTTCTGAGTCTCTGATGGGTGAAACATCTTTGCACCGATTTTACCCTGTGGTTCCTGTCTCACAGGCTGTCCTAAGTTACAATATAAGANGACATTGCTTTACTTCCATTTAATTACGGCAGCAGCAACCTTTTATCCTCCTCTCATGTGCGAAGGCGCTGCAGGTCGTCCCTTCCATCCCCAGGATTCTGGCTCCAGTTCCAGCTGTGCTCTCCAATGAAATGCTCTGGGGAGAGAGAATTACCCAGATAATGTGGTAGTTAGCACCAATTAAGATAAACAAAAACAAAGACAAAATTTAAATATGTGTCCTGATTCCTTCAAAGTAAAATTCTATGAACTACTTTATGTTCTAGACTAGTCAAATATCTTATGGAGTGTAATATTCAGATATGTGTGCCTTAATCTGCCCAAATCTGTTGTTTCAGAATAATTGTGAGTTCTTATTGGTTACAAAATAGAACTTGAATATTGGTTGGGTTTTGTTTATTCTCTAGCACATTTTTCTGTCTTCTAAAATTTAGGAAGAATTATCCAGATCAGGTTGCAAAAGAAACTCGAGTGGCTGCTGCATTGACTTGAGTGCTATCCCAGGGTTTTTAAAAGCTGCCACAATTGCAGGTAGCAGTGTTAGCTCATTGTGCTGTGCCCCCATGCAATGAGCCAGGCTTTTTAAACACCGAGCTCACTGCTGGCCCACTGATTGAACACATTCTTACTGGGGGGTGTTACCTTGGCCACCAAGGTGGATTTGACTAGGCCTACCTGTGTGGGAGAGGAGATAACAAACCTTTTTAGAACGGCTTACATGGCAATTAATATTAAAGACTGCATGCAATTATCCCATCCTCATTTCAGAAAAAAAAGAAATACTCATTATTGAAAAGCTTTTAGGAATAGAAAGGTAAAAAGTGGTTTGTTGGGTTTTTGTTATTTTTTTTTTTCTGTACCATTTGCAGAATTTGGTTTATGAGCAGCTTTCTTTTTCCGCCTGTTTTAATTTTGGATGGAAGTTGAATGATCCTGTCCATCTCTTCCTCTGTGATTTCTTTGCTATGCATCACATGTATCCCTTTGAAGGGAAAGATAATGCAGGAGCTGACTGCTGCCTGAAAATACCCAGCTGAAGTGCACATACATATTTGATTGTGTATTTCTTCCCATCTCTACAGGGCAAAATAAAGGTAATAAAAGTCAGGTCTGCAAGAAAGCAGTGTTCTGTTTCGAGAAGAGGTGTTGGATTGCCTCTCTGGATGAGATGTGGCACAGGGAGAAGGTGGGGACGTGGTGGGAATGGCAGTGGAAGTGAAAAACATCTCCAGAGTAAACACAGAACATCTGACAGATGTGATCACCGGGAGAAAGCCGTGATTCTTTTTAGTGAGAACGATTCTTGGTGGTTGGTGTTGATTTCCCAGATCTTACCACAGAAACAACACCTGCATTTGGTGAATTCTGGGGCTGGTCCGTGGGCCTGCTCCTCCTGAGCTCCTTGCAGTTTGCTGGCAGTGACCTGGCAGAGCCCTGCTGAGCTCTTTGTTTTGATTTGTGTCGTTTCTCTGCTTCCCTGAGTAAATCAGCTTAGTGGGAGTTTACTCTTTTATACCCAGAGCTCTCAGGCTGGCAGGAGAGTTTAAATATGAGGCCTGAAATTAATCTGAGTGCTCTGCTCTGTATCCTGTGAAGAGTAATAAGATGCTTATAGATTTGCCAGCACCAAACACGGTACACAAGAATACAATAATCAATATGTGCTGTAGGAATACCAACTCTTTAATTTACTGCTTATTACATTGAATTGGATTACAGTCTGCTTTGTCTTTTCCTTCGCTTTAGTGCAATAACCTTTAAACCCTGGCTTATTTGTTCAAAATAAACCCAAATCTCCCTTTTTCTGTTTTTTCTCCCTCAGTAACCAGCTTTATTTAACAGACACTTCCCATTTCTAGTCTCTTTGCTGGCATTTATCTGCTTGCAAATGGATTTATCATGGAGTAATCCCAGTTTTGAACAAAATGTATTTTGCTATCTCGAAACCCCAGGCTCTGCTCTGTTTGCTGTGCTCCCAATTAAGTCGAAGGAGTCAATGAAAGCCTTTTTCAGAGCATCATCCAAGGAGGCTGTGGAGAAGGAAATCCTCATGGCTGCTCTGGAGCTGGAGCAGGTGCTGCACAAGGGCTCATTTGTACACAGGGGTTGGGAGAGGCAGGGAGGAGAGGTAGCTCTGGCAGTATTTGTCCTTCCTGCCTCTTTTCCATGGAGCTCTTCCATGCCATAGATGTCCAGAATGCTGCAGAGAAAGATTTCTGAAAATAAGGGGGGAATTTAATAATCAGCCGAAGCGGACCCAGCATCGCCATGATGCCATCACCACTGTGGCGGCACAAAAATTGGTGTTTACTTTCTGTGTCCCCATTCAGAAAGGGGAAAATGCTTTAAACACAGTAATAAAACACCAATAAAATAGTTTTTATATGTATGATATGAAATTCTGTGGTGATTATGCTCTGGCGAAGGAGAGGGGATGGGGATTGCTGGAATGGGCAGGGCCAGGACTGCACTTTTCAGCAGTAACCTCATCTGAGTTTAGCTTAACCCAAGAAAATTGCAATGATGAATTTGCATTTTTGTCAGTGCCTCTGCTCCACGATCTGCAAGTCCTGCCTTGTGTTCCTGTGCTGGGAAGGGTTTCAAGGCTTGGACCTGGTCCCTGCCCCAGTGGGAAAAAGTTCTGCTGACTTCACTGCACAGTGCAGTGAGCAAATCTAAAACTGTAGGGAATTTAATTCTGCCTTTTCCATTTAACTGTGACCTTCTTCAGCCTCAGGATCCATCACTTTTCACAGAGATGAAAGCGTCCCACCTCCACAACATCCTTCCCCACGCAGGAGTTGTTGATATTTACACTATAAATTGCTGTAACAACTGAATTATTGTAAACAGGAGGAAGCAGATAAGAAAGCTGCTAAGCCATTTATTCAGATACTGGTTAAAGGAACTGCATTTTATCCCAGGATAATGACAAAAATAATCTCAGCCTGATCACTCTCATACTGCAGATCTTTCTGTTGGAGGGTTTGGAGCGAGGCACAGAAGATAAACTCAACTGTTATCTTCAAATTTAACAGAAAGAACCTCAAAAACCAACACCCCCAGGAGAATCTCTACTTATTTTTTGGTTTTAGCAAACCTGGACTGATTGTCTTTCTCTTATACATGCAGGATGAAGTCCATACATCTGCTTTGGTTCGAATGGTGTTTTTGGGATGCAGGTGTTGGGTGTTGAGGTGGGTGAGGATGTTCCTGAGCCCTCTTTGGGAGGTGGAGTGAATTCCTGGCAAAGGCTTCAGATACACACAGCAAACTTACTCAGCTCTGCTGCCTGGCCTGATCTAGCATTCAGAGAGGTAACAAGCATTTAAGACTTTGAAAAGCGGAAGAGAAATTGCTTAGGCTTCATTTTTTACACTGTCTTGGCTAGGATGGAGAGGACTTTCATCAAATGAAAGATACTGCAGAGAAATTTGAAACCAGTGAAAGAACCCCATGCTAATCTAGGGCCAGCAGCTGCAAGATCACAACAGGTTGAAGGGAAAGACAAATGTGCAATAACCACAGCCGAGTTTGGGTCTGTTCATTGGGAATGAAGGCAGGTAAAACCCAATTTCTGTCAGGCTGTGCCCTGGAGCTCTGTGGATGCTGGTTCCTGAGCATACTCATTTCCCAACACGCTCACTTTCGGGGGATGGGATGCCCTTGTCGTGTGATGGATGCAAGGAAGGGGTGGCCAGGAGGAGTTTGGGCTCCTGCAGAGCAGTGATCAATAACCTGGAGCTCTTGTGCCTGGTGCCAGAATTGGAATCTGCTGCTGCTGGGTCGGTGTCTCAGCTCCCAGGCAGCGCTGTCCCTGCAGGTGGTTCAGGGCGGGTTTGGATCATTGTGGGTGACCCTGGCTTGAAGGGTTTGTTTTTAGTGGGCTCTGGGCATTGAGCAAACCCTCAGTGAGACGTGGTGCTGTCCATTCCATCGAGGAGCTCGGTGGCTCTGGTGCCCAGTGACAAACAGTGACAGCTGATTCAGAGGGCAGTGATGGCCCCTGCGCTGTGCCCATCTGCCCCAGGGAACCCTCGGTGCCACTTCCCTCCTGCTGCTCCTTGCCCGGGCTGGGCTGTGCACCTGCACTGCCTGAGAGCTTTCCAAGCTTTCCTGTAGTCAAAAATCCTGGACAAATCCCGGCCTAGGAACATCACATCAGGAGCTGTAAGGTGTGATGACTTGGGTGACATTGTGCTCCTAAAGTCAGAGGAGGGATGGGAAGGAGAGGATGCTTCTGGCATCTCACAGAAATCACCCCTGCAACCCAGCCAGACCCAATCCAGCAGCACTTAAATAGTTCTGGAAAATCTCCCTGCTCCGTAGTGCAGGAGGAGAAGTCAGATGAGGGGATGGCAGGCTGGAAGGATCTGCCAATAAAGCGGCAGGTGGGGCAATAAAGAAGAGGGGATGAGGTCAGAATGCTGGTCGGGGCCTGGAGAATTACCTGATGAGGAGAGAAATGAATATTTCATCACTATTCATCACCATTCTGGCAGCATGAAAAGGCAAAGAAAGAAGCGGGGAGCGGTAGGCTGGGACACAAAATGTTCCTTTAGTGGTTCTGTGGCTGTGCTCTGATGAATCTGCCTTGTCTCACCCCGAGAAAAGGAGCTGGCTAACGATGTGCTCTGCAGATGGATCCGCGCTGGCACTCAAACCCTTCCCTAGCCGGCGCACAGGTGTTTGAATTTGTTTTTGTGAACGAGCCAGTCGCAGGCAGATTCAGGGAAAATGGAGCCCAGAGTTTCTGTGGCTTCCAGCTCCACCGTATGTGCAGGGTGAGCCCAAGGCACATCCTCCAGTCCTGCCACCAGCCCTGCAGCTGCTGAGAGAGAAGGATGGAGCTGCTCCTGCCCGTGTTCCCCAGCCCCGCATCCCTTCCCGCTCCTGCCCGGCTCTGCTGAGCTAAGGCAGTGCTCTGAAGTCTCCCTGATCGTTTGTCTTGTCACAGGCTCCTGGGGCTTTTGTTGTTGCTTGTATCCCTTCCAGAAAACACTCTTCGCAGCAGATGCTGGCTAATGCAGGAAGTGTTGGAGAAATACTTGTGAAAATTATTTCACGAGTAGATTTCATTTTTTTTTACATATATGTACACCAGGTGCAGTTATTCAGTGTGAGGGTTAAGTAAAGAAGTTGCTAGAATTGGGAAAGTCTCAAGTCTGTTTAAAATTAGCTGCGAATTTGCTCTAAGGAAAGGAGGGAATCAACAGAATCTGCCCCCAAACTTGACACAGGAAATGTCCTCGTGGACGATTAAGGAAATGTGTAGGTGCTCCACTGGATCAAGAACATATAAACTCAGAAATCTTAGCTGAAACTATTCATGAGACTTTAGGGGGGATATTGGTTAAAGCTCTTGTGCCTTTTGAGGTCAGTTTGTGAAGAGAATGAGAAAACCGAGTGAAAAATAGAATATGAAATGAGTAGTAGGTAAAATGTCCTCTCCCACTCCTGTGGATGCTGCCAGGTAGACTTGGTTAAAATATTCACAGGCAATACAGTGACACTGAGTTTTTCCAAACATACTCCAGATCATTTGGAACTGCATGTTCTCTTTACAGGAACTGGTTTTTTTTTTTATATCACAGCATCTTATTTATTGCTGGAGAGAAGATAGGAAGTTGTCCTTGTTACTCACCCTGCTCTTCTCAGATTCTCTTTTCTTTTAAAAAAAAATAAAACCTCCCACCCCCCACTTTTTCTTTTTCTTCCTTAATTTTAGTTCTTTGCCCTTTAGAAGGAAAGGCTCTTTCTCGGTGAGTTTGTCACAACTGGAAATGAAACCATGGCAATACCCTTTATCTGCAGTGCTACAGAGACTGTTTCAGAGTTGATGGGAGTCACTTCTTGCTTTTCTTGTTATCTTCCATCCCTGACTGATTTAGAATGCAGCTAATGCCTCTCCCCAGGCTGCTGACTCACTATTAAAGTACATGCTAAACCCCACACATGCAGTTTGAGTCATGAGGGAATATATTGTCAGAAAATAGTGCTTTGATTCTTTCCTTTGCTGGTATAAACAGGGTGAACAAATAAATCTGGGTACTTTGAAGTCACACAGCGCTCCAGGGAGAAGGGAGAGGGGATGCAGTAACAAGTCTGGGCAAACTCTTTTAAGAATGACCAAAAAAACATGCTCTAAGAAATTCAGAATCCAACAGTTCTTCAACTCAGACTTTTAACTTGCTACTGTCATTTTATCTTGGATCATCGCAGTTTATTGTGAAAATATTGTAGTGTGGCAGTCAAGGGATGTGTGGTCTGCATTAATCTTATTTATGATCACGTTGTGAACTAATACCTTAAATTTTTATGGCACAAAATGGCATTTATGAATAATTCATTGACGATATGGTAAACTGAACAGTAGCAATTCCTTCACACGGGTTATTTGGAAGAGCTATCGACAGTAAGGAAAACAGGCACTTGAAATCCTTCTGAAAACTCTCTGCAAGTGTTGGAATGGGATGTGAAAATGGGAATTACTGGTTGGGAGTTAATCCCTGATTGGTACTGGGTGTTAGTGTCCTTAGAGAAGGGGATGATTGGATATTATTGCCCTGAAGAGGGCGTGATGAAAGGTGATGAAAGCCGTGCCTGGGCTGACCTGGAGCTGGGAGAGCCGCCTGGAAAGGGCTTTCCCAGGCCCTGGTGCCACTCAGGATTGGGGGAGAAAAATGAGTCTATTTTCTCTCTTTCCTCCAGAAGCACAAATCCACATTCCATTCAGCGAGCCTGCTGGCAGGAGTTTGCTTTGCTCACCCTGCACTGCCTGGGTGCAAACCCGCTGCAAACCCAGCACGGGCAGGGGCAGGACAGGGTGCCAGGGGCTGGAAGCAGTGCTGGAAATCCCTGTTTCCCTGCGTGGGAGCAGAAGCAGGCTCCTGCCAGCCGGGTAGATCAGCCTGGAAGGCAGAGCAGGGGCTGTCACCCTGCATTTCCCTGGCACGGCTCCGGAGCGCGGCTCCCAGCGAAGGCACCTGCGCCCGATTTCCCCGATGCTGAGCACGCTCCAAATCCTGCCCCAGTGTTTTCCTTCTGCTTGACAGTTGTTTCCTTTATTATGTGGCTGCTCGCGAGGGAGCTGTTTCACAGGGATTTCAAATGTCCTCCTTGTAAAATCGGCAGCATCTCCTCCGTGCAGCAGACCGGGCGTTTTATCCCTCTCGCGCCGGTTCATTTTTCCTAAACTAAGCACTTTGCTTCAAAAGGGTGTCCTTGTAAATCTTTGTCCTTTTAAATGCAAAGGTCAATGATACTTTCTATATGCAAATTCAGTTGTTAAATGTATTGCACATTACTACTCCTGGCAGATGGGGGAAAACTGCAAATTTATCATGGTGATGGCTTCAGGAGCAAAGTAAGTAATTATAGACACAGTATGACAACTAACAACAGTGTCTTTTATTCTCTGGTGTTCTCAGTAGCCTCTCAAATGAAAGAAGAGAATTGGAAGGTTACCTTAGCTGTGTGCTTGAATCTAGGACTGTATTACCAGCAACTGCAGTGTATTGCTTTTATTATTACCCATTAGAATGCAATTTAACTTCTGGCCCCTTAATAAAACCCTTCCCACAGAAGCATTAATAAACAGAAGTTTATCTGGTGTTAAACTTTGCTTTTGTTTCTTGTGCAGCATAAGGAATTCTAAGCAGTTGGAAGGAGAATATTCTGCTGAGAGGTTTTTTTTCTAGTTAAGTTTTCTATTTGGATAATCCAGATGTTTCATAAAGAAGCTGGTTTGGTTTTTTGTTGATGATAGTGCCAATGAGTTCTGTGTGCTGTCAGCTCTGGTGTCACCAGAAGTGCAGCACCCAAAATCCAAACATGCAGGTGGCTGTGGAGGAAGGGAAATGGAGGCTTGCAATCCTCTTGGCACAGGATCTTGGATTTTGGAAGAGCCGCTCCCATTTGTGGGGGGCAGAGAGGGGCAGGGAAGCCAGACTGCCCCTGGGCCTGTGTGGTTCCTGCTGGCCAGGCTGGATCACCCTGCAGCTGGGCAGGGCTGCTGCCTCACCTCAGCCAGCGGCAGTGCCTGGGGGCAGATCGTGTTCCCTCATCTCCCATCTGCACCCTCTCAGCTTAGATTGAGGTTCTGTCTGTCCTGATAAACTCAACCATATTTCCTTACCAGCTTGCTGTCAGTTGCTATATATTGATCCTCAGCGAATGCAGTGATCTGCACTCCAAATGACTAATTAAATATGCCATAAATCTGCAAGAGAATGAGTGCTTCAAGTACCAGAACTCCTATTTTTGTGTAATAAAAAAATCTCGTTAAAAAATCATGTTCTAACCACAAGTGATTAAAACCTAGTTTGAAGTTATTTTACCAGGGACAGAACTATATAAACTGTTACACACTGCTGTTTACAGAGCTGCAGATGTGGCACAGAAATCCAGAGGTCAAAAGTCCAGTGGATAATATTCATACAGTAAAAAGGGAAAGATATAATCAGGCTAGCACCTTGTGTACCTCAGATATCACTTCTCTGATGTTTTGGGAAAACTAAATTAATTCCTGAGGCTCTGATAAACAGAAGATGAACCCTGCACCAGTTTAATTATCACTGGCAAGCAAAATGCCTTCTCCCTCCCCAGGCAGGGAAAGGATTTTCAGGGGAATAAATTGATATTTGATGGCTCCAAGTTGCCAAACTCCATTGCAGTGGGCCAGAGACTCCTTTAGTATTGATCTAGGACTGATTTATTGCTGAGGTGAGGCACAAGGTCTGTGTCCTGTGTCTGCAGTGAGAGTTTTCTTAAAAAAACCCAAATTACTGCTCTCATCCATGGAGTTAGCTTGGGTTCTCCTTCTCTTTCCTCCTCCTGACCTCTGGCAGCGGAGTCATGTTTGTCTTGACTGAAACCAAATTCAATCCTTGTACTTAAACAGATGCTCTTACAGAGCTGAGTGACTCCCTGTCCCTTCCCTTTGCACATCCATCCAAAAATGACACTGATTAATCTAAAACTCTTTAAATGTTTCTGCTGATTTACAGCAGTGTTCAGATAAACAAAACGGGTGTTTATAAGGAATAATTTAATAACCTGTATACAACTTTGTTGATAAGAAAATGGTTAAAAATTGAAATTTACTGGTTCTATATTAGTGCAGCCCTGGAAGAGCTTGTATATAGAAAAATTTATTAAAGATTTGTAACAGTAACTGCAGCAGAATTTTAGTCAAAAGCAGTTGGCTTCAATTTGCTGTGGGTTTTGAGGGCTCTGCGGACAATCCTCAGCAAATACATTCAGAAATGTATTTAAATAGTGAAGGTAAATGACTTCTAGCAAATATAATAAATGCACAGGAAATAATATAAATTATGCAAAATATGCATTTGTAAGTATGTGACAAACACAGATCTAGGAGATAAATAATTAAAGCAGCTATGAATCCATATTTCACTTTTTTTTTTTTTTTTAAATATTAGAGAAAATCCCTGAAACTCTAATGAAGTTTTGGCTATTCCATTCCCTTCATTACACTGTGGTGATTTTAAGCAGTTTAAAGGGCAGTGGAGTCGAGACCAAAATACTTCTGCTGCGATATCAATTGTTAAGATCTGTGATCTTTTTGCTCTCCTGTTTGGCTTGGGACATTTCTGTCTTTTCAGTGACATCTCAGGGCCTGTTTAAGCTGATTTAAGCAAAAATGTGGAATTCCCAGTGATTGATGCATTTTTGTTCCAAAATGCCAGAGCTGCAGTGGGAGTTGGCTGAGTATCGATCACAGGGTCAGGGTGTTTAAAGCCAAACAGAAATATTTACTGCAGGATGTGGAGTCAGCACTGCCCCTTGGCTAAACACAGGTGCCATGTCATGGAAAATGCCCTATAAATCCAGAATTCTAGAACCACAGTTAAGGTTGGAGAAATCTCCAGGATAATGTTGAGTCTGACCACGACCCCAGCACCACTGTGCTCACCACGTCCCCAGGTGCCACACTCACACATTTTTTGGACACTTCCAGGAGCTGTGACTCCACAACTGCCCTGTGCAGCTGTTCCAACACTTGACCACCCTTTCAGTGAAGGAATTTCCCCTAATATCCAGCCTAAACCTCCCTGGCACAACCTGAGGCCACTTTCTCTCATCCTCCCAGTTTGTAACTGGGAGAGGAGCCCAACCCCCAGAATTTTAAGTATTTTTGTCTTAAATCTTCTAAGGCTGTTCTGGGGGTTTAAGGGTTGCAGAGTTGTGGACAGGCACTCGCTTCCTACTTGGAATTCCTTTGGCAAAGCGAAATAATGGTGGAAGGAAGCATCACATCTTCCAAAGTAAAATTCAGATGCTGCAGAGCTACAGCGGCTTTGATTTGAATCACAAAGATTCTCAAATGAAAACAGCGCTTTGAAGTTTCAGGAAAATGTTAAAATTTGCTCTCCTGTTTCTCCAGCGTGTCTGGACGTCCAGACTTTAAAGCTGTTATTGACACACACAAATCTCCTTTCAAGTGGGTGCTCAGCACCGGGGCTGTGCTCTTCTGCTGAGCAGATTGGAATAGAGCTTTTAAAAAATGACCACACATGAAAGGCTGCTTCCCCCTTCAAACCCATCCCGAACAAAGTGAACGCTGTTCCATCTCATAAAGACAGATGATTGACATTATATAGTGCATGAAATTTTCCTTTTCAGAATCATGACATTTTTTAATAAAAGTGGAGATAATGCTGGGAGCTAGTAATTACACTATATCCACCCCCAACAAAAAAAAAAATCCATCGGGGGAAGAAATGAAACAATATGTCTTTACAGAGAATGCAATTAAGTAAAGCCAGATTAGAGGAAGCACTGAGGGTAAGCGACATGCCTTATTATCACCAATGTGTAAATTTAATTTTCTTTTTTTCCTCATAACTCTTCTTTCCCCAGAATTTTTCCCTCGCTCCATGGAGATCAACTTGCAACAGCTTCATTTTCCTATTGATCTATTTAATATTTTTCCATTGTGCATAATAAAACACCAAACAGAATTTGCTGTCAATGCGTGAGCAGCCTTTCTGTCTCAGGAAAGAAAGAGATAATATTGTTGCAAAAATGTTCTCCCTGGGGTAGATGATGACATTAACATTTTTGTTAGGGAAGGAGTGGCTCAAAATTAAATCTTGAAATTACCAGTATTTATCAGAGCCACTCAGAGAAGTGGAGGGGAAAGGTGAAATGGCTGAGTAAATATCATCTTCTGTGCATCTCTAAAGGCGATGCTAAAAAGGCATTAAAATAAGGATAGAAAGACTCCCCTCAGGAATATTTATCAGAGGTGCTTCATCTTGATGACAAATCTAAGACAAGACACGCATGGTGATATCTGTTGATGTGAAGAGTTTGTTAATAGCAGGTTTGGTTCCCTAAAAGTGAGATTTTTTTTTTGTCCCCAGGACAATAAGAACCGGTTTTGTAAATGCAAGGATGTATTGTAGATTAGTTCTGCACAACTGGACAAGGAAAGGAGTGGCACCATCTGCTAAACAAACCACTCTGAGGGCAGAATTCTGTGAGTGCCTTTTCCTTGGTAAAAAGGAATTTGTGTGCAAATACGGTTTGTGTGACGGATTATGGTCACACCTAACGCAGGCTGTAGGAAGGCTGGAAGATTCTGTCTCATTGTATTCAAGGATCTGCACGTGTGTTATCATTTCTGAGCTCTTGCAAACACAAATCAGACCTTGACTATGAGCATTTCTAATTTAAAAATTATCAGTGAATCAAAGCTCGCTGTTGCTGAAATAATGAAATATTTTGAGTGATGAGTCCCACTGAGAGCGTGGCAACCTGAGCGTGGGCAATTTGTGAACAGGAAAGGGGAAATTGCTGGTTGTGAGTTCATCCCTGATTGGTATTTGATATCATTGTCCTTGAAGAAGGTTCTGCCCTGAAGAGGCGATGATGAAAGGTGATGACTTCTTGCCATTAACGTCCTTGTATCATAAAAATGTCTGAGTTTATTGCCCTGGAGTCAATAACAGCAGCAAAACAACACCAATTTCATTCCCGACGTGTGCTCCAATTGCACAAGGTGCATTTCCCCGCTCCTGAGTTTGTGCAGGAATTGTTTTGGGGTAGGGAGTTGTGCTAATTATGGATGCTGCACACTGAGGCGTGCTAGTCATGAATCCTGGCTTGGAGAGGAGAAGACAAGGCTTTATAAATGAGATTCGTTTAGGCAGCATGTCATCAAATGACCTGATAAGTAGGGCCTCATCTGGGTAATGATTAGGTTTTATGTACTATTACAAGGATTGATTTCCTAGAAAGGCAATGAGCAAAAAAAACCATATCTACAGCAGATTTTATCTGGCTGAGCAAATTACCTGACAAGATAGGCAGACCCAAACCAGACTTTTAATTTCTGAAAGGGCGAGGTTTTGACTCCTTATCCAAAATACTCAGTGTTCTGTGTTGTGGATCACTACACTTATTTTGAATAAGATATTTTGAGAGGAAAATAATATCAGTTTCCACAGAAGTATCTGACTGCCTTTAGTGCCAGCTGAAGGGATTTCTTGCACTCTGGGGCAGGCCCAGCAGTCACAAGTCTGGAAATGGTCTTGGAGTGGTTTTATTGAATGTTTTTAGAACGCAATCTTATGCTTGTGAAAGTCAAAGGCAAAAATTTCACTGATAATAATTCTTTATGCTGTGGGCCTTCATTTACAACCTCAGGAAGGTTTCCATGAAGGTAAGAATTGAGTATTATCATAAGGCAGGTATTTTGGATGTGAAAATTTATTTTGCTGTAGGAGAGCCACAAAATCATTACTAATCATCTTTTACTTTCTTCAACTCCATAACTGAGTAAGCAGAACTTTCCCTGCATTTCTTTTTTTTCCTTTTTTCTTTTCTCTTTTCTCTTTTTTTTCTTGGTTTTAATTTTTGTTCCAGAGCCAGAGAGAAACAGGTATTGTTTCCCTTAAATTGTGTTTGGCAGAACTTAACAACTGTTTTCTTTTATGTTGGCCCTTTCATTACCCCCAAAAATACTAAAATATTAGTGTAAAAAAAAGCTGAGTGAGAATGAACTGCTCTCTACACTTAGGATTAGTAAAAGTAAAAGAAAAACCTACACCCACAAATTTTCATTCAGCTCAAATTAGAGCAAAATAGCACATCTTTCAAATCCCACTCTTTAATGGGTGTTAATGGAAGGCTGGGCCTTGATTTTGTCTTCAGGAATCCTGAAGAAAAAGATTTCAGTTGGATATAAATGTAAAATCCCATGCAAAAAAACCCCATATAACCCCCTACAAATATTCAACTGGTTGCTGCATGGCTGGATCCCAAAATAAAAAGTATTTTATAGAGCCAGCTCCTAGAAGTCCACAGTTTCTTTTTACGTTGTTTTATTTTGGAAAATATGGATACATGAGCTCTGGGGTTTGTAGATTTATGGCTGGGCTTGGCAGAATTACACGAGGAATTATTTCAGCACGGGAGATGTTGTGGTAAATCATATTCTTGCCAACTTCTGGGCAGTCTGTTTGGAACAAAAGCCAGATCTGAGGCTGAAGGGTTCTAGAAACTAAGTCTTACTTCTGAATTATTCATATAGGATAGAGGACTTTTATTTCCACTGCTGCTGACCTCTCCATCTTGGTCTCCCCTTTAATTTCTTTTGGTTTTCTCCCTAAATTTCCCCGAATATCAGGGCTGTTTGTAAGCAGGGTGATTTCCTGCCCGTTTCCCACACCAGGTCTCTCGCTCTGTAACTGGAGTCGATCACACCCAGCCGAGCTGTGTGACACATTTTATGGCTCTGAGCATCCACCCCTGCAGGCAGAGGGATTTCCCACCACACGCAGGGATCTGGAGCAGTTTGATGAGATTTCTCTGGCTGCCGAGGCTGTAGAATGTGCTGACACAGAAAGAAGCTCCCTGTTGTGAGTGCTTTCCCTCAGCCACGGTGTTGACTTCAATCCTCCCAGCAGGAAGGAAACACTGAGGGATCAAAACAGGATTGTGCTCCCTGGGATCTAGAGGTGTAAACTCAGTGCCTGGGGCTGGAGGAAAAGAAAGAACAAAGTTTTAGGCTTGAAATTTTTTTTTAAAAAATTTATTTTATTTTTTATATTGTTATTATTATTTTATTCTAATCCATCATTTGATCCAAACTCTTCTGTGGTAGTGAGGGCCATTTCTGTTAAATTCAGTAACATTTTATCCATGTTGAAAGTCTTAATTCAATAAATAAACAAATTGAAATAGTTGATAATAAAGTTTTTCAAAAGCTCTAGAATAGGAGCTCAGTGCCTGGATTTCTCTTTCTGTTGGAATCAGTATTGATTTGCCAGCTCGTTTGCCTCAGTTCAACTTGAGTTCTGCAAAGTCTGCCTTGTGTTATGATAGTGTTCTTTTGTCCTTTTTTATTCTTTTCCTTGCAAAAAGCTGAAACAAGCATGATTAATTTGAAAGGATGAGATTTATTTCAGCTTAGCAGATGTATTTGAGACCACTTGTAAAACAACTTCGAGGCCTTGAACATAAATGGCTGTTACAAAGATTCTTTGTATTTAAAATAGAAGCCTAGACAGATATTAATAATGAAAAAAGGCCAATAAATGACCTTCTCTTCACTTTTATAGAGTAAATGCAGTATTGAATTTTTCATCTGTTGTTTTCTTTTGAAATGTGAAAGATCACAAGAATGAAAGCAGGTGAATTAGATTGTATTCTCCACAGACACAACCTTGATGCTGTAGCAGTGTTTGGATACAAGAGTATTATTTTTTCATTTATTCTGTATATTTTCTTGATCTCCATGCAGTATTACTGCTCCACATTTTCATGATCTAATTTTGTTCATTTTCACAAATTTAATAACATTCTCTGAGCTTTCTGCGCTGTCACGCTTCAATTCTGAGGAAGTTCATTTCTGTGGTAGTCAATGGGGCACCGTTCTCTGAAATAAATCAGGACAACCCTGAGCGACCCTAGAAGAGAAATAACTTCATGGCTAGCAAAGAATGTTTCTATTATGCCATCACCTGATAATTAAAAATCATAAATCTGTGCATTCGGAGTGGCTGCCAGGTGAAATGTCAGCATGGGGAGATGAGGGTGGGATCCTGAGCAGGGTGAGAGTGAACGGGCGGAGGGGACAAGGATTTGGCTGGGTCAAATCCCAGATTGGTTTGGCTGGGAAGGGACCTAAGGCCCATCCAGTGCCACCCTGCCATGGCAGGGACACCTGCCACTGTCCCAGGGTGTCCCAAACCCCAGTGTCCAGCCTAGCCTGGGGCTGCCAGGGATCCAGGGACAACCCCAGCTGCTCTGGGCACCTGTGCCAGGGCTGCCCACCCTCATTCCAAGCAATTTCTTCCTTAAATCTCACCCAAATCTCCCTTCTTTTAGATATCCACAAGGCTCCTTTTTCTCAGATAGTTTTACCCTTCCCTGAATTGTTGGCCTTGTCGATTTATTTCTGAGAGTTGTGTTGTTATTATTCACAAACCCTCAGCGCTGGTTTGGAGCGGCCTCGGGCGCTGCCCCTGCCAGAGCGAGCTCATCCCTGAGGCACCTGCTGGGGGAGGAGTGAATGCAGGGGAGGAGCAGCAGACCCGTGGTGTTTGGCTAATGAAACCATTTATATTCTTGCAGAGTAAGTGGCAGTGAGAAGCAGAGGTTGAAGAGAACAAACCCTCAGCAGGGGATGGGGCTGCAGCCCGGCAGCCTCTGGGGTGCTGCAGGCCGGGAAACAGAGCCCTGAGCTGTCCAACAGGTGCCCCCACATCACATCTGGGTGATCCATCCTAGGGCTTGGACTCAGTGATCTCTTCCAACCCAGTGATTCTGTGATCTGCTGCACATTTCTGCCTGTTTCCTTGCGCAGAGGATGCTGGGCCAAGGAGCTGATGGCACTTGTATCAGTCAGGGTGAGAAATCAAAGCATTTTCAGTGGTGGTTTCTTGTCAGTGCAGGCTGAGTTGACCAAAGCCTAAATTTGTTCTCTCTCTGGGGCAATGCAGGGGATGGAGCTGTCTAAAAATGCCCCATCCCTGCAGAAATAAACCCTCAGTGCTGGTGGGGCCCCTTCGAAGTGGTGGGGCATGACCTGAACCCAGCCAGCTCTGCTTTCCAGACATGAGACATTAATGTGATTTCCCCAGGACAGAGCAGAGTATTTTGCCCTGCTCTTGTTCCATAGAGCTTAGCTTTTAGCTCTTTTCATGGCTTTGTTCATTCCTGAGACATTACAATGCTCATTAGCATTGCTTTTTTCTCCTGACACATCTGAGCTTGACCATTCCTGGGCATCTCGGGGGCTGCTCAGTAGGAAAGGAGCTGGGACGCCCTTGCTGAGAGGGGTGGAAGAGAAACAGACCCCCAGAGAGCGACTGTGCATGAAATCTGGTGATTTCTGAGGGGAAAGATCTGTGGGGATCTCCTTAACCCCAGGAGACCCCGCAATATGTAGGAAAGTCCCGGTTTTCAGCCCATGCTGTTGAAGGAGTCTGGAGTCGTTTGTTGGTGTTCTCAAGGCAGTTTATCAGTTCCTTAGCAAAAGTAGATTTCTCTGCCCTGCCAGGGTCGACACAGAACGTGTCCAGAGACACACTGTGCCCGCCCTGGGTGAGCTGTAATCTTTTATACTAAAAACTACGTATTAAATGTTTACAATTAAGTACCAATC
>VXBU01007363.1:304611-440431 GCA_013400315.1 Bombycilla garrulus
TGGCAAGGCTGAAAAGCCTCCTGACCAGGTTTTGGGTCGGCCAAAGGCATCCTAGGAACCCCCTGGGTTCCAACAAGATCCTCCTGGAAGAGGACACGCAGAACCTGCCCATGCCTGGAGGGCTAAAACCTGCTGAAGGACAGGGTGTTAACCGCAGGCTTAAAGCTCGTGCCTGTGCTGATTTCCCTGCCCCTCCTGCAAGCCAACAGTGCAAATCCCTGCCAGTTTTGTTAGTCAACAGATTGATTGATTGATTGATTGATTTTAAAGTTTCAGCTCCTGAATGGCATGTTTAGAAACACAGTGCAATACAAAATCATTCTCAGCCGGTCCCAGGAGCAACAGCTCAGCCTGTTGGTGCAGGAGGCATCAGCGTCACTGCAGGAATGTGAAATAGCATGAGGGGACAATTTCTTGGGCTTTTTTTAATTTAAACCTTGTGTCTTTAATGGTGTCTGGAGTGGGGGAGTGGAACAGGGCAGAGAAATTTAACAGGAAAAACGTCAGAGAGAAGCAGCAGAGCCTTCATGTCTTATGGTTGTCTCAGCATCTTGTAGGACTTGTTTGGCTCTCAGATGGCTGTGAAGGATTCTGCACTCGATTTATTCTGCACTCGAAGGAAAAAAAGCCTCCAGTCATGGCTGAGAAAAGCTTTAGAAATATATACAACCTAAATAACAGGATGCAAAGTACTTATTGCAGTTGAATATGCATGTTCATGAATCCAAACCCAAATGAAGCCAATGAAATTATTCCCTAAGCTTTTGGGTTTTTATTTTTGGGTTTTTTTCCCATACCTAACACTACATAGTAGCTTCCTGAATTTTAATGGATGAATTCCAGTATCTCTGTTTACACCAGCTGATTACATTCCCTGCTGCAAGCTCCACTGTCAGGGACAAGTCTGCAGAGACCGGTATTTGCAAATTTATCGCCTCTCTATTTATTTGTAGGTAAAATATTCTCCAGTGATTCATCTCATCACTGCAGAATGCTTTTCCAAACAAATTGCATTGCTTCCTAAAATTTAATTCCTATTTCATATTCCTATTGTTTGCTTGCTTTATATCCTTTTTCAAATGGCTTTGGGCAGGTTTCTCACAGCTTTATAACTATCGTGGCTCTGCTATCACTCATGTATTTCCATCGGGGTGAGTGTGCTTTGCATTTCCTGTGCTTCTCTGTGGGTTGGAATCCGAGGATGGGATTCCACGTGCTGTCACACACATGGCATTTATTGGAAGATTCTCTCAGAGAGCCAAGGCTTGAGCACTGCAAGTGGTACTGAGATATAAGCAGAGTGGATCTATCTGGTTTTGTGTTAAACCCCACTCCCAGCACAACTTGAACTTGTTGAAATTCAGCTGATTCAGCTCATTTTCAGCGTCTGGGAGATGCTGGAAGACAAGAGGTTTTATTTTAAGAGTTGTGGTGTTATTTATACTACTGTGGTGTTTGGAGCTCCAGTCACAGATCTTACATTCTAAGGCACTTCAAAGAGACCAAAAAAAGACTTTCTTGCTTCAGAAAGTTTAAAGTTTTTATCAGAAGACAGGAGAGTGTACAGATTACAGTGCACAAGAGGCCCCATGGAGTAATTCCAGTCAGCGTGAGTTCTGCAGCTTCACAGCTGTGAAGTATTTTAATGAAAGCTTTGTATGGACACAGATATGCTGAGCTTAGAAAGTGGCTTTTGTTTCTTTACAGCTTAAACCAGACACCTTCCTTGGAAAGGAGGTAGATTTAAAATAAAAAAATCATTCATTTTGGGGGTATCAGTTTGAAAGGAAAGCACATTTCTTATGGTTGCTCTTAAAATTTCTCTAGTCCGAAGAGAAAGTGTTTCTATTGCATTTTGCTTTATCAAATCTCTGTTTTACATGATTACAAATGCTGTGCACGGTTCTGAATATCAGCAAAGTGCTGCTGTGGTATTTATCCTGGGGCAACAGCCCAAACCTGCTGCTGGAGTGGAACCCAGAGCTGGGGGAGGCTCAGCTCCGTGCCCTGGAGTAACGCCGAGAGTTTGTTCCAGGTGAAGCCCTCCTCCCCTCTGCCGTCAGGAATAAAGTGCCAGACCTCACAGACCGCTTCCAACACCTCATCGAAAAAACAAAGCTCTCCATTCTCCGTTAGTCCGTACTGCTTTGAACTTTAAAAAAAGATGTAAGCCGGTGATAAACGGCCTCGTGCCTGCTTTTATGATGACTGAATTATTGGAGGAGAACGAAGTGGTGGGAGGATTTCCAGCAGACCTTGTCCAAACTGCCCTTCAGTTTTCCCGTGGTATTGAGCCATTTGCTGTGGGTGGGAACTGCCCCTTCTAATTAAAAATTATGAGTAGAAGTGCTGCTATTATTTCAGGATATGGGAAGTGTTTTTTTTTATGAAGCCAAGACCTTTTAATTGAAGGGATTGGTTAACGATTTGCAAAAATATTCAAGAATTCACTGAGAATTTATCGCCCAGGTCTTGTGGAAAGGTCAATGCACATAAAACACATTAATGCTCCCTGTGTTTATTTGGCTTTCTGTATTAGGATTAGTCCCGTTAGGTCTGGTGAGGTAAATAGGAAAGCTTGTAGAGAATTGGTGTCTCAGCTGGAATCAAATGAGTTTGAGTGTTTGTAGTCTCGGCAGTGGGACTTGACTTTCAGTTCACTGTGCCTTATTTATACTGTCCCATCTGGAAGGAGAAAGCAAAGACAGAGAGGGAGCCTTTGCCTGTCTGTGGTACAGCTGCTGTGAGGTCCCAGTGCTCCCTGCTGCTGTCCCTGGTACCCTGAGTTTAATTTGGCTGTTGGGAATGTTTCTGGTGAGTTACAGACTTTCATGACTCCGACCAAAAGAAAAAAAAGGATCTTCAAGCTCACAGCAGCCGATTGTGTCATTCTTTCTTCCATTCACTTAATGCCTCAAGATAAAATCTGCTTTAACAGCAGCATTAGCATCCTCCTCCACGGCTGTTATCTCATACATAATCAATCCACTTAGGCACCAATAGCAGAAATGAAAAAGCAAAAGCTTTAACTTCAGAGAACGCCAGCCCCAGCTGTAATCACATCGCGGCAGTGATTTGTGCCAATAATGGCGTTCCCCACCTTGCCCAGAGCAAACTCCCTTAACCTGGAATCGTGTTCTCCCTGCTGCAGCAGCAGTAATTGAATGTCCAAATGTTTTGTCAGCAGTGCGGCTGCAAAGAGACCCACTGCAAAGGGCTGGGAGCGCTTCCCCTTCCGATGAAACTTCACCAGCCACCAGAAAAATGAACCCAAACAACACAAAACTAAACACCCGCCCCTCCTGAACGTGCAGCTGCCCTCACAGAGACAAAAGGAGGCTTGGGGGACGTTGTGCCTCCTGGCAGGACTTCACTGGGAGGACACGACTGTTTGGGGACACCAGCCAACATTATGACATTTCCTTTTACTGGGAGCATCTGCTCTCGAGGTGGTGCCCGGCCTGCATGTGTTGTTTTCTGTGTGACTTGGAGTGGCTCAGGCGATTCTTGGGATCTAAGCCAAGATTTTCAAAGTTTAAATCAGATAAGAGTCCAAGGCTAAAATGTTGGCATCAATTTCTCACGCAACACCTTTGGTTTTATTATGCTTGCTGGAGTATGGAATGGCAGTGGGAGAAAAGGGCTCTGCATATTTTCATTGTTATTGGAGTTAAGCTGAACAGAGAGGTCCTAAGTGTCATTTTTGGGATTATTTTGAAGAAGAAAAGACTGAAATGAACAAAATTGGTAGCTGTTTACAGCTTTCCATGTTAGTAGGGTCATTTTGGTGCCTAAGAAAATGGTGATGTTGTTTATTCACAGCATTTGTCTTCAAGTACTCATGTTTTTTGATGAGCTATCCCAATGGGGAACTAATGCTCTTATGAGGAGCAATTTAAAGCCTAAAAGTCGAGCCCCACATTACAGCTGTGTTGCTGCACTTGAGTAGGAACAGGAAACAGCTCAGAGAATCTTTATTGTGATCTAGCTGGAGGCAAGCCCCTGACTCGTGTCCTGGGCAATTGAACCTCCAAACCAGGGTGCCTGACCCAAATGCAGCTTCTCTGCTCTCAGTGAGGTAGAAAAGGTTCTGAGGAGCTTTTGAGCTAATGGAGCCCTTACCTAAGCATTTTGGTTTGTAGCTCTTTTGTGAGGGAAATACATTTCTCAAAAGTTACCATACAGCATCAGTGCTCCAGAAAATGTTGGGGATGAGAAGATGCTGGGATGTCTGTGGTTCAGCTGCAGGAGCTCTTGGCTGTCTATCAGGAAGCTGGGAGAAGGGGGGAACAGGGGGATGCTGATAGCACCCCGCTATTCATTCATTCTGAGACGGTCTCTGAGGAGGAGGGAGCTGCAGGAAGGCCACAGGACTGATTTGGCATTGCCCTCCTCACGCTGCCATCTGTTGCTGTCTTCTTCCAGCATGAAAGGGAAGCGTTCACAGTTATTTTTCCATCTAAAAACTGCACTGCACCTACCAAGAGAACAATTCAAGTGTCTGGGTACGCTCCCTGCAAACAAAGGCAGAGGTGCGAGATGAAACCACTCGCAGGGCTTGTATTGGGATGAAAATCTAGATAAGAACCAACAGCTACTAAGTCTTGATAGTTTCTCAATAATGTGTTGTGGAGAGAGTCACAGAGCATGAGGCACTTCACACACAGGAGAATTTGGGCTGTGTTTATTGCTGATGCTGTCATACCTGCCCTGTGTCCAGTTGCTTTCTGGCAGAGAGCCCCCTCAGAGTCCCTGAGGTGCTGCAGTTTGTCCTGGCACAGGAGCCGCTTGGTGCTGCTTATCTCACTTGGATGAGTGTCCTGAGCCATAACAGCAAACAATCCTCTGTGGCACAAATGTCTGCCCTGGCCTCGTTCGCAGGTAGAGCTGCTAATTGCAGAGAAATCCTTCAGGGCTGCTTTGATTTCAGTTGTACTCACCCTGGCCCCTCGTAATTTTTCAAGGCAAACAAAGAACAAGGGCTGACAGTGTTTTACATTTATTCTTTACACTTGTTTATCTAAATGGCATTAGGGAAAGCTTTATCTGATGCTGTTCTCCTTCTGGTAGAGCAGCTTCCATGTGTGCTTTTGGCAGGCAAAGCTGCTCCAGCTATCAGGAAAACTGCAGGTGCTATCAGAGAAGGTTTTGATCCAACTGCTGACTGATATCCAGGGGTTTAATGCACAGATCCTCCCCTGTGCAGCATGTGCTTGTGGCTCTGATGGAGAGAACATTGCCAGCGATGAGAGGCTGAAGGGAGAGGGTTCTGTGTTTATTGTACACCCTCACCCTCATTTCAGCACTCAGCAGGGCTGCAGAGGGGGCACTGGCCTAAAGAAAATTGTCAGAATATTCATTAAATTGTGAGTTAGGTGCTCTCCAGCCTGCATTTCCCTATGATTTAGCAACAGCCTTTTCCAAGGATCTCCTCTTCTCTTGGTGCTCCTTATGTTCAAAATGAACAATATTATTTGCAACAATAAAACCAAGTGTAGGACTGAACAGAAACATTGTCAGATAGCGCTGCTGGACATGAAACTCCTGAAAAAAGCCTCACACGTTATCATGGGGATGGAAAACAGGAGGGAGCTGTCTGCCTGGAACAGGCACCCATGCTGGTCTTTGTCCTCCCAAGCAAAATGGTTTTTGGCCAGCAGGAGCTTTGCCTGGACAGCCTGGGCACAAGGGGAGGCTGGAAAACCTGCAGCTCCTGTGTGTTTTAATTTAGTTTGTTAATAATTGAACAAGGTTTTGTGGTAGCTCCAAACACTTCAAATCTTGCCGTGGTGTGAAATGCAAAAGTTCCCCGATCTGGGATTGAAATTGGTGGTGTGGGGAGAGCACAGCTGTGTTTGGTACTGCTCTCCTGGTAGAATCCAGGTGCTTGGAAATATCGCCTTTCAGGACAATCTGGGGCTGTGAGAAGCTCAGGCTTTACCAGCCAGGAGCAGCCCCTGTGTCTGAGGTGAGGGTGTGCTCAGGGCAGGGAGGCCCCTCTGAGAGAGGCTGAGAGTCTCATCCTGGAGCCCCCCTGGTCCTGCTGCCTCTCACTGCTGAGGAGGTTTCCAGAATGACCCTGCACAAGGCCAGCTTGGACCGTGTGGGAAATAGAAAAGGTAGAAAACTTCAGAAGCTGTGTGAAAGCAGATCTCAGAATAGAAGAGAGCAAGAATGCAGAAGTGCAAGGACAGAAAACAATGAGGATGTGTTTTTTAGCTGTGTAGAGACAAGCCTTAGAAAATATGGTAAGCAAGAGAATAGAAAAATGTAAGTTTAATAATGATGCTTTTCCCATTGTTTTTAAGCTACAACGAGCAAGAAGCAGAAAATATGTGGAGCTCTAATGATTGGCTTAAGCAAACACTTGTAAGCTTCTAACATTATTTTATTGGCTAAATTTTTTTTAAAAGGCCTTCTAGCTAAGAGAATTTCAGCTGCCGTTGTTATGGCATCAGCTCTCAACATCTTTGCTGTCTCACCTGATGCTGAAATAAATCTCGAGGAGTGCCTGCTGGCAGTTCCATCCCATTAATAATAAATACAGATCCAACAGGACAGGGCTTGGAGCAAGATGGGACAGGGGAAGGTGTCCTGCCCATGGCAGGGGCTGGAACTGTGGGCTCCTTAATGTCCTTTCCAAAGCAAACCATTCTGGGATTCTGTGGCTGCTTTTTATCAGTCTGTGTCAAACAGATATGGCAAGAATTACACAATAACTGTGATGACAACAGCTCCGTGGACAAGTGATTATCACCTGATCTGCCCAGAGCTTCTTTGTAACACTTATACCCTGGGTTTTCCATAAATTTTGTAATCAGATAATAATTTGTGCTCTACAGATCTGATTCTGATATACCTGAAGAGTCTGGCAGTTTGTGATTTCCTACAGCATTAACCATAGAAACAAATTGGTGTTTAATGTAGATTTTAGTTTTATTAGCTCCCTTCCACACTTCAAGAGACAGGTGTATTGAGTAACATAAATCAGGAGTTTGAGACCTAAAATGTGTCTGTTTTCTAGCCTTCCCCATTGAGGGGAAAGAAATAAAAGACAATTTCTTGCAAAGCAGAGCTGGTAGGAAATGAAGGAATTAAATGTGAGGATCTTTCAGGTCTGTGGGAAAGATGCACAGCATTAATGACGCTGTTCCTCCTGGAGACACCCTGGTGGGATCTCCCTCTCCTTCTGCACAGTTGTTAAAAGTTGTGTGTGTTCTCCATCCCAAAAGGTTTCCAGGGGTGGAGTTTCTGTACCAATGGTAACGTCATTAATCTTCCTGATTTTTGGGAAAAGTTGAGCAAAAAACCTTTGAGGAACAGCCCTGGACTGGTATCATTAATCAGTGATCATTTCAAGGTATTAATTAAAGCATTGGGCTTTTTGCCTAGAAAACACACTTCAAGGCAGTTTTTTGCACCAATAAAGTAAGTGGTTTCCATTAAAGGGCAATTAGCAGAGACACAAAAGCAGGGAAGTGCTCCATCTGATTCATCAACCCCATAAACAAGGTGCTGCCACCATTTCTTCAGCCTTAGATGAAAAAAAAAAGGGCTTATGAATGCCTGTATTATCTGTGTCATCTGTTATGGAAATGTGGAGATGCTTTTCCTGTTGTAGTTTAGAGATTTGCTTGTTTTTCTCCTGTATTCCAGTTGCACGCAATAAGAAAAGCCCTTTGTGTTGTTTATTCAGAGTTTCTAAAAACACTTTAATGATGTGAATAGAGAGGGGATTTTAAGGAAATGCAGAGTTCACAGTTAAACAATCCCACTGAAGTCTCTTTGGTGCTATTAGAGAGGAAGTGCTGTTCATTTTAATGGTGTTCACCAAACTAACAAACCTGCCTTTCTTCCAAAGCAAGTCGTGGCAGCACTTTTTGTCAGCCAAGCCTCCAAAGGCCTTTAGAGATCCTTTGAATTCAATTATTTTTTTCTGGATTAGGAAGAACTAACACCCAATAGCTCAGAGGTTGTTTCAAACAGAACTTTATTTGGTTTCTAAGTGTTTGTTCAGTTCTCCTGGATAAAATAGATGCTCCAGCTTAAAAAAAAAAGAAGAAAAAAAAAAGGCAGAAACTTGAGAGATGGGGAAAGGGGTGAGGATGATGTTTCTGTTCTCCTACACTGTTCCCTGCTGTTGAGGGTGCATCTCCATCCTCCAGGCACAGAGGGACAGCACTGCATTGCAGAACCATTTTATCCAGACTGTTTTCTCCAGGTTTCAGGCAGCTGGGAAGGTGTTCATTTGAGCCTCAGGTACCTCTCCCCTCCAGGCTGACTCAATGTGTCATTAGGCAGACATTGAGCTGCACTCCCAGCAAAAAGGCCAGGCAGGAAGGGGAGGGTGGTGGGGGTTGTTTTTTACCTGTGCATAAGTACTCCGTGATAACTTATATTAAAAAGCAAATTAGCCGTGCTGAGAAGTGAACAGGATCCTCAGCCTGGGCTGGAACCCAGCGTTTCCCCCAAGGACAGCACAAGGGGCAGTTCTGGAGCAGGGGGTGGAACTCAGACTCCTCAGCACTGGGATTTTTGGTGATTTAGGATTTATTTTGGTGCACAGGGGCAGCCAAATTCCACAGGTGCCCTGGTTTTGATCTTTAATCTTCCGCCTTTCTTCTTGAACATCAGCTTCTCTGTGTGTGTTGGAAGTGCTTCCACCTAGACAGGGCTGAACTGGCCGGTGCTGGCTCCCTGACACTCCTAATTAGATCTAAATTAGCATGGCTGTGATTTAGCACTCTGCTCCCTCTCAGTGGCTGCCTATTGATTTACTGGATTTTACTCTGCAGTGGCTGAGGAGCCTGGCTGTGTCACAGGGCTGGGAATCGCCACCCGGAAACCAAAGTGTCCAAGGGGCTCTTTCTGGCTGTTCAAGCTTTGCCCTAGTCCAGAAGGGACCAGGAAAGCCCTTGTGGACATCTTTGGATAGTGCCCACGTGCCGTGCTTTGGCTCATGTTGCACAGCTGTTTGCAAAAACAAACAGTTCAAAAAAACAAAAGTGCAAAAGCTCTGGTTTCCTTGAAACAAAGCCAGAAGAACTTTAACTCTGAGCAGGCACTGGGGCTGTGGAATTGCACTGAAAACAGGTCCTGAATGCCCTGTCCCAGCAGCTGGGGTGGATGCATCCCCTGAGACCCTCCGAAGAACCCTTTTCTTTGGGGGTGTGGCAGTGGGGACAGCAGCTCAGGGTGTGAGAATGAATTGAACGTGGCTTAGTGGTGAGCTTGGCAGAGTGTTGGAACCCAGGGGGTTCCTGTGATGCCTTTGGCCGACCCAAAACCTCGTCAGGAGGCTTTTCAGCCTTGCCAGAGGTGTCAGGGACCCTGGAATGATACTAAGAAAAGAATTTGAGTGTGTGTCCAGGGGGGTTTGAAGCCCTGTACAGGGGGGTTGGAGATCTGTACAGGGGGGTCTGAGGCACAAGATGGAGAATTTTTACACGTGCCATGTTATCTTTTGTTCTTCTTCATCACCTCCATCTTCTTGGTGCTGCTGGCACTTTGGGATTGGTTTGACACAGATCTGGACAGTGTGGTGTGAGGGGCACGGGTTGGTAATTAATGATAAACATTCAATAGGTAGTTATTAGTATCAAAGATCAGAGCTGACCCGGGGCGGGCACAGTGTGTCTCTGGACGCGTTCTGTGCCAACCCTGGCAGGGCAGAGAAATCTACTTTTGATAAGGAACTGATAAACTGCCTTGAGAACACCAACAAACCACTGCAGACTCCTTCAGCAGCACGGGCTGCAAACCTGGACTGTTCTGTGCATTGTGGGGTCTCCTGGGGCAAAGGAGATCCCCACAGCAGAGCTGGGTTAATGCTGGACTCAGTCTTAGAGGCCAAACAAATCTGTGATTCACTGACCACGAAGGAGGAGTTTGTGCTTTGTGCCATGGGCCCAAAACAGACTCAAAAATCCTTTATTTGGTGGCACGAGTGTCACTGTGCACTCACAGCAAGCACAGGTCTGGCACAGTAACAGCCCCTCACCCCTCCCTGCAGCCCCCGGTGAGCTGCAGCACTATCAAAGCTCCATGGTGCACATTCTTAAGGGATCATTTTTCTTCTACCAGGATTTCCTTCCCACAAAATGAAGCTGGATATTTCCCATTATTGGGAAATGACCGCAGTGCGCGGGATGAATCATCTGGGCCGTTATCTGACAGCTGCCAATCATTTATTTGTCCTTGTTCATAGCAAGTAGAGAGGGAGCCAAGGCAGTGATTTGTCTCTTTCCAAAGAGGAAACATCTGCCTGGCCCTCATTTCCCTCAGACCCAGGGGCTGCTGCTCGGGATCATCCCAGTGAGGCTGGGGGAGCCTTTGGCTCCGTCTTCCCCAAACTCATGCACACAAAACAGTTTTCATCTCTCATGAAAATTTTCCTCAGTTTTACATGTTCAAATGTCACCCCACGGAACTGAGTGAAGTGAGGGCAGGTTACAGGTATGACAGAGCTGCTGGAACTCTGAAAGCTCTGAAAGATGCATTAGAAGTTGAGGATTTTCCTTAATTTATCACAGTCCCCCTCATTACGTTTGCTCAGGGTAATTAAGGTTGTGATTATTCAGTCAGTCCCATGGCAGATTTCTTCTTTTGCAGAATAAAATTGATGGGAGGGTTTTCTTGTCTTCAGGAGAAAAAAAAAATAAAAAATGGTTGGATACAACATGTCATATTGATTCCATAATGCATGGTTTGCCTCGTAGTCATTTTTTTTCCCTCTTGGTCTCCAGTACATGCTGCAAGCATCTGATGTCAGTAAAATCGGCTGTCTGTCATACAAGAGTTATTAGAGAGGAAAAAAAAGTAATTTTCTGATAATAAGATTAAATTTTAATGGAGAAAAGAAAATGAAGTCATGGGTAACAATATAGGACTTTTAGGGGAAAAAAAACCCACTGTTCAAAAACATTTGCTAATAAACAACAGTATAAATAGGTATATAGGCTGCTTCTCAGAGAGAGCAAATTCACTGAAATTGTGCATGGCAGGAGGGAAGGGGATTGCACAGCCAGAAACCCACCTGAGCATCTCCCAGTGAATGGAATCTCATCTTCCATCCCATTCCACTGACAATCTGGAAGTGCCTTTCCATCAGCCAGAGAAGTTTTATCCAGCAGGAAGTCTCGGGGGGTTTTAATGGAATCAAACCAGGGCTGGGAGTTTTGTACTGGGAGTGGGGGTTTGACAAACATCAGCTTTATTTATAAATGGTTCTGTGGGACAAAAACGATGGCCCCTGCTTGGAAAAGTGTCTGAAATGAGCAGGATGTGCAGTGGTGAGCAATGCAGGGCACAGCGCTTTCTGTAAGATCCTTCTCCAGATAAAGGTGCAGCACGCAATGGATCGCTGCGGCGCTTCCCCAAAGGGCCCGGGATTTGCTCTCTAATCTCTTCCTCAGGACTACTTTCTAGATGCTTCTTCTTTACAAAATAGATGAATAAGGCCACAGCAGAGCCACCTTTTGTGCCTCTGTCCCGTATTCAAAATGACATGGGTGAGAAAATTGAACTTAAATCATCCCTGTGCCACCGTTGAGATTACTGCTGCATTTGGGGCATTTTTAAAGCATCTCTCTTGTTCTTCCCTCCTCACCCCTGCTGGAAGGGGTGGTTTTTTTTGTCAAACTGAGGTTTTGCAATCTGTCTCAGGGCTTTAGAAAGCTGTAGATTACTTGCAGGCGGGATGTGAAGGCTGTGGCTGCAGAAGGAATTGCTTTTTTTAGGCGAACACAAATGCCGGCCCTCTGCTCTGCTCTTTGCAGAAATTGTGTACGAGAGGCAGAAGCAGAGAGAGGAGCTCAGCGTGTCAGGGAGGTGACAGCGAAGGCAGCCAAAATGCAAATGGATGGGGAGAAATGGAAGTGAGCTGCCCGGGAAATCACGCTGGGAGATCAAACAGAGCCTGAAGCAGGCACGAGGAACTGAAGTTTATCCGCAGAACAAACAAACTGATTGGCAACGAGGAATTGCTTAGAGACACAAAGAAAATCAGCCAGCCAAGAGCCCCGGTGCAGTGGAAGGCTGTTAAGGGCTGCTTTTTGCATGGATGAGAGGGGAGGTTGTAAAGTGGCTGCGTGGGTGGCTGCAGCCGTGGTGTGAAATGGTCCCTGTTGGCCGGAGCAGAGAGAGGAAATTATTGATGTTGTTTTGGTCTGTGGAGCTGGCAGAAATTGTTTTCCCTGTGAGATGCATCTTTGCCGAGTGAAAGGTGATCTCTGTCTCCGTGGCAGCGCTCTGTGTGTTTTGTGGGGTGAATGGAGGGGCTGGCTTTGCCCACGGGTCGTGTAAATACAGAGTCAGGGTGAAATTCAGGCATCCATCACCCAGCTCCACATGCTGCAGAGTGCTCCCGGAGCCCAGGAGAATCCAAACACCTTCCTGATGTCTGTGTGCAAGGATATGGGATGGATATGGATGCTGCTGCTGTGTTGATTGAGATATGATTGTGACTGACATTTGGAATGGAAACTAATTCCTTAACTCTGTGCACTAACTCCTCAAAAAATTCCCAGCCCAGCCCCCTATGTGTGGAAGTGGGCACCACCAGACAGAGAACTTTGCATTTGAGAGATGTTGTCACATAAGGAGAAGAATTCTGTTTGTGCAAATATCTTGGATCAGTTGCTTGGATCTGTGTTTGCCTCGTTTTTGGGAAGGTCGAGCCTCTTCCCTGGCACTCCCCAGCCTGTCCTGTCCATGGGCAGCTTCCTCCCTGTCTTCCAGAGTTGTCTGAAGCTGTAAGAAATGGAAAATGAAGTAAATCTGAGGCAAACAAAATAAAAAAGTTTGGTGTTACCCTCACCACGTTATCATTCACTCAAAGGAGACTGAAGAATGATGTGGAAGTAGTTTATTTTAAAAATAATTAAAAAGTCCTGAGGGAGGAAAAAGTGAGATTAACTCCTTTCCTTTAAAGAAGGAGGGGAGCTGCATAATCATTCTTTAAATGTAGGTCCCTCTTTATACTCTTGCTTACTGTGAACTTTCTTCTGAAGGCTGTCTTTGGGCTAAAAAGAGAATCTTTGCTTCTGTGCTATTTCCCCGCACAGGTTCTGAAAGACCTTTACAGTTTCCTTGAGCACAAAAATATCAGAAGTTTTTATTAATAGAAACATTTGGGAGCATCCAGCAAGTATAGATCTTGTTTTGAAACACTTTTAAAATGATACCTTTACTATTTCTACACCTGGTAATGAAATTCTAAATGGACTGAAGCACTTCAAAGCTTCAATTTTGCTCAGAGATGTCTCTAAATCCAGTGGCCTCCGCAGTGCTTTTGGTTTTTGGTGATGAGCTCCAGCAATATAAAAACTCTTCCAAAAATCCCTGAAGGACTTGGCTTCAGTGCAGGTCTCCAGTGTCTCATCTCTTTTCATGTCAGTATTTAAATGGCTCAAAGTTCCTGATCATTCTTAAAGGCGTGAGGGATCTGCTTTGCTTTATTGCAATGCTCATTATTTCTGTAGCTCTGTCAGCTCTGCCAGAAGAATTTACAAAGCAAATCACATCTGCTTTGGCTGCTATCAATCAATAGATGATGAGAGAGAGATCATTGCACCTATTTATGAAGAACTAATTGCAGGGCAATTAGGATTTCTTGGATTTTTCACCTGTGCTTGTATTGGCTGCAGTTTGAAAAAAACATCCTCTGGCTTTTCATTTTAAACACCCAGGAGAAGAAAAGGCTTAGGAAAAAGATACGAGCAACCCATGGGGCTCCCTGCCATGATTTGTTTTTTGTTTTGCTACGTTATATTTGTGTTATCACACCCCTCCTGGGGACTCAAGTTGTGCTGTTCCAAGGAAAATGCCAAATAAATGGCTCAAAGGAGCACAGGCTGGAAAGCTGGGGTGTGACTGTCCCTGTCCCAGGGCTGGGATAGCTGAGGAATGAAGAGAAGGATGAGCTAAGCCATGTGGGGCTCTGTGTGGATTTCTCAGGTAATTTCTCAGCGCTGTACTAAAATGAGCCCTGATTTAGGGCCTCCCATCAGCTCCATCTGCACACCTGGGCAAATAAATTCAGCTCCTGGAACAGCGTGGAGCTTTCCCAGCCAGGATGCTCCTCCTCAGCCATCCAGATGTTTGTGTGGTACAGCCTGGGTTTGTGCTGAGGCAGCTCCAGCTGGGTCCTGCGATGCCTTAAGTTTTAGTTTTTATATTTTTCAGATTCTGTGCTGGTTCAGTGAGCAGTTCTGGGTTCACATTCAGGGTTGGGGAGCTCTCTGCACAGAGCAGGGACACAAAACAATTCCTTTCCAGCTGGGACCAAGGACAAATTTGAGGTCCAAGAATGGAAACAGCAGTGAAGGAAGAGAGGGAACAAGGAGGATGGAGCTTCATCAGCTGGAGCTGGAATTGGACAATGAACTCCAATGTGCTGATGGACCCAAACCTATCAAAGTGTGAGGCCTGGTGCCCGGGATCCATTTTGTGCCCATTTGTGGGATTGACTTGGGTGTAGGCCCAAGGGGTTCCTGCACTGCCCCAGCTGGATCCTTTCAATAAATCCCTTTTATTCTTTTATTTTATGTAGTCTCTGTTTCCAGATCAGCCTATCCAGGGATCACCTGTCTCTGTGGGGTGCTGCTGCCCTTTAGTGCTCAGTTCTGATCCCTGTGGGGAGCACACCAGCCTCACCTCAGAACTCAGACCAACCCCATCTCTGTGCTGGTGTAAATCCAGCTGGGGCTCTGGAAATTGCAGAGGGACCAAAACCGGCTCCTCAGCCAGGCACAGTGGGATTGCTGGTTTAGACAAGGGGAGAGCAAACATTTTTGCAGCTGGAATTAACTCTTTGTGCTGGTAAGTGACCAAAACACCCATTACCACGTCTGATGTCCACATTCCCATACGAAACATTCAATCACCAGGATTCATGTCGCTCTCCATGGGTTTGCCTGACACTGGAGCTGTTTCCATTGACGTCAGCTGTCTCCAGATCAGCCCCAAAATGCCTTTTTCAGGTATTCCAGCCTTACAAGCTGGCATTCAGGCTGTGATTAGCCACCCCAACTGCCTGCTGCTTTTTCCTGCCTTGTAATCGGATTTCTGTGATATTAGCAAATAAAAGCAGGAGCTGAACAACAATGAAGCTTTAACACAAAACGAGCAGAGAGGGAAGGGAACATCAGCAGGCAGGAGATTTAAAAATATAAAAATGTTCAAGTGATTTGTTTCTTCCTTCCAGCTGGAGCACAGTGTAAACCCACGTTCACACATCACAAGTCTCATGGCACAGCTTCCTTGTGAGCAAGGCAGGAAAGCAGAAACTCAGGAACCAGGGAAACTTACACTTGATGGGCTGTAATTTCAACTTCATGCACAAAAGGGGATGATTTCTAGTTTGTTTTTTTTTTTAATGCACTGACATTTTTGTATGCACACGTTCTTGATTTATCCAGAAGATAATAATCATTTGCAAGTTTCATTTGTGGCTTTAAACTGAAAAAGGATAGGTTTAGCTTGGGTATTAGGAAAAAATTGTTCCCTAGGAGGGAGGAGAGGCCTTGGCAAAGTTTCCAGAGGAGCTGGGGCTGTCCCTGGGCCCCTGGAAATGTCCAAGGCCAGGCTGGACAGGGCTTGGAGCACCCTGGGACAGTGGGAGGTGTCCTCTGGATGGGATTTAAGTTTCTTTCAAAATCATTCTGTGATTCTGTGAAAATTCTGCCCTGGAAAAATTAACCTGCCCTGGATCTCCACTTGTTTGAGAGAAAAGACTTGACAAGCCTTGAGTTTCCATCTCTACAGCTGTTCATGCTCACACAAGCATGCTTTAAAATGGATAGAATAACCCTCAAAAGAGAGTGAAAGCATTTAGTGAAAAGAAGCAGATTATGAAATGGGGTTTCACATTTGGCAGCAGTTTTTGGCTGTTCCTCCCCTCTGTGGGATCAATCAGAACTGACCACCAGGCCTGCACAGGGGGAGTTGCCAACATTGTAAAGACACCAAAATCATCATCTTGCCCCCAAAATCTGGCAGTCTAACAGGAGTGGACCTAAAACCTTTTGCTTCAAGTGTGGCTGACACTTTGCTGCTCATAATTTGACAATCTCGGAGCTGAGCTGCTGAAATGGTGTTTTTAAAAATATTTTTATCACCTCCCGAGGAACCTGCTCTTTCCACCATGGGAATGAATGATGGTGCTGAAAAATTGCCCCCATTTTTTATGGGTGAGCAGACAGCTTCCCATTCAGCAATTCCTGAATGAACCTGAGCTTTTTTGGAGCCTTGAAAACAATAAGCACACACCCAAAAGGAGGAAATCTGTCTGTGTGCTCCAGATGCAAAATGTTTACCTGCTCAGGCCATGTCAACATTTGAGGTGTTGGTTTCACATCACTTTATTCCA
Organism: Bombycilla garrulus; assembly: GCA_013400315.1. Taxonomy (NCBI): domain Eukaryota; kingdom Metazoa; phylum Chordata; class Aves; order Passeriformes; family Bombycillidae; genus Bombycilla; species Bombycilla garrulus. Next base: position 320,981 of record VXBU01007363.1, read on the forward strand.
AACTCCTTTCCTATTCCTGCTGAACAAAACCTGAAAAGGGTTGAGAGCTGAAGATTTCTGATGGATTATCAGAGATGCAACAAGAGGGGAAAGCAGGAGAAATCCTAAACCCTTTACCTGGACCTGCCATATAAATCAGTGTGGCTGCAGGAACTGGGATTTTTGTTACTTTCACCAGCACTGTGTAATTTTCCAGATAATTTTACCCAAATCCTGTGTATTAGTTGTTAAAATGTTTCTGCTTTAGGTTGGTTTGGTGCCTCTCTGGTTGAGATTATTTTCCAGAGGCAACAGAAGGGAACAGACCTCTTAGAGGGGGTCTGGCATTATAATCTCTTAAATGAGATAACTGAACAGAATATTGATCCCACATTGTTAATTTATTGTGGCCTGTTGAGTGGGGAGCCCTGCAAAGCTGTAATTTAGTTGGAAAATTCTCCAAACACACTATAATTTCTTTTCTGTTCCTGATGAGCTCAATAGAAATATTTCCACCCTGGACTGTGCAGACTTGTGGCTTACAGGCCACCAGTCCTGGTTTTATTTTTAATTTCTAGATAATAATATACAAAAAATATATTATATCTATATATAAAATATATATAATATCTATTAACTTCACCACAGGAGTTGCAGTTTTCTCCTTTATTTTGAAGTTCTGATATTTAAATTTGAGGAGGTTTCAAACATTTTCCTCCAGAAGAATCTTTCCTGTGGTGTTGTGAGTGCTGGGTTACTGTTTATACTGAGTAGTTAATTTCCTTAAAATGAAATTTTAAAGAATTCAGTTTATTAGTCTTGCTTTTTAATGCAATGATATTTTATAGAATAACAGATAATTTATGGCCCCTGTGGCAGATTGCTGGAATGTGGCTGCTTTTTATCTTTGAAGATTTAATTCATTTTTGGTTTAAAACATTTTTCCAAATCCCCCTTGCCATCCACAGAAATCCAATTTCTATTTTTGTCATCAGAGCACAATTTTAATAGGTAGAACTATTGAGAAATTAAGAAATATTTTCACTATTTTTATGTAAACCAGAATAAATTAGAACGTACCATGATGCTAAGCTTGCTGTGCTTTGCAAAAGGGAAAAAAAAAAAAGAGAACTTATTGCAGGTTTTCTTCTTGATATATAAATAATTTGATTTTTAAAAAAAACCTTGCATTTGTCCAGAGAAATCATGTCTGGTCTTTTCTTTCCCCAGAAGGCAGATGTTACAGTATTGTGATCACAAATAGCTCCTAATCTTAAATAGATAGGAGAGGAGGAGATAATTCATGCTTTCCTAAAAGGCTGATTTGGATAAATTTGTTATCTATGATAAAAAAAAAATCCCTTGTAAAAAGATCTCCAAACTTCTAAAAAAGCCTCAAGGAAAAGTAGCAGAGATGCTTTTGAAAGTCTTCAAACTATAAATATGTTCTTAAATGGTATTTCAGTATAACACAGAGAAACAAAGAAGATAGCTTTGATTTTTGTTTCTTGGTGATCTTTTATTTTTAATCTTACCTGGGACATCTAATTAGGATTTTGTTGGTTGTAAGGACAACTTCTTTAATTATGCAAATTTAAATAGAGGAATGTACTAACTGAGAAAATTTAAATAGAGGAGTGTGCTAACTGAGAAATGGAGTTGTAGATGGAATGAGTAATTTTTGAGGTTAAATTATATCTCATGGTGACTCTTCAACCCCTCTATTTGCCAACATTTCTTGTATTTGAGGGGATTTATTCCTAATTTCAGTAACTTGGTGATGCTCTGAAAATTCTCAGGCCGTGTGTGGGTAAGCAGGCAGCTCCCTGTTCAGCAATTCCTGAGTTAACTTTGAGCTTATTTCCTGTCTTTAAGGAGAATTGGCTGTTGAACCAGAGGAAGGGGCTGACAGGGGTTCCCTCCTTCCACCAAGACATAGAAAGAGCCATGAAAATATAAAAAAATACATATGAATGTTAATTAAGAGGTCCTCATTTTGAGTTGATGTGGGAATAAATGCTAAACTCCAGACTTCACTATTCTCCAATGAATCTGCTGTTTCTTGAAATTAATCTCTACTAGATAGGCACTGAAACAACCTAAACCAGAGAGATTTTAATAATAATAATAGTAATAGGATGGGGGGGAAATTATTTGTAATGTTATACAATGGTCATTACATTAACAGAAATCTTCAGTCCTGAAGTGTCTGGGCTGGTCACACCAGCTCTGCTAATTCAGAAAAAAGCAAGAATTTAGCCATGACTCCCACAAGTACTTCAGAATGAAAACTGTGTTTATGCACAAAGCTGGAGATGACCAGTTAATTTGTAATTGTTGCTTTGGTTTAATTGTTGATCCTGAACCCACAATAAAAAAGCTGCTTGGTGTCTGTGCCGTGGTTGGGCCCTCAGCAGTTTCTCACTGAGTCTGTCCATGACAGAGGAGATTGTCCCTGTCCCAAAATGAACGAAGTGAGCCCAAGCAGTTTAGTTTCTGATCATTTGCCTGTTTCAGGGGCAGGAGCATCAGGGAATATGGAGCTGGTGGGATGTGATTATTGACTCTCCGGGGTGGCCTTGGGAGCCACGGGAGAGCTGGAATAAGCAAAGGCTTCTCTGCTATCAGCAGGATGAGAACAGACCCCTCAGGCCCCACAGCCCTGCCCCGGGCAGGAAATGGGATTTCAGCCCCTGGTCCCACCAGGAACGTGTCACACGCCATGTGCTGCGGTTCCAGAGGCTCCAGCACTCTCCATCCCGGAATATCTCCCTGCAGTGACAAACGGGGATGGCGGGACATTGTTACCCACAGCCGCTTTCCCTCAGTGACCGCTCCTGTGTCCCTTTCCCCAGCTGACGTGGCCTTTTCTAATTCCTGCCTCTCTTCTCGATTCATACCCTCTAATTTCTTTTCCTGAGAACAGAAAAGAGTTGTTAGCCCTTGGAAGTGAGAACGGATTGCCTCCCGTCTCACGCCTCCTCGGGGCGTTCTGCACCTTTGCTCGCTGCAAAAATGAGGGAAGAAAACATAACAGAAATCTGTTTGGAACAGCATAAGAAAAACTGTCCTCGTGACCCCTGCAAAGATGGCAATGTTTCAATCTGAAACGGATTGCAGACCATAAAATTCATGAACAGGTGAACTCTGCCTGTAGGACTGAGTGCTGCCTGGGCTTGCAGTGGTAAATGCTGACCTCGTTCCTCTGTGAAGATAAGAATTTCAGCTGCGTTCGTGGCCGGAGAGGAATGATGTGCTCATAAGCAGATCCCTGAAATAGGGAGCACGCAGTTCACAGCGAGCCCGCTGCTGGGAGCTCTCAGATGCTACGGAAGCAGCAGCCACCCTTTTACAGGTGTGAAATGGGAGTCAAACTTGGTGGGAAGTAGTAATAAAAGGCAAATAATCCCAAGATGGGAGCTATTCACCCATTTGTTCAGCTGGGGTAATTCTCAGGGCTGAAGATAAGATCTATAGGTGAAGTGAGAGCCCTCTTGACTTTAGTTTGCTCTCACTGTGGAGTTACCGAGGAAATTTAACTCTTACCTGGGTTAAGAAGTGAAAACTGGGGGCTTGGTTGTTATGCAGCCTCATCTAGAATAAACCAAATAAATATGTTTGCTTTGGTCTAAATTAAGGAGGCTTTTTTTGGGAGGAAATTTGGCTAAATGGCAGTCAGGGTGTTCCACAGGAAGCTGAGCTCAGCAACCTCCTGGGAGAACAAATCTGGACCACGGTACTTCAGCCTTTCTGCGAGCAATTGAAGCAGGTGATTGGTAGCACAGTGTACTACTCACCAGTAACAAAGGTTTTGTAAAATAGATGCTGGTAGGCAGAATATTTAGAGAAAATGAAGGTTTGGTGAGAGCCTGCTAAATTAACAAATATTCATAATTTGTTTTCCCCACTGCCACTAATGTTCCGTCTACGGGTTATAAATATCCAGGTAATAATCATTTCCTGCATGTGAGGAGGGGGTAATTAGCAGCCTGAAGGCAGAATGATGGGAGCTGGCTCCTAGGCCGGGATTGTTCCTGCAGAGCAGGGCTGTGTTTGCAGAGGGAATCAAATCCCAGTGGGATCCACACTCAGGCACGAGTTTGTGCCAAGGGTCAAACATTTGTGAGCTTCCCCTAGAGGTGGGAATTACCCCAGTGTGTGTGTTTAGCAGTAAGATTATCCATCTCTGATTAATCTTGTTATTTTGGGATATTAATAGACTAAGAGAATCTTTCCAGCTAACTCAAAAATGCCGAGCAAATTCTAGGCAAGGAGCAAGTTGTGGGTGTTCCGTAGCTCTGACATTTTCCCTGGTCTCTGGCATTTTGTCCATTTCTATATATCATCACCATGACTACAGTGGGAATGTCTAAGAGAACTCCAGGATAAATCTGACAGCACCTCCTTAGAAGTACTTAAAATCATGTAATTAAGTTAGAAAATGCAGCTGATTGAGGAGGTTAGAGCTGCCTTGCAGATTACGGAACATTTCATGATTAACAATCAGAACATTCTTTTCCAAACCTCTCCCTAATTTAGCAGACCAAGGTTTCAGCTGCAAGGAGGGAGGGAGAAGGGTAATTTCCCACCATTTTCGCTGCTTTCCTGGTGTTTACTCCAGTGTCAGTCTTCCTTCTAATTTTGCTGCCCATGTTAACTGGCTTAACAGGAGTAGTGAAAAGACAAAAAGGTCAATGCTGCTGATCACAGCGCTGTAATTCCCTTCACTCTCTTGGCAGTTGATAATTAGGATGGAGGAAGAGCATAAAAACAAATCATTTTAGTGACAAAAACTTTGCACCCATCAGTTAATGTGCCAAAATTAATCTTTTCTCTCAAATTATAGGTTGGTTTCAGAGAGAAACTTTGTGTTTGTTTCCTGGTAAAGACATTTCTTTGAACTCTGGAGGTAAGCGGCTGGAGGGAAAGGAAAGTGTTTAATGTATGGAATATTATTTAGAGTTTTAAATAGAAAATGTTCTTTTGGTATAAAACAATCACAGAATGAACGGGGTGGAAGGGACTTTGGAGATGGGAATGGATCAAAGATGTGAATCCCTGGAGGGAGGTGACAGCAGGAAAGGGATCCTGAGAGACAATTCCTGGCCTAAATTGTCCAGGGAGTTTTCTTGTGAAATCTGCTGAGTTTGGGAGTGCTCTGAGTGAGAGGACAAGGCTCTGGTGAAGCAAATCCATTTCTCTTTGCACTGCACAGATATTTACATCTGGCATCAGTGGGGAAATCTGCACTTTGTAGACAAAATACGGTCTGGTGTCACCCTGTGGCAGGGGAAAGGTCCTTACCCACAGCTCAGGTCTGGGCTGGGTACTTTTCTGTTCCTTCTGCCAGATTTTGATTTATTATTATCCATGGAGCTCTGGACACATCCCTAGGCTTTGTTGTCTCTAAAAAAAAATAAGAATAGATATGAAAATGAATATGTAAATTGCCACCTATTTGCTTGGCAACCTTCAAAAAAAACTTTGCTACTTGGCTCGTTTTGCCTTCCATGGTAACGGAGTCCATGTCAACCTCCACGTTTTTCTGGTTTAAGTTATTTAACTTTTCCTCCATCTCTTGGTCGAGCGCCCATGTCGTGAATTACAGAAAGAGAAAATATTCCTGTTGTTTAACTCCTTTCTGTACACCCCCACTAAAAATGAGGGTTTTTTTTGCTAAATATATTATTTAGAAGTGTGTTAAAGGTTGGAGAGAAACTGGAAGTGCTGCATAGAAGGTCTAAAAAGGAAAAAACTTCTTATTTTCTATGAATATTATTTCCCAGAATAAATACCAACTGCATGCAAGGGCAGGAGCCCTGAGAATAAGGAGTCAACACATGCAGGCATGGAATTGGGATTTTTTTTGCACCCAGATCCTTTGAGGGAATAGTTTTTTTTAAATCTTAATATTTGTGGTGAATACTGATTTCAATTGCATCTCCTTTTGGATATATTATGCAGAGTTTTTGCAATATTTTAAAGATTTTTTTTCTTTTATCTAGGAAGTAATGATTGTAGCAATCATGGGAACCAGCAAGTTTTCCCCTCTGCAATACAGTACAGATTTAAATTTCCAAATCCTTTAAAAATGGGGAATGCACTGTCTTTGCATCTTTATTCTCCTACTGCAAAATTCAGTGTGATTTGTGGAGGGAATTAAAATTTAAAAATACATCCCTGATCCTAGAGGCTTGGTTTGATTGTAAATACAGTCAAAAAAGTCCCGTGCCTATGTCTGCAATGTCCCAGGTGTGGAAAAGCTGATGATGAATCCGACTTTTTTCTTTTTTCTTAAAAACTCTTGGGGAAGCGCCAGCACAGATATCATTATTAGCATATGTTAAACCAGAGCAGAAAATACTCTTTACACAAGAGCTGCTGCTGGAGTGATCAAATATCTCCATTGCTGCAGGTCAGAATGTGCAAATTAACACAAATATTCAAGTATTAAATCACTGCCAGGGAATGGCAAAAGGTTTCCAGCAGACAAGGGGCTGTGTGGTGTTTTTATCCAGCCTGGCTGAGTGACAGGATGATGTGCAGTCCGCAGGAATTATTGACTCCAAGGAGAAGAACATGAAGCAGGCATTTAAAATTCAAGTCTGTAATTAACTTACCTTGAAATGATCTTGCAGGATTTATATTGCCAAGGGTTTGTGGGGCTGAAAAAGCTGAGATTTTTCTTCCGAGCAGGCATGGCTCAGGTACACAGTTAATCTGAAGGGGAAAACACTTCGGTGTTTGGGATTCATGGAGCTTGTAATAAAATAAAGGAGAAGCAGCTGCGGAACGGGGCGTGTGACAGACATTATCTGACTCTGTGTGTGCTGAGAGGGGGACAGGAATCTGCATTTATTGTCAGGTTAAAGCAACAACAAATTGAGAATTTTGCAGAAAGTTCCTGCAGTGAACAAGCCTGTACCTTCGAGATAAAAATAGGCAGAGCTGTGGATGTAACTGCAAATTATGTAAGCTCCTCTCATGCAGGGATTTCAGCCCCTCTTCAGGCAGAGAAGCTTGATGCTTGGAACAAGTTTTTGATATTGGGTTGGTGCTCTTGAGGTTGTTCTGTAAATCTGTTCCCTCTTATGATAGAGTCTGTAATTTCAGCATATTTCTCCTTTTCTGTGGAGCCAAATGTCAGAAAATCTGAATTGTCCTACGAGAGGGAGCTGCTTCCACCCAAGGCCAGGTTGGGGGCCCATCCCTGCCCACAGCAGGGGTTGGAATTGGACAATCATTAAAATCCATTCCAACATCAAGAATTCTGTATTTCTATGAAAAGATGCTTTGCTTGCTCAAGGCATTAATGCAAATAAGAAAAAAAGAATTTTAACAACGTATTTTGTTCTTGCTCAGGGCATCTCCTTTCTATGAATGTTTGCATCCCTACCTGTATCTGAGAAGTGCTGGGTGGAAATTGGCCATTCAAGAATATGTGAAAAGCTGTAACTTTGCACGGTTTTCCCCTACAATAACCCCATTTTCCTCTTGGAAAACAAATTATCTTCAAGCTCTACCTTTATTTCAGACCACTGAAGATGCAGGAACTTGTAATGTTTTTAGCAGTGTTGCCTTTTTAGCTGGTATTATCCCAGAGTGTTGTAAAAATCTCGAGAATATATTTTCAGATTGGAAAATTGCAGCACTCCGTTTCAGATGTGTTGAAATGTTGTGTTCCAGCACCAGGAAATGGCTCTTTGCAGTTTTTAAACAAGATGTGAATCCTGACATATTTCTGGTACTTCTGTTTTGATTAGTCAGAATCACCCAACAAAACAAAACAAAAAAAAAAATATTCTGCCAGGGAGTTTTTGGTTGTCCGATTCTGCATTTTTTAAAAAGTGTAATTTTTCATCCATCTGGCTGCTGCTAGCCTTATCCTCGGATTTGTGCATCTCTTACAAGAGTGTCTGAGTTGAAGTATTTTTATTTTCAGCCCAGCTGCCCTGCAGTTCCTGGGTCAATTGGTGAGAAATGCCATTCCTGACCCAGAGGTGTGGCTCTCAGAAGATTTGTCTGGGGATCACAGAGGGAGGGAATGTGATTTTAAGCTATTTTTAGGCTTCCAGATGTACTTTGCTGAGTGAAAGTTAGAACAACACTAAATATGGTGATCCCAGTCCCCATCATGCTTCATCCTTCCTCTCTTACTTTCAAAATATTTGGGAGGGGATGGATGGACACTGTCAATTCACAAAATCCCACAAGGTTTGGGTGGAAAGGGACATTAAATCCCATCCATTGGCAGGGACACTTCCCACTGTCCCAGCTTGCCCCAAATCCATCCAGCCTGGCCTTGGATACTTCCAGGGATGCAGGGGCAGCACCAGCCCTATCCCTCTGTGGGATTTGCTTTTTGAAGAAGTGAACCCTTAGAACAAATCAAGCTGTTGTCACAGCCAATGTGTGGAAACTTCTAGAAACCTGAGCTCCACATCATCCCCCTCGTTCAATCTGATATTTTCTACATTTGCATCTTAGTTCTGTTCTGAATTGTTTCCTCAGGTCCTTCCTTAGTCAGTAGTGCTGGAGTGGGGATGAAATAACTCTTGTGGAATAGATGAGAAACTTTGGATTTGCTGTGCCTGGTTCACTCACAATTTTATGCAGAACGGGTTGTGGGATTCTTTTGGGTTTTTCCAATTATTCCCAGCAAGTTTCCAGTGTGCAGTTGAGTAAGGAGTAAAGTGGGACAGCACATTCCAGAAAAAATGTGTGTGCTTGGACACTTGCTCAAACAAAGCTTCTGAAAATGTCCAAAAAATCCAAATTTACTGAAAGTCAGAGTCAGAACTGAGAACCAGCAACCCAGCATGGTCTGTGCTCCAACAGGAATGGGAAGATGAGGGATGAGTTAATCAGCCAGGTGCTAATTTACCTTTAATCAATAACATCCTTAATAAGTCCATGTTATCAAAGGCTAAACCATAAATTGCTCTGCTGCCTCCCCTTACTGCACACAGCAATCAGCGCTCACAGTATTAATAAAATAGATTTAAATTTCATTATCATCTCTTGAAACGAGCTCATGTTCACCTCTGCCTTGAGTTCTTTCCGTTGTCCTCAGTTGTCACAGCTGTGGGGATCTTCTCCAAAGCCTTCCCATTGGGATTTTATTTTGGGCTGGAAGGGGAATTTAATTGCTGCTTTCCTGATCCTCAGGCTTGCCTCATCCACGTGGCTCACACGTGAATTTCCAACTCGATTTCACCCTCAAACGGGAACAGCCACAAATCCAAATGCCTTGCTGAAGCTGCACAAAATGAATTATGAGGATAACAATATTTCATCAGGCTTGGAAAGCGGCTGTGTTTTGTCCAAAGCAGTAAAGCTGTGTAAATGAATCTCTAAGTTGCTGTAATATTCATGACTTGGATCTCTTCCTTTAGAAGCAGGGGGACAGAGGAGGGAATTGCCTCTTACCTTGGTGGAATGCTTTTATTTAAGCCTGCAGATAATATTTAAGGAAAAAAAAATCCTTCATAGATTTAAGTAATTTCAAATACTTTCTGTCAAAGCTGATGAGGGCCAGTTCTCTCTGGCCCTCTACTCCTCAGACTTTCTATTCTTCATGGCTTTCATTCAGAAAATTATCTGAATTATCTTGGCCACACTGGGCTTTGGGTCATCGTTTGGGGTCTCTCTCAAGCTGTGCTCAGTGGTGCCACAGTTGGCTGTCCTGTTTCTGTCTTTATTGTCCTTTAATTCCTCTTGCTCCATCCAGCTGGTCCCATTTGCTCCCATTAGTGCTACAATTCCTCCCTACTTCAAGCAGCTTTAAAGGATAAGCCTAAGAAATAAGCTAAGTACAAAAATAAAAATAAAATAATAAAAGAAACCCACCTCCACAGTACTTCTAAAGCATTTTTGTCTTTAATTGCATTTCAGTTAACAAATCACTAAGCAGCTCCCTCGGTTATGTCTGTCTTGCTCCATGAGTAACATCGTGGAATAAATCAGAGTTAAGTTTCCTTTAAGTGTTTCAAGAGCTTGTGTCATCAATAATAATGTTTTCCTGCTTTTTCTCAGCAGTCCTAAATTCAATAAGGCTTTAGTGGGAGCCAGTCTGACCAGCACGTGATGTTTTATCAGAGACATCTCAGCTCTCTGTGCATCGCTTTTCCAAATGATTTCCTGAAGCAGTTTTGGGTTGAGGTTTATAGGATGCAGTTCCTTCTATTTTCTAGGAATTCCTACCAATGTTTTTGTGATACTTGATGGAAATATTTCACCTCTAGATTCCCAGGTTTCCCAGGCCCACGTACACTGAGTGTTGTGATATAACAGCAATAGAAACTTTTGACTGTTTGATGCAAATTCTGGGCTTCTAATGGGCAGAAAGTGACGTTACTAATAATTGTTAAACAACAAATATTTTCAGCTCTTGCATTGTGAAATTCCACTTGCAGCTGAGTGGATTGCAGCTGTGGAAATGCAGATGTGCTCAGCACGGGTTTATTTCTGTCAGCTCAGTCACCAAACAACCTTAGGGCATGGATGAATGTTCAAATGTGATCTATGTCATTCCAAATCTGGAATTGTCTGGGGACCCTGCTGCCACCTGCTGTCAAACAAGAAATCGGGTGTTTCCCTGCAGAATCTTGTGATTCTGACCAACTTTTATAAGTTTTAATTTCCACATTTTTTAGTTACTGAATTTCAAGCTCTTTGCATCTCCTCCCTTAAAAGACATCGTTTTCATAACTTCCAATTTGTTTTTTTTATCATAGCAGGTCTGTTGAACATCTGTTTGGCATTTCATTTTTAATATTTCCATAAATGGCAAGAGTGGGTAAATTGCAGGGTGCGATGTTGATGGCTTGCATTTATTGCAGGAGGGATGTGGGGAGAGCTCATCAGCGGGGGAATTTGTGTCTATGATTTTGTATCCCAAAGCATTGAAACACAAACTTTAAGACAGCCAGGTATTGGTTTAGATGGAGCATTTCCAGCGTGACTCAGGAATGGTTCTGAGGGCTGTTTGTGTTCCGGGCTGGAGCATTGAGGGGGGGAGCCTGTGGGGGAGAAGGAAGAGCTGAGGAATGGATAATGCCACATTTTCAGGAGCTTGGAATTGATATCTGAGCCAAAGGATGACTGTGATACCTCTGATTTCAGGCCTGGAGTCAGTGTATGTGGGTGCAGAGAGCACCTGGGCTCCTAGGGCAGAGGGTGTTAATTATTACCCTTCAAATTCCGCTTTCAGACTCGATCCCAACGATTTTACCTCACCTTACTTCTGTCTATTAGCACCAAAACGCACTGCCAAAGAGCACTTCTGTCTTTTAAACAAAGAGGTGGGACATAAATCCAGGAGATGAAAAGAAAGGGCAGTGACAACAAGGTAGAGTCAGCACTGGCTTTGTCCATGGGATGGATGGATGGATGGATGGATGGATGGATGGATGGATGGATGGATGGATGATGGATGGATGGATGATGGATGATGGATGGATGATGGATGGATGGATGGATGGATGGATGGATGGATGGATGATGGATGGATGGATGATGGATGGTGGATGGATGATGGATGGATGGATGGATGGATGGATGGATGGATGGATGATGGATGGATGGATGATGGATGGATGGATGATGGATGATGGATGGATGGATGATGGATGGATGATGGATGATGCATGATGGATGGATGGATGGACGGATGGATGGACGGATGGATGGATGATGGATGATGGATGGATGATGGATGGATGGATGATAAATGGATGGATGATGGATGGATGGATGATGAATGGACGGATGGATGGACAGATGGATGGATGGACAGACGGACAGAGATGGATGTCCCATTCTGCCCATGGCATCAGTCACCGTTGTAGCAGGACATGAGCACATTCCCACCCTGAGGGGTTTAAGCTGCAATGAACTGCAAAGTGCTGCAAATCTGCCCTGAATTCATCTTTGAGGCAATGCAGGCATGCTGTAGAGCTCCTTAAATCCACTGAAAACGCTGCCTTTGACTCGAGCAGATTTGGATGACACCCTGAAACCTGGAGGAGCTCCGCTCTTTTGTGTGGTTATCTTAACAAGTGAAGCTGAAAGGAGAGAATCTGCCAGTGTTAGAGCTGGAAGGTGCTATTTAAACAGAGAAAGAATATTCGTTCTCTTTGCCTTTTTGGCTCTGATTTCTGATGGTCACTATAGCAACAGGAACCAAAGAGATGAAGAACTGGAAAACATGCACTTCACTATGACAAGTTCAATTTACAGCCAGCTCAGCAATGTAACAAATCCGTGTCATATTTAACGAGAAGCTGAGCACAGGTAACGGAGCAGCACAAGGTTGGGATGTTTTTCGAGGTGGGGAAACCCGAGTTTGACTATGTGCTAATGAGTCTTCCTCATTAAAGACCTCAGGGTGAATGAAACAGGGTGATGGAGCCTGGACTTCTGTCCAAACGGCTCGTGTCGGTCAGGGAGAAGGTGAATTTTACATTTTGGGTTTTTAACTCGGTGGTTTTGGTGCCCTGGGTGTGGCAGCAGCAGGGCTGCAGAGCCTTGGCACGGAGCTGGGCTCACTCTCGCTGTCAGTGCATCCCATCAGGGCATTTCAAAACACAATTCACTAATCTGAGAAAACGTGTTCCAAAGGCATCTCTTGCTTTGGAGACAAAGGCACTCAAACCTCTCAGCCCAGAGAGCTGGGAACGGGACAGGACTGCCCAAACAGCAGATAAAGAGCTTGGAAAATCTGCCTTAAACACATTTTGGATCTGTCACACCTGGATTTTTTTGACTGTCTTATACCATGAGCTGCCATGGTTCTGCTCACAGAAAATCAGGTGTGGGTTGCAAGGGGAGCACAGGATCCGTGTCCAGGAGTGTGGGGTTCTGGCTATTGTGTCTCACCCTACAAAATGTTCTTCTTTTTTTTTTTAATTTGCTTTGTTTTCCTTTCCCCCTCCTGCCAACAGCCTGATTTTCTCTTTGCTGATTAGGCCATTCTGTGCATTTTTGACTGTTCTCTCCAGCACATCTCTCCTGCCTGTCCAACCCCCATTTCTGTGTGCTCCCTGCTGTGATATGAGCACTACAGATCAAGAGGACAATCAGCTGGAGAACAATATGACAGCAGGTGGGGATTATTCTCTCCCTTCTGATGTGACTCAAATATGTGTCAGTCACCAAACAAAACCCTCTTTCAGTTTAGAGGCAAAAATAGATTGGTACATGGGTAAATCAGCAACAATAGATTTTTTTTTTGTCTCGCCACAAATCTGCATTTTTTTCCCCTAATGCTGCTTTTATGCATCTGACTTTTAGCAGCTGTGATTTCTGTTCCTAGTGAATGTACATGGACTTTATTCAACCAGATCAAGCACTTTTGTGTCAGTAATTACTGTGATGGAGCAGTTCAGTACTGGGCAAGGTTGTGCATGCTGTTCATATTATGCCTTACTGGTAGGACTGTACTTGTGCAGAGTCTTTATCGGCTAAGCAGCATAATCAGAAGAGAAAGTGGATTCTGTGTGAACAAGATTAGACAAAGAAAAAAGGTTTAAAAGGTTTGCAGGAAAGCAAGCTTGCCTTCAAACCATCAGTCCAGCAGATGTGAGGAGCTGGGCGAGCTGGATCAGCCTGAGCTCATGTGAAACCTGTCTCTTGCTGCCTTACACTGCCAGAACCTGGCAGCACTCAGCTCTGCGGAGTGAGGGAACTCTCTCTGTGGGTCAGAAAATCCACAGGGTGCATTTGGGGTGGGATGTGTTGGACTCCTCCTGTCTCCTCACGAGGGGCAGCATTTGTGGGAGTCTCTTTCACCACAGGGTTCCCTTCCCAGGAATCCCCTGGGAAAAGTCTGTGCAGGGTCAGGAACCAGGAATGAGACAAGAGGACTCACTGGCCTCGCTCTGCAGGTGTTTGTTATTTCTTTATCTCAGTTCAGAGCCATGGATGACAACAGGCCCTGCACACTTCAGTGAATGTGCCAGAAAAATACAAAATGGATGATTCCAAGGGTTCTTATACAGATCCTTTATCCAATTCAGTTTTACAATGTACCTAACACGTAGAATGTTTTTATTGTTCTACCAATTCCTAATTATTCTTCAGTCATGTAACATCTGCATTGTGACTTTGTCTGACCAATCACTGTGCCACCAACACTGCAGAAAATGGAGCAGATGAAGAAGAGGAAGAAACTGAGTCAACACCTAAAATTCTCCTCTTGTCTTTCATCTCTCTTCCATACTAAAACCCAACATCTACATTTTCACCCTGTGATAAACTGCAATATCATCTGCTATATATATTAACAAAAACTCAACTCCTCACAAAGTCCTGGCAGCTTTTTCCATGGCCAGAGACTAAAAGCTGTGCTCTCCTGAGGAATAAAACCTCCCAGGACAGGCACAGGAGATATTCCTGTGTGCTGGATTCCCACAGGATGTTGGAGGAGGGAGGAGGCAGCAGCATCCCAGCCTCCCACCACCCCAGGCTCCCTCCATCCCACCCTCCCAGCACAGTGTCTGGTGCTGCTGTGTCCATGAGTTTTGCCCTCCTGTATCAGCCCTTTGTAATTGGGCTGCTTTCCATTTCCATGCCTTGTTTGTCCATGGAAATGCTACTGTTCCACCCAAGTTCTGCTCTTTTCTCTCTGCCCCTGTGTTTGGGTGAGTGGCCCTTTCTCAGGAGCCCTCCTGGTGTCACCACCCTGTCCCACTCACTGGAGCTGCCAAAGTGCTTCTCACTCTGCCTGACTTTTCCAACTCAGCTCTGCTTACTCACGTTTTCCTCTCCATCACACTCAGCTTCCTTATTCGTCCTTTTATTTCCCTTCAAAAATCTTCTTTTTCCTGTTTTATTCTTAGAATTTTTCAAATCTCCTTACTCCTTTTTGTTCCTCTTCATCAGTGCTGCTGCCTTTCTCTCACAGAGGTGTCAGACCTTGCTCAGAAATGCTCCCCTTGCCCTTTGAATTAATAGTTTGATTTCCTTCCTCCTCTCTAGCCCATGCCCTGGTGGATATTTGTTGATTTTTTCCTTACCTAATAAGCGTTTGATGTACTTAAATAATCACTGGAGCACTGGCTGGGACCCCATGTGTCCCCTTTGCTGGATGAATGCTCTGAAGAGGGGCCAGATGATGATGATTAAAAAAAAAAAAAAAGCTAAAAAATTCACTCCACACAGCACAACAAATCTTTAGTTGTCCTCTCCAAAGTGGAACAGCTTCAGCACAGCCTGCAGGCTGGCAGCCAGGGCTGTCTTTGGGGAAACAGGAGATATTTTGAGCCCAGCAGCAGAGACAGCAGAACCCAAATTGCTGAGCTATTAGCTGAAGGCAGCTCTGCCGTAACACACCACTGATCTCCCTCCCTCTTTTTGTCTCTCAAGAAAAGCTCTTGGCTCTGTGTTGAGAGGAGCTGGCTCAGTCCTGCGTGTCCTAAACGGAGCAGTGAGCTCCCTGCACTCTGCACCCACCCTTTAATCCCGTTTCCCTGCTCAGGGCTGGCTGCTGGCCCTGCAGCAGCTCCCCGGGTCCCCTTTGTGTCCCAGCCAGTCCTGGTGTCCCCTGGGACCATCCTGAGTGCAGCCCTGGGGACTCTGCACTGAGCTCAGCTCCTCCTTTCAGGGTCTCTTCATGCTGCCTGGAGCAGCGTGGATTTGGGTTTGGATTCATGTTTCTGGCACGGCAGGGACGTTCCTCAGCTTAAGTGGGGAGGTCATTCTGCCCCTGTGAGGGCACACCTGGAGTGCTGTGCCCAGTTCTGGGCCCTCACGTTGGGAAGGACGTGGAGGGGCTGGAGCGGGTCCAGAGAAGGGCAACGAGGCTGGAGAGGGGCTGGAACACAAACCCTGAGGGAGCTGGGGCTGGAACACAAACCCTGAGGGAGCTGGAACACAAACCCTGAAGGAGCTGGGGCTGGAACACAAACCCTGAGGGAGCTGGNAAGGGAAATTTAGGTTGGATTTTAGGAAGAAGTTCTTCAGGAAAGGCTGATAAAGTTCTGGAATGGCTGGCCAGGGAAGTGGTGGAGTCACCAACACTGGGTGTGTTTAAAAAAAGCCCAAAAATGTCACTCAGAGCCATGGTTTAGTTGAGGTGTTAGGGCATGGATTGGACTTGATGATGTTGAAGGTCTCTTCCAAGCCAGTCATTCTGTGATTCTCTGATCTGGCTGGTGGCTCTCAGCTCCTGCTCAGCCCTGAGGAGCACTGAGCTGCACATCCCGAGGCTCTCCTGTGGTCTCCAGCCCCATCCCTTGCTCAGGACTGGCAGTGCTGCCATTGCTGCCTCCCCAGGCTCGGGACAGCAGCTCTGTGCTCTTTGCCACTGTCCCTTTCCCCTGTCAGACCAAACCCTGGCACTCCTGAAACCCGCCAAGGACTGAGGCAGGTTCCAGCCCTGGGCTGGGGGAAATCCACGTTCCTCTGTTGATGGCTGCTCTGCTTTTATCTCTGCTTGACATTTTCTCTTCCCCACATTGTGATCCTCAGCCTGAAATAATTGAAAAGCAATAGGAAGTGTCTTATTTATCTTTGTTCAAGATAGCAGCTTGCTCTACCCTTAAATTCCCCGAGGACTCGGGGGCAGATTTTTTCAAAGCACTTCTTTATCTTTGGGCGAGCAGTACAAAGTTTTCTAATGTCTATAAAAACTTGGGATTGCTTTCTGCAGACTCCAGACAGGAGATCATGCAGCCCTCCAATCTTTCACTTTTTTATGGGGTATCATCTTGTGCCTCTCCAATTTTAAGGATTTTTAAAGTGCTGCTTCTCTGCTGCATTTTCATTTTGCCAAGACCTCGCATCTTCTTGTTTGCTGCAGGCTCGGGACTTGGCAGACCTTGTTTTCCTGCCATAACTTTTTGGGATCAAAGAAACTTTGTCTTTAAAAATACAATCAGCATTGAATTATTTTATTTTTATTAAGAGTGTTGAAAGAAGAATCATCCCAGCAATAATCTAAACGAAACTTTGCAGAGTTATGTAAATATTTTAAATTTTTGTCTCATTTTAGGTAGAGAGAATCCAAAATGTCAAATTCTTAGGGAATAAGCTTTTGGGTATTTGTTCCTGAAAAACCATATTACTAATTAGTTGTGTGTTTTACTTTCCTTGAGTTAGTCTTTATATCAAGAACAGGTCAACAATAACCCGTGACATTTTTTGGCTGCTCTTGAACCTTGTCTTCTAGTTTTAGCAAGCTACTTTAAATTGTATATACGCACATATATATAAAATTATATCTTGGGATTTGATGTCTATAATTACAGCTTCATAATATTTACCAAAGTAAATTGCCTTCTTATTAAAAATGAGACAGAATTTGGGGTGTCGTGCCTCAAGCTTTGTGTGGTTTATGGTTTTGGTTTTTTTTGTTAGGCCCTAAAAATGAGTTTATGCCCCCGGTCTCTTACAGCCTGCTGCTTTTTGGTATTTATCTTTAGAAGTTTAATTCGGAGGTGGTTGAGCAGAGTCCTTGCCCCATAAAGTGCACGTAAGGAAGAGAAGTTGAGAAGGAACCGAGGAGCTGTGAAGCGGAATAGCGGAATGGCGAGGCCTGTTAATCCCAAATAAAAGCCCTTGGGAGCGCAGGAAGGAGACAACTGTGCAAAATCAATCATTCAATCAACCACAGCCCCACGTGCTCGGATGGCACCTGGCCAGGGCCACTTAAAGCAGCCCTAAAATTAACAGCTCGAATAATGAGCACGTCAGCTCCAGCAGGGAGGGCTGGGCAGGAGCGGGGCTGCTGGAGGGAGCTCAGCACAGCGGGAACAGCCAGCCCTGGGCTGCTGGGAACTGGGTGCTGGACAGAGCCTGGCAGTCCTGGGAGGGGAATTCTGTGGATTGTGAAGCTGTGGGAATGGAGTGAGGTCTAAGGGAAGGGCTGGAGGTCCCTGAGCAAAGCCAGGAGGGCAGAGCCAAGGCCTTGCTGACATTCTGTGTGCAGGCGTGGTCCCAGCCCTGGACGGGAGAGCTGGGTCTGACGAGGCAAAAACAACGGGCACACAGGATCTGCCCCTTCATCTGGCTTCTCTGTGCTGTGTGTTGTGAACCAGTTTAAAACCAGCTCCAAAAGGTCTCAGATTCAAGAAGAGAACAAAAAGTCGTTTGGCTCCTGTTGTTGGCACGAGTTCCAGCAAGGGGAGATGAAAAGTCACGAGGTTTGGCAGAAGGAGGATGCAGTGGTCTGAAGCAAGGGCTTAAAAAAGAGGAGAGGGAAGAAGGGAGGGCTTTGGGCAGAAAATCAGTGGATTTGGTCAAAGTGTACATAGCAGTGGACATGAACAGAGGAGAGGTGAGGGCCACCCTAGGTGAGATCTCTTTGGAGCAGGGGGCCTCTCAAATTGTCCACAGGGGTGTGCTGCCAATGTCCATAAAGCAAATCTGACACCTGGCACATTCTCAGTGCCTGTGTTCTCTGTCTCTGCGATCTGCTGAGGAACTCAGTATCATTTCTAAGCACATTTCTAAGTCTCCTAATAAGCAAAACCCTGAATGAGGCAGTCTAAAGCCAGGAGGCAAAGACATTGAAAAGCTTTTAGCTAAAATCCTCATAATTCGGGGCTTTCATTAATTTTTTTTTTTTTTTATTCTTCTCTCAAGTATTTAATTTCACCCTTCGGTTTTCCTGCAGCCATCATGTTTTAACCATGCAGCATCCATTTGCCCGTAATTACAGTCGTGTCATTCAGCTTTCAAACACCCCCTCAGACACTCTTTTGGCAAGTGGAATTTTAAATATAAAGCGAGAGTTAATCAGCAGCCAGATTGAAGCATTGCAGAAAGATAGCGAAACTGCTTGATATTCCTCAGAACTCTGGTGGCTGTTTTATGTGTGTTTTAAACCATGCTGTGCTTGATGACCTTGTAATGATGAAGTCTGAAGGGAAACAGAGACTGAATCATCACTTCTGAGACTGATGGTTTCGGCAGAGGCTGCTGCTCTGCACGGTCACAGGAAAAATAGCTGCTTCCAAAGGTCAGGACGTGGATTTGGCAGCGGGCCCAGCTACCTAAAAACATCTGCAGAGGCGCTGTGGTGGCTGCTGATGAGCAGGAGGAGGTGGAGATCCAGAGCCAGATGTGCTCATTAGCAGCTGCTTTGCCGTTTCTGAGAGCTCTGCCATTCCCCCGCCGCTCTGGGGTGTCCAGGAGTGACATCAGCACAAAAGCAGGTGTCAGTACACCTGAACCCGACTGCCCTAATGATTTTATTTCACTCAGAAACGAAAGTTTGAGTGGGGAACCCATATTTTGTTGAATTTGATGCTTTTTTTCATTGCTGATCAGAGCAGAGATTGCTGCAGAAATGGAAGTTGGGGGTGAGGGTGTTGTGTTAGTTGGGGAAGGGAGCCCCACATCCTCAGGGATTCAGGCACCCAACCTCAGCTGATGATTCAGTACAGGCAGCCCCAGCTCCTGAGCGCTTCAGCTGCCCTTTCTCAGGAGCGCTGCTGCAGTGGCAGAGTAAAGGGGAGCTCGATCCCAAAATCCCTTGGTTCTGGCACCAGGGCAAAGAGCTCCTTCCTCCCGGGCTGCAGGCAGCAGCCTCGACCTTTCCTGGCACCCCCTGTGTCCCTGGCAGTGCCAGCTGTCCCCCTGGAGCTGCCAGGAGTGCCTGCTGGCACCAGGCTGGCTCCAGGCTCTGCGCCATGCGGAGCAGTGCCAGCTCCCAGGTGTCTGCCCCAAGGCTCTGCTGTCCCTCCTGCTGCTGATGCCTCAGCATTGCAGCTTTTTGATTTTTCCCGTATTTGTGATCCTGCAGTTCTTTAGTGTAGAACTCTGAACTCCACACTCAGTGCTGGCTGCTGCTTCCCCATTTTGGGCAGACACAACAATTCCTCTCCAGGCCTGGCAATCAAGGACCCCTCACTGCCTCAGGCCTGAGAGATGGGAACAAAAGTGACTTGGGGGAGCAAACTTGGGGTAAATGACTTCATTACCTGGAGCTGTAATTGGGAGATTAACCCCTGATCTGTAAATGGCCCAAATTTATAAAAGTGTGAAAACCTCTGACCCGGGGTCCATTTTGGGTGCAGCCCCTGTGGGTCCTCATATGCCTGAAATGTACCTGAAGGCCCTTCAATAAATAGAACAGCTTTTTATTCCCTGAATTCTGTCTGGCCTCTGTTTTTAGGTGGCCCCAAAAAGTCATCGCTACCAACTCCTCCATCCCAACCCCTCCACTCCAAACAGCTGTAGGCTCCTAAAACCACGTGCAGGGAAAGCTCTGATCCCTCTGTGCCTGCACCTGGACCCCACACGAGCAGGGATTTGGGCAGGGGGGTGAATTGCTGCTGTGGTGAGGCAGAGCTGGCAGCATCCCAGGGACAAAGTGAGGACAGGGAATTGGGAGCAGAGTTCCCCCAGCTGCCAGCAGCACCTGGAGGGAGAGCAGCTGCTCCAGTGGGCAGGCAGTGCCTCCAGGGAAAGAGTCCAAGTCCCACACAGCCACCGGCAAGGCAAAGATGCTCCACCTTGAGGGCTTGTCCTTGGAGAGGCTGGCTACTCTCTGGTCTTGAAAGGAAACAACCTCCTTTTTCTGTTTCTCAAAAGAGAGCTGAAATATTTTGGATACTTGATTATATAATTAGCTTTTAGCTGCTCTGAATACCGTGGCTTAATTATTCTGGATTCCACTGTTAAATAATTAGAGCTGTCTTGTTTACTAGCAAATTTTCTGTTTGTTGCTCCAGGGTGATTTGTTTTATATAAATTAAGTACCCAGGGCAAGTAACATTCAAGTGTCCCAAATGCCAGGAAAGAATTGGGTTGGTTTGTTTTGCCTCTGGGCAGGTTTGAGATATTTCCAGAATGGACATAACTAACCAACTGTCTCTTGGTTTAAGATCCCTCTCTTTCCCAAAACCAAGTATTTCTTCTGGCTTTTAAAAAATTTTTCTTCAATTTTTTTTTTTTATGTTTTCAATTCTGTGTTGCCTGAATTGTACTTGGAGTTATTTCCAAGCTGAGGATTGACACAAAAACTTTGGCTTTGCCCCTGCCCCACTTGGATAACTTGGGATGAGACTCTCTTCCCCCGGGACATGTGCTGTCAGCTCTTCCAGCAGTTCATTGAGTTGACAATTTCTTTGTGCTTTGGGATCCCTCAGCTGTTCTGAAACGCTTGGTTAAAACTTGTAGGGAAAAGAGGAGGATAAAGGGAGGACCAGGGTTCAAAGTATAAGGATTACAATATTTCTTTTAAGAATGTTGTGGGTGAGAGGAAAGTCTGCTGAGCTGATTGTTGACCAGCACCGCCAGGTCCCTTCCCAGAGGAGAATCATTAAAATACGAGTGTGTTTTGGAGAGCCCAGGTTTTGTCACCCAGCCAGCTCTAACCATGACTCTCTATTGACAAAACCCCTACAAATACACTTTATCAGATCTTTTATCTTAGATGAGGAGGAAAACAAAGCACGAGAAGGAATTGTCTGCAGAAAAGCCTCTGTCCCTCGTTTATAAATATCTGTGCAGAAAACAGGGTGAGAATAAAGCAGCCACGCTGTGCTGCTCAGGTCAGGGGCTGGGTTTTTTACCAGATGCAATAAATGAATCAAAGGCAGAATATTGACATATTTTCAGGAAGAAACCCATTGCAATGCCAGGTAAGACCTCCCTTCCCTCACAGCGGTCAGCAGCAGTGGCTCCTGAGAAAACCAGAGAAATCTAAGGGGGTTTACATTTTTCTCCTCCTACATGGAAAGCTGTGTGTCACCTATTCACTCGGGATTTTTTTTTCCAGCCCCTGCAATATCTATTTGGATGCCTGGGAAGGGGGAGGAGTGCGTGTCCTGCGAGGCTTGGCAGGCAGCTGGGAGTTTTATAGGCAATGTGCTTACTCAGTTATTTTTAGCCCGTTATTACTGGGCTGCTTTGGATTATTTAATGTGTGATATCGATTCGGATTATTTAATGTGTGATATCAATTCCCTCTCCCCCCCTGTGGGCCGGGCTTGCTGGGAGGAGCTGCCAGGTGGGAAGAGCAGCACCCGTCTCTCTGCCTGATATCAGGAACTCGTGGTGACTTTTCTGTGCTCACCTGAAAGAATTTTGCTGCTCTCTGGTTTCTGGATCCCCCTGAGGAAGTTGCTGGAGCTCCCAAACCGAGTCAGGGAGTGCTGAGCTGCAGTGAGGGATGGCCTGTGTCCCCTCCTGTGACAAACACAGGCTCCCACCTGAAATGCACTTATGGGAACAGGTTTTTCTTCATTTTCATGGGGATGAGAGTTGGTACAGCCAGCTTAGTGAAATGGAGTTGCTTGTTAATCCCTGGAACTCAGTCACAGGCTGGGCTGGGCGGGTAATTTGCCACGGCAGGTTGCTGTTGCATTGATGGTTTTCAGACCATCAATGGTTTAGTGGTTTAGCTGGAAGATAAACTTTCCACAGCCACACAGTGATTTAGGAGCTGTGGGCAAAATGTATGGGAGTTGGGTATCTGAGCTCATTTAAAGACCTTGCTGCATATTCTTCTTCCTAAAATGTGGCAGTGAGCCAGTTTTCATAGATATTTAAATACTGACAGAAACACTCAGAATAAAAAAAACCCTACCAGGTGACTCTCTGCCTCCTTAAACGTTTAAATTCTTCTATAGATCTAGCATTTAAAGGCTTAATTTTCAAGTCCCATTTGTTTGAAATT
Source organism: Bombycilla garrulus (assembly GCA_013400315.1). Classification (NCBI taxonomy): domain Eukaryota; kingdom Metazoa; phylum Chordata; class Aves; order Passeriformes; family Bombycillidae; genus Bombycilla; species Bombycilla garrulus. Next base: position 343,587 of record VXBU01007363.1, read on the forward strand.
ATTTAATGAGTCCACATTGCTTTCAACAACTGAAGATCTTATTTCAGACAGGTATTTTTGCAAAAAGGTGAAGTAACCTTATCACTCTCTACAGCTTCCTGAGAGGAGTTGTGGTCAATGGGGTTGATCTCTTTCTCCAGGCAGAACGACAGCCTCAAGCTGTGCCAAGGGAAATACAGGCTGGATATTTGGAAAAAGTTTTTTACACAAAGAGTGATAAAGTTCTGGAATGGCTGCCCAGGGAGGTGGAGGAATCTCTGGATGTATTTAAAACAAAACTGGATGTGGCACTGGGTGCCAGGGTTTAGGTGAGGAGTTGGGCATGGCTTGGACTCGATCCTGAAGGTCTCTTCCAACCCTGTGATTCTAATCACCGTGAAAAAAACCTAAATTAGAATTTATTTGAATGAAATTCAAGTTTGAATTCTCTTAGGACTCTCCAGGTCCAATGGATCCATCCCTGGAGGGCTGCCAGGGACAGAGCTGGGAAGAGGGGGAGGCACCACAGGGCCCTGACACTGCCAAGGTGAAACCTGCTCTTGTAAAAAAGTGTCTGAGTTTGGTGCCAAGAGAAGGATTTGCCCCTGAGAGGGGAAAAAACTCAAGCAGAAAAAACTCAGGTGTTTGGGTAGTTTTACATATTTTCTGATCTCTGGGGTAGGTGAAGGGCTCACTCTGACTGTAGCTTATAAACTTCTGCTCAGTTGTGCCTGTGAATTGCAATAAATTGTTACCAACACTAAGTAGAGAGAAATGTGACTTTTCTATTGTTGTTTGTTTTTTAATCAACCCTGTGTAAGCCTGTGCATACATCTGTCACCAGAGATCCTCTTCCTTTTGCCCTTAATGACATTTCTTCTGCCAGCCTGAAGATTGACTGTCCCAGGCTGGCATTTTTCCAGGGTCAGTTTTTCTTCTTGTCAGCTTTTCTGTTCTTTCTTTCCTTTTTCTTTCTTTCTGTCTTTGGTGACAGTATTTCTCTGTTGAGCCTCATTCCATGCTCGACTTTTCCCCAGCACAAACCCCATGCTGGGATTTGGCTGAACATGCTCAAGAGAGATAGCAAAGCGTGCTTGGAAGTGGCTTCAAATGCTCAAACACATGGGAGATGGCTGCTAGCAAAGGAAACGTTTAACTGCAAAGAAAAACCCACAGTTCAGTGGATTTATGGAAATAAATTTGACTGCAAGTTGGGCCTGGGAGGTATAAAAGCATGTGGGAAGGAGAGGTTTGTCAGAGGAAGTGCATGAAATGGCCGTGCAGGAGAAGGAGGAGCAGGGCACGAGGACGTGGATTTGGGGCTTTGTTTTGCTGTGCATTCATCCATCAGGGTCTGGACTCGTTATTTCCCTGTCTCACATGAACAGCAGTGTTTTCTCCTGGCCTGGCAGCCCCTGTCCCCAGGACCAGGAGCTTGACTTGTTCTTGCAGGTCCTGCAGCCCTTCCTCGTGCCTGCTGTGCTGTGTGTAGGGCAAGCCTGGGACGTGGAGAAGACCCAGACCGAGGATCAGCTGCCTGGATGTGAGAAGCTTTCCGGGTCTTTGGAGTGAGTCTGGCTCTCCTGCATTCCCAATCTGCCTGCCCTGGCACGGGGCATGGGCTTCACAGCATCTGAGTCCTGCAGGAGGAGAAACCTGCTGTGCTCACCCTGCAGATCCCTCTGATGGTCAGGACAGCAGCTGGAGAGGATCACAAACCATCCAGGGAAGTGGAGAGTGGGAGAACCTTTCAGGTTGTGAAGAAAAAAGCTCTGAACATCTCTCAAGTTTTTTACCTGCTCCAGGCACCGCAGCGAGCAGCTGACAGCCGGAGCTCGGACTGCCCCGCGAGCTGTCAGCACGTTCAGATTCAGACCAAAAAATAAAAAAACTGGCTTGGCCATTTGCCTCAGACCTTCCTGACTTTGCTTTATTCCACAGGGCAGCCTGCAGGGATGCAGCCCTGCCTGTGCTGGTCCTGCTCAGCGGGAGCAGCTGTGGCTCCGCTGCCTTGGCACAGTTTGTGTTTTCCTGTGCTCAGATTTCAGCCCAGCTCCAGCCCCGTGCTGGGTGGAAGCTGCAGGCAGGAGCCACGCTGCTCCAATGACACCGAGATGATTTCTAGGAAAGGCACTGGAAAAAGTGCTAGCAGCTTTAATGGCATGAAATTCAATGTATATTGTCCTAAAGAACGAGGGTTTGTAGATCTTTGCTTGGGCACATCGTGGAATTTATGGGGTGTAAAGCGGTTTTGGAACTGACAGTGCAGAGATCAGAAAACATTGCTGTGCATCTGGAAATGCAAAGCAATGGGTGAGTTTTGTGCTGGGAGAGGTGTTGTGCTGTCAATCCCTGCCCCAGCTGAAAGCAGAATTGTTGTGGCAAAGAATGACAGCCATGAAATCACCATCGAATGGGTTGGGTTGGGAAGGACTCTAAAGTTCATCCCATTTCCATGGGCAGGGACACCTCCCACCATCCCAGGTGTCTCCAAGCCCTGTCCAACCTGGCCTTGGACAATCCAGGGGCAGCCACAGCTCCTCTGTGCCACCCTCATGCTACAGAATTTCTTCCTAAAATCTCATCTGAATCTCTTTCACAGGTGCTCCAGTCTGGTCAGTGGCTGTGAATTTTTCCCTTTAATTGGGTTCAAATGCTTAATCACATCTATGGAAATACCAGGTAAACAAAACTGAACTGCAGTAATCAGAGGTGGCAGCAGCAGCTCTTGCCTTTTCAGATTCCTTCCTGGCCTGGTAATTTAGGGGAGAAAATACATGATAAACTGATGGAGATGATTTGAGTTTGGTCTTTGTGGGATGAGGTCTGTGTTGCAGGTGTTCCAGACAGTGGGAATTTCCCTGTCTCATCTTGGTTCAGTTGATAAAGCAATGATTCCTCCTAGCAGTGCATGGGTAACCTTTTTTTAAACAACATGAATGACAAAATATTTGAAATCTGGCAATTTAGGGGAAAATGGGACTGTTTAATCCAGGCAATGAGAACTGGCAGCAATAAATTGAAATATTGGACTAGTACTTTCTTGCAGGTAAGGCTGTAGATAAGAACAAAGATAAATTGGTTTTTCTTTCTTGCAGTAAAATCTCTTTTCTCTGGAAGACTTTTCTTACACTCTCAGAGAAATCACTCAGCAGAGTTTCAGAGCTGCACCCCCAGCAGATGGGAATGGGTCCTGCTGGGGGCAGGAGGAAGGGTGGACGTGGCAGAATGGAAATGCCTGATTTGGGAATGCCTGTGGGGTAATGATGTGAACATTTTGCCATTAATAGAGAATTCAAAGATAGTTGCTGGCGGAAAGAAACTTAAAATAGCCCAAACAGGTGAAATTAGCAACAGTAGGGGAAGCAGCAGAGATTTGCCAAGCAGGCACTTGGGAGGCAGGGACAATAAAACTCAGTAAACAAAATGCAAAGCTGTTTGGAAGGTGGATATGCTCTTGAGAGGTGTTTCCACCGTGGAAAGGCTCATTCTGCATCTGTTTGTACATTTTAAAATGGCCCAGGGCAAGACTGAGAGGAGGATTTAAGTGTTGCAGCTTTGTTTAGTGCAGCAGAATTTAGGAAGCTCATCCTCACCTTGAGCCTGTAGCTCAGTGCAGAGTGGGAGCTGTCTTCGATTAATTACCTGTAATTGTCATTAAATGAATGAGCAGATCTCGTGTTTTCCTTGGCTGTGCTGTAGAACACCTCCAGCCTTCCACTCTTACTGCCTGAGAGTCTGGAATATGGAAATATTCCATTTATTATTCAGCTTTACCTCTCCTTCAACATAGCCCCTGTTGGTTGGAGCAGCCCTGCAGGAGCTTTTCCTGAGGGAAATTTCAGCTCAGAGTTTGATTTTCTCAGAATGCTCCGTTACTGCAAGGGTTTACCTTGGAGAAGAAGCTGAAGAACAGCTTTTTTTTCAACTTTTGGTAGTCAATGGGTTCCCACATGCAGTTCTTAAATGAAATTATTCTAGTAAAAGATTCTGTTAAGAAATTAAGTTGGTATTAAATGTGGATGAATTATTACATTTTTATATCCTTGTTTAGGCTATGTAGGGAAGAGACTACCAACCAATGTGCAAAATCAAATGTTTTTCATGTGTATATTTTCATGATGCTCTCTAACTGCTGTTCCATTTTATGGGATGAAGGCTTTCCTCTCTTCTCCATCCCAATTTCTGCAGTTGTGTTTGATTTCCCGGGCCAGCTGCCCAAGCATATCCCAGACCTTGCAACCCTCAGTCATGCAGAACAGAGTCTGAATTCCTCAGCTATCCCATCCACTCCTCTGGGGCGCTTTATAGAGGCATTGTTGCAAGAGAAATTGGTATTTTCCCTGTCCATCCAATTACCTTTGTGGGAAAATACCCTCTTTTAAAATTTATTTATTTATTAATCCATTGAATCCAGGTTACTGATGGATCCAGAGAAGTTGCCAGCAATTCTGTGCTGTAAATCTTAGATTACCTACAGCCAGAAATCTACAGCTGCTTTACAGTTTAATTACTTGTTATTATGATGTTAAGAATTAGTTAAGTTGCTCGAGAATGATGTCCTTAAATTGTGCTACAAGCATGGTTTTGGCACTGGTTCTGAAGTCTTTTTTATGTAGCTGAGGAGTTTCCTCAGCTGCAATCAATGCTTTGCCTGAGCACAAAGCTGAGTGTTGCAGAATCCAGCCCCATATTTTTGTGGCAGGCTCTGGAGTGGTGACATTGCTGTATGGGCTGCATGGCAGCTGTCAGGCTGATATTAATGGTATCATCTATTGAGAGCTTTGATGGAAACGCTGTAATTGATGTGTTTGTGAGCAAGGATTGGAGCACTCGCTGCCAGAGGGGTCAGCACTGCCTCTGAGCAGCGATTCTCCAGCATGCCCATTTATTTCTCCCACTCTCCTGTTCACCTCGTTCACCCCCAGCTGCACCCTCAGCTCAGGCTGATTTGGGTAATTTGACTAAACCCAAATTCCTGGGTGGACGGGGTGGCTGTGCTGCTGCTGCTGGTTTTCTTCTAAATCAAGATTTTCTTCTAAACCAAGTGCTTTCAATCCTGATTTTTCTGATTCTGTGTCAAAGGATATTTCAAGATATTTCAGAAGCGAGGCAGAGTTAAAAGAAACAAAGTGAATATTTACTGAGGGGTCTCCAAGGCCCCAGTGCTACAGCCCTGGCTCTGCCCAGATGTCTCCAAAAAAGGGGCGGGCTGGTCATGAGAATTCACACTTTTCTATGCCCAAATCCATTTGCATACAGAAGCCCCTCCTATTTCCACGCTGCCTGCGCCCTGGGCCTGAAGTTTGAAGGAATGATTGTCCTTGAGTCCCCACCTAGAACAGGATTGTTTTGTCAGCACCATCCTGTAAAAAAAATATGTAACTCAACAAAAAACCAAAAGCCACACAGCAAAACTGAACAGAAAAGCCCAGAACTCAAGGCATCACTTCGAATAAGTACATGATTCTCAGGCAATTGAATGCTCCCCACTGTAGTAACAGCTGTAGGTGGTGTCTTGGCAGGGACTCTGGAGTGGCTTAGTGAGGACAGCTGAGGGCTGCAGGGTCCCAGGGAACTGGTGATGCTGTGGTGGAGTGGCAGGAAGGTGAGATCTGAGTGGGACACAACACGTTAATCCCATTTTAAGTGCTGTGGAGAGTGGATTGGTGGGGCTGATTCCTTTTTCTCTGGTCCTACAATCACGAGCCAGACACAGTTAGGGTGACAAACTGAGATTACCTTTATATGGGGATCCTTAGGTGCACAATTGGTCAGGTGGAAAACACCAAAGATGCACGTGCTGCATAACACTTGTTATTTTTTATATGATTTTTATTTTATTATTTATTTCCATTATTTTTTATAGAATTTTTATAGATTTTGCAAATTAGCATATCTGACAAGAGTCCCCATTAGGAACACATCTAGTGAATTCACCCCCAGTTCCATCCAGTAAGTTCTAAATCCTCCCTCCCTCAAATGAGGACTAAACATTTTGTTTTGAAAAAATGTGTCTCCAAGAGCTGGCGTCAGCCTTGGTTTCTAAGGAGAGCCAAGACAGCACAGGGGTCTTGAAAAGTGTTTTGTCTTTCTGCCTAGGAAAATACTGAAGCTAAGTTACAATATGAATTACAGAGCTACAAATAAATGTGCAAAGAATACAGAGAAGATATAACAGCAAAAAGGGCAAAAATCAACACAGCATCAGAGAAAGCAGGGTCAGGGATGAGAACACGGCTTTTGCTGTGCTTGCAGCTCGTGCCTGGCCTGGGTGCAGGTTCAGCATGTGGGTTCAGGCTCCTTTTCCGTTTCACACAGGTGGCTCAGAGCTGGCAGCTCGGGGTGGGGACACACCAGCCTGATGGGCTCAGAGCTGNAGTGGATTGGTGGGGCTGATTCCTTTTTCTCTGGTCCTACAATCACGAGCCAGACACAGTTAGGGTGACAAACTGAGATTACCTTTATATGGGGATCCTTAGGTGCACAATTGGTCAGGTGGAAAACACCAAAGACGCACGTGCTGCATAACACTTGTTATTTTTTATATGATTTTTATTTTATTATTTATTTCCATTATTTTTTATAGAATTTTTATAGATTTTGCAAATTAGCATATCTGACAAGAGTCCCCATTAGGAACACATCTAGTGAATTCACCCCCAGTTCCATCCAGTAAGTTCTAAATCCTCCCTCCCTCAAATGAGGACTAAACATTTTGTTTTGAAAAAATGTGTCTCCAAGAGCTGGCGTCAGCCTTGGTTTCTAAGGAGAGCCAAGACAGCACAGGGGTCTTGAAAAGTGTTTTGTCTTTCTGCCTAGGAAAATACTGAAGCTAAGTTACAATATGAATTACAGAGCTACAAATAAATGTGCAAAGAATACAGAGAAGATATAACAGCAAAAAGGGCAAAAATCAACACAGCATCAGAGAAAGCAGGGTCAGGGATGAGAACACGGCTTTTGCTGTGCTTGCAGCTCGTGCCTGGCCTGGGTGCAGGTTCAGCATGTGGGTTCAGGCTCCTTTTCCGTTTCACACAGGTGGCTCAGAGCTGGCAGCTCGGGGTGGGGACACGCCAGCCTGATGGGCTCAGAGCTGGCAGCTCGGGGTGGGGACACACCAGCCTGATGGGCTCAGAGATGGCAGCTCCGGGTGGGAACACGCCAGCCTGATGGGCAGGGGGACAGAGTGCCCAGGAGGGGATTTAGGAAGCAGCTTCTGAGCACCCCTGGGTGCAGCTGGGACAAGGCCCTGGCTCCTGGGGAGGCTCCAGCCAGCAGCACCAGCGCTGTCCTGGCAGAGCCAGGGATGACCCCAAGGTGGATTCTGTGGTGTTCAGCTCCTCTGAATCCTTCAAAAACAACTGATGCCTTTTGGGGCCACCTAAAAACACAGGGCAGGCAAAAATAAGGGAATAAAAAGCTGTTCTATTTATTGAAAGGCCTTCAGGTGCATTTAGGGCAGATGAAGCCCCACAGGGGCTACACCCAAAATGGACAATGTATCACAGGTTTTCACACTTGTATAAGTTTGGGCCATTTGCAGATTGGGGGTTAATCTCCCAATTACAGCTCCAGGTAATGAAGTCATTTACCCCAAGTTTGCTCCCCCAAGTCACTTTTGTTCCCATCTCTCAGGCCTGAGGCAGTGAGGGGTCCTTGATTGCCAGGCCTGGAGAGGAATTGTTGTGTCTGACCAGGATGGGGAAGCAGCAGCTCACACTGTGTGTGGAGTTCAGAGTTCTACACTAAAGAATTGCAGGATTACAAATACATCAAAAATAGAAAAGCTGCAATGCTGAGGCATCACAGCTAGCACCTTGGCCGGCCTTGGCCACAGCTGAGCAGAGGACTCACCGGGCAGGGGAGGTGACAGCTCTGCTGACTGTCCCTGCCCCTCAGGCTGGCACCAGGCTGGCCAGGAGGAGCTGTGGCACGCTGCCACCATGCCCTGCTCCTGCAGCTCTCCATGCCAGCATCACTGCTCACCAGGCCAGGAGGAGCAGGGATGTGGAGATTGAGCAGGACGTGACTTCCCAAATGCAGCAGCGTTGTGGCTGAGCTCGGCTCTCTGGGTGTGTGCGCAGCCCCTGGCACTGCCCCCAAAGCAGCTCTCACTCCTCACTCACAGGCTCTCACTCCACCTCACCATCTGTTGGCAAGGGCACTGGCTCCCTTTGCACGCCCTCAAGCCCAATTTGCACATGAAAAATGGTGACCCAGCTGCCCATATGCTCCTGCAGGTGAGACTGCCGGGAAGTTTCTGAAAACAAAGCCACAAATTCTGGTGGCTCTGCAAAAGCTGTGCTGTGATTGTGCCACCGTGGTGCTGGGACTGTGGGGCACTCCTGGTTCTGGGAACGCTGCTGCAGCCACCCCAGCCTCGTACAGCATCACCCTGACCCCAAATGTTCTGGGAACACTGCTGAAGCCACCCCAGCCTCGTACAGCATCACCCTGACCCCAAATGTTCTGGGAACGCTGCTGCAGCCAGCCTGGCCTTACCCACCCTGACCCCAAATGGGTGATTGGCGTTGAAAGCAATGTCAGTCAGAATGGGTGGTTCCTGTGATCTGCTCAGAAATAACCTGCTCCTAACTCAGAAGAGAGCAAAAGAAGGAACAGAAAATTGCCTTTGTGCTGGATTTAATATTTACATCTCAGACTTTGCCAAATAGGTTTGTTATTTATAGCAGGAGCAGCAGGAATATTCATCAGTTGCCATGGACATATTAAGCTCACCCAGTACAACAGTGAAGCACAATCTGCACTGGAGTAATTTTAAAATGCTTTCACGCCGAGCGAAATAGTTTGTATTAAATTTAAGAGTTAAATGCTGGGTTTCTCCAGCGCCGTTTCTGGGATTTCAGATATAAAAATGGAAATGCTTTATTGGAAATTTAATGGGAAGAGCTGTGCTGTATACAGGAACCCTAAAGAACTCCCCGTCACTAGGCAGCGTTCAGGATCGCAATTTACGGGGCTTAAAAAGCAGAATATGCAATGAGGCTGCCTGGAATCCCATTCATAGGGATATATTTTTGACGAGTTGAAATATTAAATGTAAAATAACACTTTGTAATTTAAATGGAAACACATTTAGGGGCTGGGTACTGCCTTATTGCTGTTGGCATCTGTATTTGAATGTTGGTCGGTGTGCCTGACCCAGGGCAGTAATCACACAAGAGCAAATCCTCCTGTTCTGCTTCTGGGCAAGCAGCCCTCATTTCTGAAATGCCAGGCTTCCAAAATATTGCTGGAGATACAAGTTTTTTTCTTTCTGGGGCTAATTTAAGGAAAGAAAAGACGGAGAAATTATCCAAGGCTTTGCAGTCGGAGCCTGTGCGAGGGGTTAAATCTGGGCAGGGAGATCTCAGCAGATATTTCCTGGTTTTCCTCTGAACCTGCCCTTCCCCTTCCCCAGCCCAAAGAACAAATCCAGCAGTAAAAGAACAGCTGAAAGCTGTCAGGCTTTAATACCCCTAGATAAGGTCATTCCTTAGGGGAGACCTGCTCAGATGCATAATAACATAACCAGGAACTGTAAAAGACACCGAGACATATTAAAAGATAAAATAAAGCAGGCTGAAGTTCAAACATAGAAAAATCTAAGCTTTATGTGGTGTGAGGTAAAATATTCTCACAGACAAGTGGAGGCTCTTGAGAGAGGAAGTGTTTGAAAGGCCTGGGAGGCCGGAGGAATCTGTGGGGATGAGCGTTTGAAGACTTGCATGTTCCAGATAATGCAGGGGGCCTGAGGGAGGCTGAACTCACCTGCCACAGCGGTCAGGGGGTCTGGAAGCACAGCAGGAACTGGAGCATCGCTCTGGTCAGGAGCAGGAGCAGCAGGGGACTGGGGAGAACACCCAGTTACAGAATAATAACCCCAGGAATAACCCTCAAAGCCAAGAAGTGGGGCCTCGCTTGTGCTGTGGCACAAACACTGAAGGCCAAGGCTGTCTCCAGGGGCTCTGGGATTTTTTTTTTCTCCGTTGCAGTTTGCAATTTTTTGTGTTAAAACTGAGAAAGTCTGAATGGGATTGTGGGTATCTGTTTTGAAGGGATTCCTCTCCTAAGCCTTTTTGGATTAATGTTGGCACTTTTTTGTTGTTGCTTTTTGTCTTTGACTTGCAGTTTTTTTACTGCAGCATCATCCTGTAAATCCTCTCAGTGGGACTCTAGCCTGGTGCGGAAGCTGCAGCTCAGAGCATGTGTTTGATAGGTGTCAATATTCCATTTTCCCTGGGACAGGAGCCTGCTGCTCCCTGGTTTCAGCTGGCAGGCCTTCATTAAACCCCTTCCCATCACATGTCTGAGGGACAGCCCAGTACTGATCCTGCTGCCATCTGGGGGGGTTCAGTGCTCACCTGGGTTGTGCACGGTGTGCTCTCAGATGTGCTGAACAGCATTTTCAACCTGCTATTTGTGCAGGGACCAAGAAAGTGGGGCTGGGACAGGGCTCAGCATCACTGGCTGGGCTGGGAGCGATGGATTTTGGGGGTGGTGGGGGACAGAGGCAGCAGTTTGGGGGGAATCTTCTGGTTCCTGAGAGAGCTGAAGGCTGACAGGATGTCTCAGCACCGAGATTGGAGCAGGTTCTGCTTTGGGAGTGTAGTACAGGAAGGATTCAAGGATCAGTTTTGCCAATGAAATTACCTGCACCTGGTCCAGTTCTGTGAAATGTTAATAGCTCTGTGGTTGAAGACACAAAAGTGATTATGAGCTGGACTTGGGGAAAACGAGCTTCTTAAAAGTGATATTGTAAATGGAATTGCAGAGCTGGGAGTGTTACACCCTGTTAATTAAACTTTTGGTCCTGGCTAAGCTGTGCCCTGCTCTTTGCAGGCTCATCTTCCTCTCCAAACCCTTCCCTGCTGCCAGAAAAGCCTGGAACCCTCCCTAAAAAGTTTCTCTTTTCTTTCTCAAGCAGTCTTCAGATATTTGATAGTTTTAGCATGGATTGCTGTGCTCAATGTGCAGTTGTTATTTCTTTTCCAGCAATATCCTGCAATGAGCAGCCCTCCACTGCTGCTGGGTTCTCTCCCCTTCCATGCAATGTGTGTGGGAGGGATTGCTTCCCTGATACAGACATGAAATCCCACATTGAGCTCCTCAATGTGTTTTTCTTACAGAGAAAACAAATGTGAAGAAGAATGTGGAAAAAAAAAAAGTCAATTTTCAATTGTTTAGTTTTGTATTTTCTTAGTGAGTTTTTCCTCTGCCGACTTTCGCCAAGCAGAAGGGGTGTGCAGAGGGAGGGAGGGAGAACTCTTTAAAAAACTTACTTAGAAAATTCAGCATATCTTGATCCTTCAAATACTATTCCTCCTCCCTAAAGTGCAGGGCAAAGGGGCTGAATTAACTCTCCAGATTATGAGGAAAAAAGGATAAAACACAGTGCAAATGATCCCTCCTAGGTGTGCTCACTGCATCTCCCCCTGCTGCCTTTCAGGGCCTCTGTGCAGCAGAGAACCCCAGCAGGACCAGTTTTCCTCCCTGGATTCTGTCTTTATCTCTTTTCCCCGAATTTGAGTACATTTTGTCTAGACACAGCTCACTTTTGACTCTAATTTTAGAGATCACCCCATTTCAGCTGTCCTGCAATATTAAGAATGTCTTTCTGAAGGCCGGGAAATCCCAGCTATGTGTGATTTAGTTAAAATTGTTCTTGTTTAAACAGGATTTATCTGAATTTAAAAAAACAAAAGGAAGAAAAAATAGATTTATGAAACCTCTCTGGAAGCAGGGAAGTCATCAATGAGGTTTGTGTGTGTTCACTGTTTCCATTTTGTATTCACAAGGCTTAGCCCCAGCTACTGCAGAAAAGTTGGGGAATTACCATTTGCAGATAAATCTTGTGTCTAAATTGTACTTCTTGGTTGCTAATTTTGCTAATTAAAATATCTATCACCCATGCACGGCCTCAGACGGATTTAAAATAGGAGCATCACTGTCTGTAATTTAATGAGGAGCTGTACATGATCCTCAGGTTCTTGATTGTGCTGGAATTTCTCCCTGTGCTGAGGATGTGAGATTTGGACAATAATCCACATTATTGTGTGGCACTGCCATCCCTGAGCCACAGGCGGTTCTGCATTGGAGAGACCAGTGACAACGGGACAAGGTTAATGGTTTTGAGTTAAAAGGGGGCAGATTTAGACTGGGTTTAAGGAAGAAATGTTTTGTGAGGTGTGGGATTCACCTCCCACACCAGGGTTTCTCTTCCCAGGAATCCCCTGTGAAAAGTCTGTGCCAGGCTCAGGAACCAGGAATGAGACAAGTGGACTCACTGCTTTCGCTCTGCAGGTGTTTGTTATTTCTTTATCTCAGTTCAGAGCCTCAGATGACAACAGGCCCTGCACACTTCAGTGCCATGGGCCAGAAAAACACAAAATGGACGATTTCAAGGGTTTTATACAGATCCCTTATCCAATTCAGTTTTACAGCATACCTAACACGTAGTATGGTTTTATTTTTCTACCAATTCCTGATTATTCTTCAGTCACGTAACATCTGCATTGTGACTTTGTCTGAGCAATCACTGTGCCACCAACACACAGAAAATGGAGCAGATGAAGAAGGAAGAAACTGAGACAACACCCAAAATCCTCCATCTTGTCTTTCATCTCCCTTCCATACTAAAACCCAACATCTACGTTTCCACCCATCTACTATACACATGAACAAAACTCAACTCCTCACAAAGTCCTGGCAGCTTTTTCTATGGCCAGACACTAAAAGCTGTGCTCTCCTGAGGAATAAAACCTCTCAGGACAGGCACAGGAGATATTCCCGTGTGCTGGATTCGCACAGTGAGGCACTGGGACGGTTTCCCAGAATGCTGGAGGTGCCCCAGCCCTGGAAATGCTGAACATGAGGTTGGACAGGGGAACCTGACCTGGCTGAAGCTGTCCCTGCCCATGGCACAGGGGTTGCACTAAATGACCATTTAAGCTCCTTCCCACCCCAAACCATCCTAAGATTCTCTGATTCTGATTCACGCTTTGGAGCTGGTGAGACAACAAAACCTACAAAGCTCTGTTTGCCTTGAGGTCTCAGTGGAAAGCTTTTTGTGGAAGTTCTCACCAGATTCCTGTTGGCTCTCTCCTGTGGGATGAGGGCTGGATCCTGCTCACCTCGGGGGCACTGTGGGACACTCCCTCTCCCACAGGGGATTTCCACACTGGACCCCCACCCTGGCTGCCCTGAGGCACCAGGAAATCTGTTTTCTGCTCTTCCTGGGCATTCAAATGGGAAACAGCGTTCCCTGTGCACTAATGTGCATCATCAGTCTTTCAGAGATGCTTGATTTCTGTTTGATTCTTAATTATTATAATAGTTAAGGCACTTAACATGCTTTAGTGATTTACTTCATTTAATTGGATGTAGTGATTAGAATATCTTTTATATTGCCCTCACTGCGGTTTTAATTTAAGATTATAATCTCATGGTTCTTTTCAGCTCCTCTGGCTTTCATTTAGATACTGCTTTTCTTTTCTGATTTCATTTTGTTTATTTATTTTTCCTGCTGATTCAGTAAACATGGTGCTAGGATGATTTCTTGGGAAACCTGAGCGTGGTTATAAATTCTTCCATTCGGTGCAGACATTAATGAATTAAAAAAGGATATGAAAATGATGTATGAGCCTGTGCTCAGCCTCTGGAGTTGTCTGTTGCTTTTAGCAGTAATTTGCTAGAATTAAAAAAAAAGAGAAAAGAAAAGGAATTACTCTCTTGATGAGGAATGTGCAATAAGGGGATGGACAGTGGCAATGTGATGTCCTCTGTGTGTGTGAGTGGGACATGTCCTGTCTCAGCAGGTTGTGACCCAGGCTGTGAGATTTTGGTATCAGTCCCCAGAGGAGGAGCTGCTCAGGTGAAGGGAATTCAAATCTGAGGCTGTAGCTTCAGCCAGCCCTGCCCTGTGCTGGGGACACGGCGGAGACACTGGGGAGGAGGGAGTGATGAACAAGCTCGTTCTGTGTGATCTGAGGAACAAACAAGCACTTCTCTGCAGGGACAGTGGCAGATTCTCCAAATTAGTCTGACACGTACAAAGACAAGTTCTTTTTTCCTCTCGGTGCTGCACAAGATCACACAGATAATCCAGCTGGTTTCTTACTGTAGAAATAGAGAGTATCTGTATTTTTTTTTCTGCTGCAATGCCAAATTCCAGGAGTCCTCCATGGCTGTAGTGCTCCTTCCAGAGGGACAGTCCGACACAGATTCAGGCACACACAGGAGCTCCAGGGACCAGCGGGACAGAAGTGGCTGCTTTGGGAGAAATTCCCATTTGCAATTAGGCTGGGAAAGCTGAGACATCCATTTGAAGGGCTGCTCAGTGCTTGGGGCTTTATCCAGCTGAAATCCATGGAAATGAAAAGGTTTTTATCTGCTTTTTCTCCTCGGCAACACAGACACTGCAGCAGGAGCAACAGGGTTTGCTCGGATCCTAACACAGAACTAAAACGACAAAACCCCCGATCCTTATCTTTCAAAGGTACCAGGGATGCTGCTCAAACAGAATAAACAATGGGGTCCCCTGTGCAGGGCTCCTGGTCCTGCCCAGGACTGGCCGCTCCAAGACGGGAACTTCCTCACCTCTCGCGTCCCTCCAGCACCAGCGGCGCCCGGGGCTGGGGAGCAGCTGGAAACACAGAGTTCCTTTTCCTGCCAGGCCACCCTGCGAGGGGAGAGCCACTGATCCGTGCAGGGCCTCACAAACTGCCTTTGATGAATTAGTTATTTAGCCTGTCTCATCACACCTGTGTGCCCCTGCATGGAATCCCCTCCCTGGACTGTGGGAATGCACCGTCCAAGCCAGAGCCCGCTGCCTTTCATCCCTGAGGGCTGAGCTTTGTTCTGGGAAGGTTCCCGGTGAAATCAGTTCGGTTTTGTGCAGATCCAGGTGCACCTGAACATCATCTCAGGTACCTGAGCCTGGCTCTGGGTGACCACAGCACCTGCTCTGCCCTTGCTGGAGCATCCCAGTCACCGCATCGCCATGAAACATCAAAACAGCCCCAGTGCTTGGAGCTGCCAACTGTCAGGGTTTTGATACACGTCCTAAAGCAGTTAAAGTGTTGTTGTGAGTGCAGAAATATTAAAAAATCGTTGGTTATTTAAAGGGAATCATTTAGGGCTCATCTGGCTAATGAGGAAGAAAAAAATGGAGCTGAACACTTGCTCTGAGTTGTAGGGAGACGTCTGAGATCAGCTGTGGTAGGAAACGATCAGGGAGCACACCTCGTTAGCTCCCTTGTGGAAAACTCCTTATCTGCCTCTTATTAGGCTTTCGTTAATTAAAGCTGCAGAATTCAGTATATTTTGTTAGTTGTTCTCTCAGCATGAAATTCAGCTAATTCTTCTACTATTGGAAACAAAGCTCCCAGAATGAAGTTTATTCTTACAGTGTTCTCGCACTTATTTATTTCACATTGCTGTCATGCATGGATGAATTTATATGATGCTCTGATGACCTTTAGAAATTCTTCTGATTAAATGCTGTTCTACTTCATTATGACATTTCTGTACTTGTAGTACCCGATTTGATGTGTACAGCTTAATAACACAACTAGACATGAATGCTAATAACTTTACAATTCATTGCATTGCTATTTTTTTAATGTAGATGAATTTTAAAACAAGTTTTTCTTGCTGCGGGCTTACATGAATCATATAAATTAGAAGGTAACAAAAGAACATATTAGCATTTGTTAGCCTGGATGCACAAATTTTGTAGTAACCATTTTAATATGTACTACAACTTTTCCAGCCTCAAGTTTAATATGTACTACAACTTTTCACCCTCGATTTTTCAACCAACATCATAATTGAATTGGTTTCCTTCTTGCCTGAGGATAATGATTTTACACTGATGGAATCATTATTAGATTCTAAGGATTATACTGATGATGCCTGTTTTACATAGAGCTAAAAAAATTAAAATTATTCAACCGTTAAACACTTTTTTTTTTTAAACAAAGACTACCGTAAGTTGGAGATAAATGAATTAATTATTGCGTTTAGAGTTGTTGTTAATATCCAGCATCCATAACCGGAGCCCAGTCCTTTCTGCAGGGGGGTTTTTGAAAGCTCCATCCAGGGTGTGCCCTTGAAGTGCTGCAGGTGGGAAGCGGCTGCTGGGCGAGCGTGTGTTGGTGGAGGCAGGAGAAAACTCCTCCAGCACAGCACAGCCTCCAGCAGGGCGAGGAGGAGCAGAGCAAAGGTGGGACAGGCGCAGGAGGAGGATTTGCCGAGGTGTTTTACCCGGAGGGAGCCGGTGTGGGCTCGGTTTGGGGTTGGAGGAGCTGCCCGTGCTCCTCCTCGCCCTCCTGAGGGGGAGAATGGCTGGAATTGGTCCAGAGCGGGTGAGACACAACTCAGCTGCATCCATCACTTCTCCCTGAACATCCGAGCGCTGCTTCTGGGATGGAGGGAGGGAAAAAAACCCAGGTTAAGCATAAATGATGAATTTCTGCTATCCTGAAACCCATCAACATTTCATGGGTAATTACACTTCAGGCTGCAGAAATAGCTGTTGAATTAATTGATTTTGCAGTTCCATCCCGATGTGCTGAGTGGGTGTTGGTCTGTGTGGATGTGTCAAAATAACATCTTCAGAAGTCTCAGGGGTGAAAGACATTTACCTCTGTCTGTTGAGTAATCAGCCATTAGAATACAATATAAATATCTGAACCCTTTCATATGAATGAGAGGAAGAAAAGCCTTTAAATACAGGAAATATTTTTTGAAATTTTTACCTGTCAAATATGAAAGTGCCTGGAACTGAAATTCAGTGAATAGTCCGCTTCTTCTGGCTTTTAAGAGCTGGAGGTTAACCTCAACTAAAAAACATACTTTAAAAATCATGTTTCTTTAAGCATCTATTTAAAGTAATTTCATATCACAGGTGAGAAAGCTGTCAGCATAACTCCAAGGGACTGAACTTCTGCATGATTTTAAAAAGCCTTTGTGCTTCGTGACTGCTGCTGGATGTCAGTGCTGAGGTCAGGGAACAGGATTGCATCCCCTCATTTCAGCTGCAGCCACTTCTATTCACTCCAAAAACAAGAGCAAGGAGCTGCACCAGCTGTAAACTTGCCCTGACTCCACTAATTGTGTACAGAGTGATCAATATATGAAATCAAATCCTATGTCCGTGATGCATTAAAGCATTATCAAGCTCCTGTGCTCCTCAGCTCCTGTAACGTGGCTCGAGGAGCAGCACGGAGCTCCTGTTGTGCCTGGTTCAATAGTTTCCTTAAGCTGAGATGTAAACTTGTCTCTGAAAGAAAAAACAAGCTGACCTACAGGTAATAGAGCTGCATTGAATTCATCTCGAGCACATGTTAAATTTTCTTGACATCATTACCCTTTTCCTTGGGAAACTTCAGAGTGGACTTGATTAATAATGAAAATAAGGAAAAAACAACCTGTAAAAGCAAACCAGGAGAGCTCAGTGGTCCATCTACTTTCAACCTTTTGCTCTTTGTATTCTCAGCAAAAGAAACAAAATCTCATCAAGCTTTCTTTTCAGCATTGCACGGGGCTTTAGACTGTTTCCTATGCTCAGCTCTTTGGAACAACAAAACAAAATAATTAAGGTGTTTCCAGCAATGTTAAATCAAGTCGATAGCAGGAGACAAGATCTCCAGATCCCAAGCCAGACTCTGCAAAGCACTTATTGAACAAGCTGGGCTAAATTGTTTAAATTGTTTGCTGCTGCTCCCCCGTCTTTAAAGTGAAGGCACACGAGGCTTTCCCTGCCCTGGCACTCATCTCTGGGGGTGCTGGTTTTTGTTTTGGGGCCAGAAACACCCCTAGGAAATCGTGGGGCCGTTCCCAGCTGATTGATGGTGTTGATGGTGTGGTGGTTTTGTGCCTAGTCTGGGACGCCAATTGTGGTGGTCTTTCTGCCCAGCCTGGGACGCCACAAATGCGGGGATCTCCTTAACTCCAGGAGACCCCGCAATATGTAGGAAAGTCCAGGTTTCCGGCCTGTGCTGTTGANGGACGTCCCTGATCCTCAGCTGGGTGTGAATTCACTCCTGTTCGCTCAAGCTGTGAATCCCCTCCTGCCCGGCTGCTGGGAGCAGGGCAGCTCAGAGGGCACTGCCCCACAGCACTGATGTCTCTGCTGCTTCACCAGCTTCATGATCAGCATCGATTTGGGGGCTTTCTTGCTCCCCAGAGCTTGAATTAGTCTTAAAATCGGCCAGATTTCTGTAGATCTCTGGAGGAAGAGTAAAATGTGTTGTTGCGGTAAAGCCTCATTATAGACGTGGTGTTATGTTTCATAAGGGATCAGTTTGGGAACATCTGTCACTGCTCTGTCACAGAAGGTGGAGAGTGGAGCTGCAGAGAAGCTTTGAGCTGAGTTTGGGGGATTGGGCACGATCAGGGACTTGCTGAAGAATTGCCATGTGCTGTAAATAAAGGGCTGCTGTCGGGCCAAGCAGGCAGAAAAACATTCTTGCTTCCTCAGCTGCTGAGCTCATCCTAACTTCCAGCCTTTGGAGAATTGAATTTGGAGGTGGGAAAGGGGATGTCTTGTCTTGGGGATGCTGTGGTGACTCGTGAGAGTGTCCAGTGTCCCAGGAACAGAGCTGGGTCCCTGACCTGCCACCCAATCCCCCAAATTACCCCAAAGGCCCCACAGGGAATGTGCTGTAGCCCAGCTGTCTGACTGGAACACCCAAATCTGCTGCACCACCAAAGAAATCCTGGCCCACAGGCATGGAGAAGCCCTTTCCTTGGCACAGGAGATCCCAGAGGGGGTCTGTATCAGGATCCAAAGGAAGGAGGTGCTCCTGAGGACTTGGAGCTTTCCTGTGTCTGTGTTGCCAGAGCTGTGTGGGTCTGGCCAGGATCCTGCAATCCTGCAGCCCTTGCAGGTCACTCTGAGGAGCTGGGAGCCACAATTTCTGCATCCTTTCAGCAATTTCTGCATCCTGCAGCTGCCCTTTGGGCAGAGAGAGAGCCATCACCAGCCAAAATCATCCCCAAGTGTGCAGAGCTGGCAGTGATCACCCTCACAGGAGTGACTCCAGCACAGAGACCTCCTGTCACCCTCACACCATGCCTTGAGCAATTCGGGTGCATGCTGCTGGACTTGTGGCCTCCCTCTTTGCAAAGAATAGGATTCCACATTTGCTGGGAGAAAAGATTTCGTTCTTCTGTTGTTTCCACTCCAAACGTTTCCTTTGGTGCAGGTGTGAGTATTGCCAAGTGTGTCTTAGAGTGTGGGAGCTCACGTCGGGCTGAGGGGGTGCCTTGGTGTTTAATGTACAATGCAATAGCTTGGATGGATGCATAAATCACATTCCTATTGCCTTTGTTATGGTAATGGCAGAAACAGGCTCTTGGGGTTTTGTTTAATTAAAAAAAAAAGGAAAACGGGTTGTTTTTTTTTAAAGATGCATTATATTTCAGCAGCTAATGAAGAGGAAATAATGATGACTGTGCACTGTAATCTGAATTAGAGCACTAATTAGACTATAGCAGAACTGCTTACAGATGTCTTTTAAACACCTGGTTGGTGATTTTCAGCCCCACGTGCTCCTCCACTCACCAGAGCAGGCGTGGTGGGAGGACTGAGGTACCACAGAAACATGAAACAGAGCACACATCAGCTCCAGTTCTGTCTTTTGCTTGCCCTGCTCCACATATCTTCCAGAAAAGGATCAGGAAGGGCCCTTTGTGTGTGCTGGGGTCTGTGTTGCTGTGGCAGGATTGGGAAAGGAGTCAGACACATTTTCTGCCTTCTTGTGACCACCCAAAGGCAGTGTGGTGTCAGGACAAGAATTCCCAGTTCAGGCTGTGGTTCTGCAGGTCTGCTAGCCCAGAATGTTGTGTGTGTACCTCCAACGTTCACTTGGCATTGATTTAGTCGGGAGTGTGTGGTTTTGAGACCATTAAAAGCTCCAAATCTCAAAATAATGTTGGCTGTCATTTTTAAAGCTGTTTTGAAGTTGTCTTTTACTGCCATAAGAAACCACAAATATTTTCACTCTGTTATTTTATTTGCTTTTACATTTCTGTCGATTATGTAAATAATTGAATTCTAAATGTGAATGACAAATGTTCCCAAAACCAAGCAGACATTAGAGTTCCTAACTCACCCGTGCCTGTGATTCAGCTTTTCTCTCAACTCTTCCCACAGGAAACCTTCTCCGAATTCATGGAACTTCAGTTCCAGTGCTGGAGGGTGTGGAGCTGCTGAGCACAGCCCAAATGAGGCTGCTACAGGTGAGCAACTCTGACTCAAAGCCTTTCCATTTTTTGTTTATCTTTGCAATGAAAATTTTCAGCAGATGCACCAAATCCCAAGGTAGTCACACGTTTAAATGGAGTGTGACCACATTTTCATGGAATAATGCATTTAAACGTAATATTTTCATACTTAGGTATGTCAGATTTTTTTCCCGTATTTTGAAATTTTTGGTACTACCTGCAAATTCATAAAACCCCATTTCATGAGGGCAGTGAGAGCTACAACTGATCCTCTGTGAGGGATCAGCTCTTCCTTACAGAGGTGCTGCTGCTTCGTGTAACTTCTGCTCTGAATCCTGAGTGCAGCAGCGAAATTTGGGTGACTTAATGCAAACTCCTCAGAGAGGACAGAGCTGAAGAGAAGAGCTCTGGGGAGTTCAGCTGTCCTTGGCAGGATTCGAGTCCCAGAATAAGGACAGATAAAGGAGCAGGTAAGAGCTGAATGCAAGTAGCATCAGATGCCATAAGCAGGTGTGGATTTGTTGAGGGCAGAGAGAGAAAAGGAGAATCTCCTTTCCTCTTCCTCCCTCTTCAGCAGGGCCTGTCCAGGATTTATGGCAGATAATATTTATATTTGATTTGTAAGTATAAATAAATAAATTTAAAAAAACATATAATATATAGAAATTAATATATATTAATAAATATAATTATAAATTATATATATAATTTGTGCCATTTACACCTGCTACAGTGGCACTCTGGGAGGCACACACATGGGATTTCTCCACATGCTTTGGGGCTGGTGGCAGAGAAAATCCCCAGGATTTCAGTGCCCAGTATCGATTGTCCTGAAGGGACACCCCAGGGACTGCAGTAATGGAAGGTGCTGCCCTTGGGTGGGAGGTTTACAGGCAGAAAGTAACAAAATATTTTCTCCAAGAACAAGACAAGAGACTTATCTGGATGCAGCAAGCAGCTGAAAAACCCAGAACAAAGCCCCAGCAATTTTTGTCATGTTCCTCAGCGGGATAAGCGACGCTCTCAGCATCAGCAGTGCTTGTGAGGCAGCAGAGCAAAGCACAAATGCATTCGTGCAGGGGAGCTGGGAGGCCAGAACCCGAGGCTGGCAGAGCCCCAGGGGGTGTTCTGCCTTGCTGAGCCAGCCTGGTGGCTCGGTGACACCAGCTGCTGTCCCCAGTGTGGCCCTGGTGGCACCGGGAGCTGCGGGTGTCAGAGCTGAGCTCGCCCAGTGAGGCACTCAGCAAGGACCTGCAGGGGTCTGGGAAAGGTGAGCTCATCTCTCAGGGAGCTGCTGGGGTTGGTGCTTTCCTTCAGCTCTGTGGGAATCCATCTCGCTACCGTGAGGGGAAGGTGAGTGAGGGGAAGGCAGGAAACTTGAATGGGTGTTTTTAAATTCCACTGTGCGCAGTTGTGCTGGGAAAACTGAGGGGGTTTCTCCTCCACTTTCAGTGCTGGGTGCCACTGCCTGGTGTATGTGGGACAAATCCGTCCCCACCTCTCCCTCCCGTGTGGCTTCAGAAGTTGTGTTCCCGCTCCAGAGGAGATGGAACCATGGGCCAGCTCACCAGCATGAGGTAAATGACCTAATGAGTGCAGAAGAGCAGAAATAAAATCCCTCTGGAGGGTTTGCACTGCTTTCTGAGGTCGGATCAGCCTCTCCAGGGGCCCTTCCCTGCCAGCTCCCCAGGGCATTTCAGGTGAGCCCAAGGATCTTGGCTTGCATTGCTGTTTAATTGCTCGCCTCTCTCAGCATTATTCTCCGACATGAGCCGTATCAATCTAATCACAAACCCAAACAAAGCAGCAGTCACTCCAGTCCTTTATCTATTGGCAGGCAACAGCAAGCCCTCGTCTCTTATCCACTCTGCATACACACAATTTTTCTGCAGCCTTCATCAGCACCAGGAATTCAACAGCTGAGACCAACATTTATCTCAGTAAATCCAGCATGTGTGTCTGCCCCTGCCCTGACTATTCAAACACGCAGCCACATCAGCGCTGCTCGTTTGGAAGGTGATGACAAGGGTCATCATTTTATTCTTTATCTCCCGCTTCACCCGCTCCTGAATGCCAAAGCAAGGCAGGAAACAGCATCCTGGGGAGCCTGGGGGTGTGGATGACAACGCTGCCGTGCCTGGCTGTTCATCAGGGTGCCACAGGAGGATGAGGAGCAGCGGGAGGCAGAGCTGAGCGTCCGTGCCCGCAGCCCTGATCCCGCTGAGGTGGGAGATGCTGCTGCCAGCCCCTCCAGCCACGTGGGGAGAAGCCAAAGGGCAGAATTGCCATGTCAGGTAGGAAACCTTCAGCCTGGTCAAAAATCAGTTTCCTTTCTGAAGACGAGACAGGTTTGAATTGAGTTTGAATGTCCTGCGCTTCCCTCAGGGCTGTGTTTTTGGGAAAAAGGTTTAGTTCAGCTGCTTTCCACTCACACGGCATTTATGTGCCTAAAAGGATTCAGCTGTCACAGGCTGACAAGCGCTGAAAAGCTCTTGTTAAGGTCGCTGGTATCAGAGAAGTGTCTCTCCTACAACATCCCAGTGAACCGGGGCCACTGGCACTGGGAGACAGGGACTGATGTCGAGACCCCATGCTGCAGACAGGACCGTGACCTGCTGTCCCAGCACGGTGTCTCCTCCCAAGCAGAGCCATGGAACTCTGCTCCAGCTTAGTGCAAAAAAAAAAATAAATAAAACAACCCAGCTCTAAACATCCCTGACCTTTAAATTCAGGCTGCAGCGAACAGATCTGCTGCTAACCAAAACTCCAGGCTTGCTTTCATGTGTCTGAGCGTTCAGGGAATAGATGTAGCTTAACATGCAAATGTTGGGCTTCCTGCAGCACGCCGCCGCTTTTCAAGCTCTCTCCTTTCATGCTGTTACCTCCATCCCTGCTGTGGCTGTGAAAAGAGCCTCTCTGAGGAAAAGTTTCCCACAGACACAAAATCCGTCTGATGCTGTATAAAACCCCCAACAAGCAGTCACTTACAGTTTAATTTCTAAATGCAGTGTCCATCTGCAGCCTGGCAATCAGCAGCATCTCTGCTGCTGGCGTGTGGAGAAACCAGCCCCTCACTCCCTCAGGTGTCTGGGTGTGGATTTTGTGTATTTGTCCTCCTGTTTTAGTGGAGGAGTCCTGAATTTGTGAGCCAGGAGTCCTGTCCTGCCACAGGTGTGCAGGGGAAGGTTTTCCCTCTGGAGCAGTGATGCCCTTTGGAGTGTTCACCTGAGCATCTCTGTGTCCGAGTTCCTGTGCTCACAAAATCCAGTGCTCTACACAGAGAGGGAAATGGATGTCTCCTGTCCCAGATAACGAGCTGTAAGAGAGGGAAAATGGCCTCAAGTTGTGCCAGGGGAGGTTTAGATTGGATATTACAGAGAATTTCTTCCCTGAAAGGGCTGTCAAGCCCTGGAATGGGCTGCCCAAGGCAGGGGAGGGGTCACCAACCCTGGAGGGAGTGAAAGGAGGTGCAGATGACGTGCTTGGGGACATGGTTTAGTGGTGACCCTGGCAGTGCTGGGTTAATGGTTGGACTTGATGATCTTAAAAGTCTTTTCTACCCTAAATGATTCTGTGGTTCTCTGTTCAAATGCCTTTTCCTTATCACCAATGAAAAATGCCCTTCAAACCCATGTACAGCAGCTGCTGGGCAGGTGGGACTCACCAACAAATAATGTTTTCTTGGCAGTTCAAATATCATCCTTGAAGCTTTCTTGAATCCTTAAAGCAACACATTATTGACAGATGAAATAGACAAAATGTTCAATGTTTCTCTAATGCTCTTTTTATTCTCTTCTAATTTCAATTTTTTCCCATTCTATGCCACTGCCATATAATCCAGCATTTAAAGCATATTGTCCCTCATAGTGTCTGCTTATATTTATAAGTTTGTCTGGTTATTTTGGCCTCAGGAGACATCACGAATTCCATCAGCAATTCCTCTCCTTGGGAGCTGGCCCAGCCCTGTGCTGCCCCAGTAAGGAATGACAGGACTCCCGGCTGCAGCTCACCTGGGCTGGGACTGGAGAAAAGAGCATGTGGAATATTGGAAACTAATTGAAACTTCATAGAACTGGGGTAAGAAATGAGATTTAAACCCGATTTTTGCAATTCAGTCTTGAAGTTATGGCTATATGTAACGGAGCAGATGATCCAGGCCTAGAGATCAAACCAAGATCTCTAAAACCTGGGCTTTCATTCTAAACGTGGGTGTTTGTGCTCCCCAGGTGTGAGGGGGAATTCTGATCCACGAGGCTTCAAGAAAATCAAGAGATATTTGGTTAAAAGCCCTTGAGGAGGGGCCTGACCCTGTCCCACACTTCCCAACTCCGATCAAGCAGGGAAGTGGTTCCAAACAGCAGAATCTCTTTTCTCGAGCTCCAAGAGCAGGAGTGACTTCCTTTAGGAAAGGGAGGCGCTGGGAGCAGTGCCTGGCTCTCATCTGAGCTTTTCTCAGGCTCCATCGTGTTCAGATGGCGGCACCCTGACCCTCAGGCACCTTTTCCATCTAAACAACAACACGGAGCGCTCCTGAGCTCTGGCAGGAGAGGCCACCCTGCTGTCCTTACACATGGCCTCTGCCTCTGCCAGCTCCAAATCATCACAGGGCTCTCATCTTTTGAAGAAAGCCTTCCCCAGATGGGTCTCATTTAAAGCAAGGCTTTTTTTCTCATTTCTTCCCAGAGGACAGCTAATGAAGTGCGGGAGGGACAGCTCTGCTCCTCCCAGGCCAGGCACAAGTGGGTGTTTGATATCAAAACATTTATGGTTTGGTTCGGTTCCAGCACATCAGTGGGGAGAGAGGATGAACTCAGTGGAATAAATATCAGTAAATGTTTTGAACTCCCCATCTTGTCTGAGTTTACCAGAGCAGGCCAGAAAGGGGTGAATTTTTGAGAACTATCTTGTGAAAAAACATCTCTAATTTTTTACTGCAGTGGCCAACCCCATTTCAATCTGTGTTATCTCTCAAAAGTTCTATTAATAATCTGCTGCCAGAATTGGTGGTTGCAGCTGAGGAGCTCAGAGGAGGTTGAAACAGTTCTGTTCTTGCTTTCCAAGGTCTGCCTGCTCCAATCCTGGAGTTCCTGGCTGCCATTTCCCAGCCAGTTGTCTGTGGTGGGAAACTTTATTCTCTTTTCCTCCTCTGCATCCAAATGGCTCCAAGAGATTCTTCTCCTCCAGGCAGAAAATCCTGGAAACTTTGGATCTTTTCAATTAGCTGCATCACAAACTGATTTCCAGCCTTGTCTCTCTTCTCTGACATGAGCTATAAAATCCCTTCTCTCCTCCCCAGCTGAACTAAAAATGGCCAGTTTTTAAACATGTTTTTTTAACAAGCGTGTCTACATGGTAGAAATGAGGAGTTCTGGCTTATCTTGTGGTATGTAAATATTTTTGTGCTTCCCAAAGAAAATTTTCCTTTCCCTTTGATGCGGCTTTCTTGTAGCCAGTTTAACCTCCAGAGAGAGTCAGGAGATTCACAGAGATTGCCACTGGCATTAGTCCTGAGGAAAGCTGGAGAGAGAAAAGAAAACTCCAAATTACTGCTGTAAACAGCTCATTGAGAAGTGGATGCTCACCAAAGGGAAAGGTTGTCTTTCAGTGTCCTTTTTAAGCAATTTTTGGCTTAAAATAGCTGGGACCAACATAAAAATAGCATTTCTTTGTGTGATACGAGATGAAAGTGGTGCTTTTCCAGCAGCCTGGGAGGGGGCTGTGCCCAGACTTGGGCTCTGGGCTGATCTCAGAATGACTGGAGTTATTTTTATCCTTCCACACTTTTTTGTGCCTCAAGTTTGCACTGATTGCTTTGGGCTGTGCTGGCAGTGGGGGGAGTGTACCATTCCCAAAAGAAACTTTTGTGACAGCTTCAAACTCCTACAAGAGGAGGCTGATTCCAGTTTCACAGCATTATTTGTTATTAGAGTTATTTCACGGAGTTATCATACAGAGTTATATTTCCTAATTAAAACTTAGCACCAAAGCACCAGTACTAGAGGGAGGAAAAACAGCACGTGCAGTCTGTAGGTAAAAATGTTTAATTACACTTAGAAATTGTTATAGAGAAGATATAAAAGTAAAGATTTTAGCAGTGTTTTGGGTAGAATGACAGCAGAAAGTCTGGTGTGGCTGAACTGGTTCTGTGACAGTGGCCAGGACTACCAAAATGGTTTCTAACTAGAAAAAAACAAAACAAAAAACCACCAACCAAACAAAAAAAAACCAAAAAAAAAAACCAATTAACCAACCAACACACCAAAAAACCCACCAAAAAAAACCCAAAAAGAAAATAAAACAAAAAAAGGCAAAAAAACCCCCAAACAAACAAAAGAAACCCCAAACCTCCCCACATACAGATAGATAGATAGATAGATAGATAGATAGATAGATAGATAGATAGATAGATAGATAGATATGTGGGATTTATATTGAGTTTGCATTTGTGTTTTCCTGCGTGTTTATCAGGTCTGCTGCCAGTACCTCCATGAGGAAAAAGTGCATTTATTATAAAAACCAAGCAGCTGAAGATGTTATTGAGGTCATGGACGGGAAGGCAAGAGGAACCAGAGCCCTGGGAGCTGCCTGGAGCCTCCTGGTGACACTCTGGAATCGCAGCCAGCAGGAAAACTTGGCAGAGCTTTGCTGAGCCTCAGCCCTGCCCTGATTGATCAGCCCAAGGCTGCTGAAATTGGGGTGAGGGATTCATTAGCCCGGGATCAGGCCCTCAGCCCTGGATCCACTGCTTGCTTGAAAATACGTAATTAATGGTGCTTTATTTTTCACGTTTCCAAGGCAACACAAAGCCCCAGGACATTGTTTTCCAGACCATGAACTGATGCTTGTGGCTGCTGCAGAAGCTCCCCCACCTCGTCTGAAGCTGCTGAAAAGGTACCAGAGCCATATTTTTTGTCATTATAGTCTATTTGCGTCCTATAGCCAAAAAGTAATGAATGATGATCAGATGCTGCTGCTGAAATGATCTGCTCTCACTGCAGAACTCATTCAATCAGCAGAGAGCTCTGCTATTCAAATAGATAATTAGTGTTGTGACAAGGGTGACTGTAAACGCCTCAGTTTGGTGGCAATGTTAGGAAGTGTGACAAAAATTAAATTATTTGTCTGCCTTAAGCATGGCCCTCCTTGGATTGCTAATGAGGGAAATTCTTGTTAAACACGTGTCCTGTTCTGACTCCTTTACAGGTCCTGGGAAAATGATTTATTCTCTGCATCAGCAGGGACAGGAAGGACAGGGCTTCCCCGTGTTTCCCTTGACTCTTCTTTGTGGTTTTACCTGATGTGACAGATCATTGCTGGTGTTCCAGCACAAAAGAGAGATCCCCCCAGGGACAGCAATCCCAGTGACACCTTTCCTGCCCATCCAGATCCCATCTTTAGAAGGAATTGGCTCAGGGAGAGCCTTTAGGTGCTCCAGTCTCAGGGGAACATTGACAGCACCTTCCCTGGAGGTGCCAAAATCCACCTGCAGCTCTCTCTGGGGCTGTGGGGCTCAGGGCTGCCCCAGAGTTTGTCCCCTCGTGTTCCTGGAGTCCCTGCCTCACTTTGCAGGATCAGGAGATTCCCAAGGCCCCGTGTCCCCAATCAGGAGGATGTTGCCCTCTAAGGAGCCCCTCCGGAGCTGCCCGTGGCTTTTGTTCAAAGCAATCACTTTTATTGTGCAGTTTCATCGATGGCCACGTGTTTTGGCAGCTGGGTTTAGGTTCCACCCTTGAGCACAGGCATGCAAACCCTCCCTGTGCTGCTGGGCTGGGCCAGTCCTGCACCCTTGGCTGAGGATGGAGCAGGGAAGCAAATCCCTGTCCCTGCTCCTGCAGTTCTGCATCTCCCTCTAAGGTTCCCTTTTCCTGATGGACAATTTTGGCTGGCCCACTGCCCTAGGAGCTGGTTTAGATGCCTTAAGTTTTAGCTTTTATTTTTTTCAGATTCTGTGCTGGTGTAGTGTGCAGTTCTGGACTTCCTTAAGGCCGGAGAAACTCTTAAGGGTTGGGAGCTCTCTTCAGAGCAGGCAGACAAAACAATACCTTTCCAGCTGGCACCAAGGACAAATTTGAGGCCCAAGAGTGGAAACAGCAGTGAAGGCAGAGAGGGAACAAGGAGGATGGAGCTTCATCAGCTGGAGCTGGAATTGGACAATGAACTCCAATGTGCTGATGGACCCAAACCTATCAAAGTGTGAGGCCTGGTGCCCGGGATCCATTTTGTGCCCATTTGTGGGATTGACTTGGGTGTAGGCCCAAGGGGTTCCTGCACTGCCCCAGCTGGATCCTTTCAATAAATCCCTTTTATCCTTTTATTTTGTGTAGTCTCTGTTTCCAGATCAGTCTACCCAGGCATTAGTTTGAGTTGGAATTATCATGGGCTGAATGAATGAACATCCTGAAGTTGCATCCTTTCACAAGCTCCTAATGGGAGGCTTTTGATTCTTCCTTTTTCAGCCTCTGCCAGCGCCTTGATGTTCTCTCCCCCAAAGGGAATTAATCGCTGGGAAGGAATGGAGAGCACAGCACAAAGAGCAGGCATGGTCCAGACCTCACAGGACTAATTATGCTCTGAAAGGGTAAGAAAATAATCTCGGGTACATTGGGAAGAAAGTGTCTCAGTAATGCTGCATGGGGTTACAGGCATGTCTCCTATATTTGTGCATTTGAAAAAATAAAGTTTCAAAAGACACTTCATAACCTCAAAAAGATCAGTGAGGAGTTCAAGAAAAGAAATTTAATTCCAAGTGAGTTTATCAAGTTTTTTTGACCCTTAAGGATGGAGAAAGCAAAGGAAGGATGCACATGAAGGTCCTGTGAAATTCTAATACTAAAACACTCTCATGCACAAAGTGTGAAGTCTGAAAACAGAGAGTTCAAACCCAAAGCAAACCAAGAGCAGGGTATGAATTCCAAGGAGAGCCACTCAGGCTCTGCAAGAGGAACAGAAGGAAAGGTGAGTGTTTATTGAAAGACCAAACTTCTGGGGGGCAACTCTGTGCTGTGTCTGAGGCAGGACAGAGCACTGGCAGCCACGGGCACTGTCACAAAAACAGGGAAACAGATCCCAAACTGGTGCCAGGGTTCTCTGAGAGCGGCAGTGGCTGTGGCTGTGGCACAGTCCTCGTGCACAGACACACTGGTGCCCTCCAAGGACATCTCCTAGGGACAGGCTGCAGGAGAAGGGGGCAGAGCTGCACAGGGCTGTCCTGGAGGGGATGCCCGGGGTGCCAGTGAGGTGTCCACACCCTCAGCCCCTTCAGGAAACACTTGCAAGGCTCAGGGAGGACTTGGGGCTGCTGAGCGTGGAAAAAGAGCCTCTCTGTCCTCTCTGCTAGTCCTCCTCAGAGAGCCAAACTCTGACCTGTGGGGCTCTCAGGAAATCCCTTTTTTCAGGGGACAAGGCTGCTGAAGGCTCATCACATCCCCCATCCCTGGCAGCTCCCACATTCCCAGTGCCTCTTTTCATCCATCAGCCCTGATCAAGCAGCAGCAAGCTGCACTCAGCTCTGTCTCTGCTAAACACATCCCTTTTATTGTTTTTCAGGAGTTCACAGCATTAGCATAAAACAATCAAGACGCTCGTTTCCCCTAAGAGAGCCAGGGCCTGTTTACAAACTCATTTTATTTTCACAATATTGCATTGTTATTTATTTCAGACAGAGCTGTCAGATGAATGCACTCCCTCATGCTGGACAGCTTTTTTTATTGCCTGTTATTAAGACATAACAGATATAACCTGGCAGGCACTGCCCACATCTGCCTGCCACCACTGAAAGGCAAATTAAGCCGAAAATGCACATCTCCAATATTTCTTTGGCCTGAAGTGATATTAGTTTTTAACTCATTTTGTATTCACAGAGGATCCTGCATGTTGGTAACATATCCCACCGTAAACTGCTCAAAGGAGAAGTTGGGGTTTTTTTAAACAAAATTCTTACTCCAAGTACCTCTGAGAAATTCAGGCTTTAGAATCCAGCTCTGCTGTTGGATGGGGAATTGAAAAGAATGCAATTTTTAAAACTGTAAGTGAAACCTACCATTCTTCCTTATGAGATTTCAAATATTAGTTGTGACAAAGTGCTGGTTATTTTGGGGAAGCCCAAATCCAATGGAATGGCAGAGCCACTTTCCTCACCACCTGCAGTTCTTGTTGTATAAGTGATTCTATTCACATTTTTCATTATTATTATTATTTTTTTTTCTTCCTTTTTTTTTTTCACCCCAGGACTGAGTTGCTATTTTGGGATGGTGACAGGAGCTGCTCTGGAAATGCCTGCCAAAGGTAGGATTATCCCTTACTGCCTCTCCACCTTTCCCTCCTGCACTTTCCCAATGCCAGCTTGTTTTTTATGAACTCACTGGAGAACCAAGGCACTTGTATTAATGCAAATAACCCTGAGCTGAATTAACATGAGAAGAAAGAGAGATCAGTTTAAAGTGAGGCTCATCTGGACACTGGGGGAGGCAGAGCAAGGCAGGAGTGTCCACCTACAACCATCTGAAAGGGAAAAACCTGATTTACTCACAAAAAATTACTTCAGTCTTGTGCACACACTTGTGATTTGCTGGGATCATTATTAACCCTTCTTCTCCCTAATTTGCAGGTAGGATCCACACTTTAAAAAGTTACCATAAATAGTTGTGCTGTGCCTGTGTTCCCAAGGAAAAGGTTTTAGTGCTGGAAAATCTCAGTTTTTATGGGAAGCTGCAGCATGTAAGAAACTACAGCAGCAAACAGGACCTGCAATTTAATGCTAAACAATGATACACTGAATAAATTATTATAAAATACTAACTCTTCTTCAGTATAATTACACTGGGGTGTTTTTTCTGCTTTAGGGAAGAGGAAACAGCCTGACTGCATAGATGGGAAATGAAGTCAGGGAAATGGAGGTGGATTTTTGCCCATCCTCCTGCACACCTGCAGGCAGAGGTGGAGCTCAGAAGCTTGAGCACAACCATTTTCAGATGTATCAAACCCCCAACGTGTGCAAATATGTAACAGGAACAAGCAATAACACTTTGAGATATTCTATTATCCCTCAATGTAATAAATATTTTATTAGAGCAATAGAAAAGAATGCATACAGATAACCATAGGATACACACACAACTGGAAGTTCAAGGATAAATTTCAACCTTTTCAATATGAAACAAGGTACTGGGCACATATCTCATGGAGATATAGAACTAGAAATCAAGTAATAATACAATGTAAGCGTGTGAAAAATGGGTAGTACAGGAACCTGGACTAGAATTTTGTGGAACAAGAGAAAGAGTCACCCTTTTGTTGCATGAAATATAACTATTTACTCACTAGGAACACCTGGATTTCCACATCCCACCCACCCCCCTGTGTTTGCAAGTGTCTGAAAACAACACTGGTCAGCCACATGGAAAAGCAACTAAATTGTAACTCATTTTAGCTCTCTATGTACAGTATATACAGCTCTTGCTTTCCTCAGCAGCACCTGCTCTCACCTGGAGCTCATCTGCCAGCTGAATGCATACCAAGGTATTTTTTTCTACAGTGCTACCATACTTTTAGTAATCCTGGTTCTCCCTTTGTAGTTCTGTGTGTTGTAATAGTGTTGTGAAATTAAAAAAAAAATAAAAAACAAAACAGTCTTTAAGAGGAGATGCTTTATGCCATGTGAACACGTGCTGGAACAGGGATGCTGTGACCTCTCTAAAAAGTGTCCAAAAGGCTGATTTGACTGAAGCCACAACTCTGGAAGTCAAATGGACCAGGCTTATCGTATCTTTAATTTACTGCCATGAAAGCAAGCACAGATTTCCCTACAACAGCAAGTCTGAAGTATTTCTGTATCATTTTTTTAATATCCTAACATTGCCATGAACTCCCCAGGCTCGTGTGACAGCAGTGGGGTGCAGCTGAGAGCCAGAGCAGGTGCAACAGTTCAGAATGGTTAAAGAGCAGCAGGAAGGAGAGGTCTGGCTGTAAGTCTGCATTCAGGGTGTTTGCAGGGCAGTGTGGCAGAGAAATGAGCAAGAGAATTTGGGGCTGCAGGTCTGGGAGCACCACGGCACCAGGGAGGGGGTGGCTGTCCCTCCTCCTAAAGCCACGGTGCCCCTGCAGCTCAGCAGTGCTGCCAGCTGGGCACTTCAGCTCCTGAACGCTGGCAGGAGGGCACACAAATCATCCTCGAGGTGGGAGAGCTGGGTTATGAACAAAGAACCTGGTTAGGAAAGGTAAGCTGGGGAGACGAGGAAATGGAGTTCAGAATTTACTGCTGGAGGGTGGGCGCTGGAGGAGCTGCACAAACCTCCTCCAAACACAGCTGGGAGATTTCCTCAGGAGCAGCAGGGGAGGCCCTGCCTTTGCCCTGCTCCAGATGGGATTTCTCTGGAGATTTCTTCTTTTGGGATTTCTTTTCATTTAGAGCAACTCCCATGAAGGGCAGCAGGGAAATGATCCAGACTCCTGGGTGATGGCACTGCCTTGGGAGTGCTGCCAGCCACAGCTCTGATTTCACCTTTCCATGCCAAATGTTATTTTAACAATGCAGAACAGACCCAGAACAACTCAGGGTTGCTGCAGAACTGGAGTTTCTCTCTCTCCCTCACAGCCCTGACCTCACAGTGCCATCCCTCCCCCTCTCTCTTACACTGTATCTGAAGTATGGAACATGTAAACTCCTTTGGTTCAAGTATTAAGGCATTTTAGATTCCTTTTTAAAGGATTTGCTAAACTTTACATGGTATTTTTACTTCAACTTACAGTGAAATATAAAGAATTTAAAAACACGTCAGGATAGAAGAAAAACCATGCATTAACCACTGCAGTTTTTTAAAAAAAGCACTTTAGTAACCAATTTTCTTTTTCCCAGCAAATGCAAACGTATCAGCACAACACAGAATTAAGGGTCAAGGAAAATATTGTTGCTAAGAAGCTGGAGACACTGAAGATACTCAAGACTGATGGGCCAGAACCTCTTGCATCCATACCTGTGACAAAGGAAAAAATGAATTGAGGATTCAATGAAAGCAGAAGTATGTGCTGTGTCATATTTGTACTTTTTTTTTTTTTTTTACTTTTCCTAGATGCTAAGCAAAAATTACTGCAATTTTTTCCTTACAAGCACCAGAGAGCTACAAAAATACACTAAATATTTAAAAATTACAGAGATGCCTTGCAAAAAATGATCATGAATGGTTTTAGTGCTCTGGTTTAGCTGCCAAGGTGGTGTTTGGTCAAAGGTTGGACTCGGTGATCTCAGAGATCTTTTCCAACCTTAATGATTCTGTAAGTCTACTTACAAGGTGGTAATTTAAAAAAAATAGAGAAAAAGTAGTAGCTTTTTTTTGAAAAAAAAGGACACAAAGTTAGCATTTTTAATACCAATTTACATGTTAATTTACCAGTTCAGTAGAATGGAGTTTGCCATGCATAAGAGTATGAAGCCTTTTAACTGCTTTCCTACACCATCCAAACATTAATTTTAGGGGTTTTTTTCCCCCAACAAAGGAAGCAAAGGCAAGCTGGGAGAAAGGAAAGTGGTTGAACCTACTGGCCAGCCTGGGGATGAGGATCTGCTCGCTGCTGCTGCCATCTCCCCCCTCGGTGGTGGCTCTGACCTCGATGAAATAATCGTCGCTGAGCTGCAGCCACAGCTCGGCCGTGGTGCTGGCTGTGGTCAGCACGTCCATCCTGCCCTGGCTGCTGGTCCTGTACAGAACCTGCAACACAGAGCACGCCCTCAGCACCCTCTGCCCCTACAAACAACATCTCAGCTTTTAAAAGGGATGGGATAAAAGAGAAGAGCTCATTTTTGGTTCATACGCCAGGGCGAAAGGAAGAAGAGCGCATCGATCAAAGCCCTGTATTCAAGATTTAATTTAAAATGGCACAGCTGATGATAATGCACATTATATATTATTTTTATTGTAATAATGTGAGATAATAGGGGTTGAGACACTGGGAGGAGCTGTAAACATGTACTTCTTGCCATTACAACTCAGTGGGTAATCAGATCTTCAGCCTAAATCTTTTATTCAGGATATATCATGTGGGATGCAGCTGCAGAGCTCATCAGGAGCATCCTCAGCAATTCTTTTACACACATTTATATGACATATTAAACACTTCTACATTTGTGTGCTGATCAGATTTAGAGCAGATGTAACAATGTGATTTCTATCAGGGAAATGAGCATGGCTCACAGCAGGTAAGAGGGGAAAAGGTTTAAAAATATCAGCTAATATGTTATCAATATATTATTATATCTATAGGGATATGTATCTATATCTCTCTCTATATATATAGATATATATACCCATATATATATATATAAAAATTATATTACAGTTAATATGTGATACTATAGAACCAATATATACCATATATAACATTATATCTATCATATATAGCATATGTATATGACTTAAATATTATAATTACAATAATTATAATATAATAATATATAATAAATATACCTGGCCAGCAATGGAAGCTACATCCATCAGACTAAAGATTTTTGGTTTCTGTCAAAGTTTTATCCATTTAGGTAAAAGTGTGACACATTTAAAATAAGTGTTTTGGATGTGGTAAGTGTTTAAATGTTCCAAGATCCAGGTGTGGGTGGGATGCCAAGAGCTGAGCATGGGCAGGAAAAGGGATTAGGGTGAGACACTGTTAGAATTGATTTAGAATCCCGAAAAAGGAGACCCCAGTGAAAGGGTTTAGGGTGGAATTGTGCTCTGGAGTGTCCCCAGCTCTGTCCCCACCGACCTTGTAGCCCGTGACCTCGGACTCGTTGTCCATGGCTCTGACCTCCTCCCAGCTCAGGATGACTCTGGAGTCGGTGACATTCCACACCACGTTCCCTGGGGGCTGGCTGGGTGCTTCAAACACACAACAAAAGCACGACTTTAATTCAACTGCCACTGCTGATTGACTCAGCAGCTCAGGTAATTTGCTCTCATTACATCTGGGATGCAAAAGCAACTCCAGTGCAGGCTCCTCTCCGTGCACGTTATGGTTCAGAGGCTAAATTCAAAAAACAGAAGGAAGGAAAAAGCCAGAATGACACATAAATGTTGTTTCTGAAGTTGAAATATCTGCTGCTGGTCCTTCCTTCGATACAGCCAGAGAGAACATGTGCCTTAGGACATGGGTGACTAATTAGAACAAACTCCAACGATGCTAACAGACAATTTCTAGTTTTAGTACAGTGCCAAGAACAAGAAAATTCCTCACAATAGATTGTTAGACAAATTCAGTCTCAGTGAAGATTCAAATTTACCCTCTATGCTGATTTACTTTGAGATGTTTGTTATGGAAAATATTTCAAGTTTTTTTTTTTCTCTTGGTTCTTCCAACTGGAGTTGTGGTTCTGAACTGAGCCTGTGCCAAAAGTGGGCTTTGGTCAAGGAAATCTGCTGGGATTTTTTGTCCATTAGCAGCCCAAGCCTGTTATTTGCAAAGCAGCTGCATGCTCTGGGCTCTGCCCCTTCCTGTACCCTGGAGCTGCCAAGCTTTCAGGGAAGTACAAACTCTTCAAATACCTCGGGTTGGTTTCCCAGAAAATGGGTCCTGCAGTGACACAAATCAATGATTAAAATCTTTTCTAAATGTGTTAAGGAAAACAATTTACTGCTGCTGTCACCTAGTGGAGGCAACTTCTGCTTAGGTGGACTGAGCTGTGCTTTGAGACTGGAGCTTCCAGCCTGAAGCACTGAGAGTGGTTTTGAACACTTGGTTCCATGTGCTTATGGTTTTTTTTTTCCCTCCTCTTTTCATTTCATTCACACAAGAACTTCCCTGCCTTCCTTCCATAAGCACTCAGATCAAAACCCACCTGATCATACTCAAAAAACAAAAAAAAAACAACCCTGTGAGACTTAAAAAAAAAATTATTCCGAAGTCAACCAACCACCCACAGCTATTTTTTTTTCACTATTTGTCTTGTTCTATGTACTGAGGAAGATTTAACCTGATGTTCTAATAATAACCACTTCTTGTAAACGTAAGAGGAGATTGTTTCACTCCTGAGAATGAAGTGTTACAGCATGTATGAATCCTCACACTGAGGTATTACAGCTGAATTTCAAAGGAAATGACTCATCCTCGAAATCCACAACAAAATATTAAGATGACATGTGGAAAAAAATGAAGAGTAATTATCTATAAAACCTGTAAGCCTCTGTCTGTGGGATTCAGAAGGCTCCATTTGCTGCAGACACCAAAATCTCAGCAACCATCAGTGCTCAGAGCCTCAGTTGTGGCAGGTCCTGATCCATCAGGGCTGTCACACCAGGACGTGTCCAGGGATTTCTGAGCTGCTCAGGTGCTGAAAGCTGCTCTCAGACAGGAGCACTGCTCAGAATTACGAGCTGATGGACAGAACAGGCGTTTTATTTTAAGACTTTCTAAATGGAAAATAACTGTAACAACTTAGGCAAGTCTTCCCCACCTACTTGGCATTTTACACAGCTATATTCAAACCTCCACTTGTTATTCTAAGCTGTAAAAGTGCATATTTCAAATTTGAAAGCAAAGATATTTTAATTGCCAAAGGCTCAATTTCAATTTTGAAATGCACTGCCTATAATAGAACTGAACTGTTTGTGTTTCTTGATATGGCAAGAGTTTCTGAGATGTACCTGGCAGGTCCTGTGGGGGAATGCAAATCCTTCACAGTGAAAACCACACCAGTCACAAATATTCAAATTAAATTACAAATCAGGATTGATTAAAAATCACACATTTGAATGAAAAATCAGTTTCTACTGCAGTAGCACAGGAATTATTTCTCTTAGCAATTCAACTAATTTATCAAAATCTTCAGACCTGACATTACATGGTTTTGCTCTCCTTATTCACCAGAAAGATCCATGGACATAATGCAATTAATTTTCCTTTTTAATTATTCCAAATAGCAGCAACTTCTCCAAGGGGGCTGATCCAGATCCAGTTCACACCAGTGGGATCAGGCGCTTGTCCAGTTCTCAGTCACACACCCCAAAACTGGGAGGGCACACTAAAAAAGGACTGAAAAGCCCTGAGCTGACCAGCCTGGCACCACCCTTAGTGAGCAACCATCAATTAAAAATGATTAATTAGAAAAAAAATTCCTCTTCCCATGTCCTGTCCAGGCAGTGAGTCACTTCAGATCAGGCAGTTCATGGTAATTGTGCATGTAATACATTTAGACTCTGGCAAATCTGAGTTGGTTTAGTCCTCAGTGCCAGACTGACACTCATTTTTGCATACAATAATTTCTGATAAACTAGCTTATTCCATATCATTAATGCTACAGCTCCATCTGCTCAGGGATGTTAATGACTACTGCAGGGAATTTGACCCTTCAGACAGATTTAATTGTATGTTCTTGTGCCTCTGACTGAAACACTTCAGGACTGATGACCCTGATTCTGAGCTGTATTACAACGGAGGGGCACGCTAAAAATATTTCCACTTGTAGAAAAATTAGTGCAGCCTTTGACAATCTGTTCTCCAGCTTAATTTTGCCTTTGCAGCAGCAGAGTGGCCTCTTGTGCAATTTGTTCAAGGGGAAACAGTGGACATGAAGGATTGTTTTGCATGAACTCCATGAGGTTCATTGCATTTCAAAAGCCATGCCCCAGAGAACTTATAAATATGATATAAAACACTAAAAAATTCAACAAGTCTCTCTCTCTCTTATTTTTTTTCCCCTTCTAAATAACAGGGATTTTTCTTTTCAATTTCTTCCAGTCATTAGCAGCATAACAAAGGTTCTGTGCAGCAATTACAGCTTGGAATGGTTGGGTTTGACTCACCCTGCTGAAGGAGAGCAGGGAAGCTCTGTGGAAATTCAGGAAATCACTCCTGTTGTGATTCCCAGGAATGCCTCTGTTTTTCTCTCCCCTCCAAGTGCAGCCACAGCATTTTTGCCTCTCCCCACCCTAAGCTGAGATACTCACGTGGCTTTTTGGTGGTGGCATTGACAGTGGCACTGAAGGGCCCTGCCCCAGCACTGTTGTAGGCACGCACAGCAGTGTAATAAGCCAAGTTGCTCCTCAACCCCGTGATTTTTATTGATGTTTCATTCCCTGCTGCTTTTACTCTGTTTGAAGATTCTTCTTTTTGGCCATTATTCCAGTACCTAACCTAGGAGATAAAAACCAAAGCCATTTAAATCTTGCATGGAGTGGGCTGTTCACCCACAGTGTTGCACTCAACTCTTTTAAGTGGTTTATTTTTTTTCCTTCAGCTGAAAAAGGTAGCAATACACTGAAGTTTCAGAAATATGTTTACTGTGCAAAAATAAAATATTCTTATCCATCTGCTTCTCACGCTTGCTGCTCTTTTCACTGTGATGCAGGAAAAAGGCAATTGAAATATTACATCTTGCTTGAACTAAAGAATGACAAGAGGAAAACCATTATTTTATTAAGAAGGAAACAAACTCAGAAGAATGTACCTCATGCAGAAGTTTCATTAAGAGTAAATGCAATTCTGAACAACTGTTAGTTTGGAGTTATGTCAGACATGCGACTACCAGCAAGAGAAGCAAAACACAACTTCATTCAGTGGGGTTTTTTTTAACAAAGATAGAAAAAAAATATCTTTCTGGCTATAGGTGGGGCAGGAAAAGCAAGATTTGGGGTAAAAAATTATTCTTTTCAGGGTGCAGGTGGGGCAGGGAGAGCAAGATTTGGGGTGAATCCGTGTGGTTTTGCTGCAGCCTGAACGACCCTTCTGGCCCATGACCCTTTACAAAGAGGAGTGGATTTTATTTCATAAATAGGGTTGATTTACTGACACGTTTTTATTTCCAGAGCCTCACCTCATATCCCAGCAGCCTTCCATTGCTCATCTTCCAGGGAATGGCTGTCCAGGACACCTGGATGGCCGAGGAGGACAGGCTGGTGGCAGACACTCCTGAGGGGGCCGTGCTGGGCTCTGCAGTGGCAAACCAGCAAGGGAGAGGTGATTTTGGGAACAAACCAACAAGGGAGAGGTGATTTTGGGAACAAATCCGTCCTGATCCCACCCCGCTCCCCTGAGCTGCCCTGGGAGAACAGGGCTGCAGGCTGTACCTTCCTCAGCCGAGAACACCGTGGTGACGGCGCTGAAAGGCCCCTCCCCTTTGTTGTTGTAGACGCCGACTTTGACCTCGTAGGGCGAGAAGGGCAGGATGCTCTCGTTCCTGAAGACGTATCTGGGGGTGTCAGGAGAGGTCACCACGGTCTGGATCCACGTCGTGGTGCCCGAGGGGCGGAAGGCGACCACGTACCCGAATCCTTCCCCGTTCTGCAGCTCCTCAGGGACGGGCTGGGACAGAACAGCACAGAGCTGTGAGGGACGCTGGGCAGGAACTCAGGGACATGGGGCAGGTGCTGGCACTGCACCTGGCATCAAACCTTCAGCCAGTTCACTCTGGAACTGATGGTTTAAGTTTTAGCTTTTATATTTTTCAGATTCTCTACTCTGAACTCCGTATCAAGTGTTGGCAGGTTCTCCTCACAGCTCAGGCACACAGAACAATCCTTTTCCACCCCACAACCAAGGGCACCGGGGCAGCTCCAGCCCAGAAAGTGCAAACAGGGAATTGAGGAGAGCGAACTGGGAGGGTGGGACTGCACAACCTGGAGCTGGAATTGGACAATGAACCCAACATGGAAATGGAGCAAAACTTATAAAAGTGTGAAAACTCGTGACCCAGGATCCATCTTGGGTGTAGCCACGGCTGGGCTCTTGCACTGCCCAAGGTGAATCCTTTGAAGGGCTTTTAATAAATCCCCACTTTATTCCTTTAACTCTGTCCAGTTCCAGGGAGCCTCTCAAGGCATCAGCACAGCACAGCAAAATGCTCCCCCTTCAACCTATTTAAAGGTTTGCATTTCAAGAAGAGAAATTTCAGGTATAATCTCTGGTTTTCACTAAGAATTCTGCTTCAAGACGCTCTTCAGTAAATACAACTTTTCTTTCATCAATCCACAGTTCATAAAAAATGAGTAATTGCTTGGTCAGCTATTAGAGAATCCAATACACCTTCAGAAAGTGGCTTAAACCTTCTTCTGATGTGATTATGATTGGATAACCACACAGAGGAGTCAATGCTGGGAACAGAATATTAACAGTTCCTTAAATCATTAAAGAAGGGAACATAATATAAATTGTATTGGTTAGCATATGCATCCAGAATTCACAGTGAGAAATCAAGAACTGCAAACCTGCACTGTAAAGCCCAGTTTGGCTTAACCATCCCCCTTCCCTCTTGCCCTTCTGGCTCCTTTTTAGCATTCACATTTGTTTGAGAACAGAAGCAATCCCAGGCCAACTGAATTCCCTGATTTCCACCCAGCACAGGGAACAGAAGCAATCCCAGAGGAGAAGCTGCTGCAGCCAGGGAAATTCAGAGAGCAGAAAGAGAGAGAGAGCGAGAAAAAGAGCGAGAAAAAGAGCGAGAAAAAGAGCGAGAAAAAGAGCGAGAAAAAGAGAGAGAAAAAGAGAGAGAAAGAGAGAAAAAGAGAGAGAAAAAGAGAGAGAAAAAGAGAGAGAAAGACAGAGAGAAAAAGAGAGAGAAAGACAGAAAGAAAGACAGAAAGACAGAGAGAGAAAGATAAAGAAAGATAAAGAGAAAGAAAGATAAAGAGAAAGAAATATAAAGAGAAAGAATTATAAAGAGAAAGAATTATAAAGAGAAAGAAAGATAAAGAAGTTTTCTGTGAAAACTTTTCCCCAGCAAACTTACATCCCACGTTATGACCAGCTCAGATCTGCTGCCTCCTCCCCCACTGACCTCAGACGGGGGAATTTCGGGAACTGTGGAAAGGAAATGCAGAGATGTCTGCACAGAGCAGAGACAGAGAACACAGCACATCACCCTCATGCTCCGAGTTTAACCCAAATTCATACTCTTCTTGCACTCAGGGGAAATGTTTCATGTTTTTGGGGTAGGAGGGGCAGTGCTGGAGAGCCCCAGCCCAGACCCACACTGATCCTTCCCTGGAACAGCCTGGGGTTTCTCTGAGCACCTGGAGAGCAGCTCACAGGTTACACCACATCTGCTGGGTTTAGGAACTTCTAAACACTGGAAACAAGCTTCATTTTCCCAGAGTTAACTCAGAGAATGGGTTGGAAGAGACCCCAAAGATATCTTGTTCCAGGACACCCTCCAGCAGACCGTGCTGCCCAGAATTCCACGTCCTTGAGCACTCCCAGGGATGTTTTACAGGTAAATTGGGAAATGGACTCATTCCAAGTGAACTGGGGTTATAATTGATGGGTTCTTCTGTGCCACATGCTTGTTACATGGAAGGGTTTCACTGATCAAACACCAGGCATGAAAAATCCCTGTCAAAATTAACTTCTTTCCATCCATTAACACCTTCAGACTCTGCAGCACTGCCTGCACTGGCAGATTTTGGCACAGTAAATGCAGTTTAAATGGATTTAAATGGATTTAGATATTACACTTCTGTGATGTTCAGTAATGCAACACAAACTGTCCCACAGCTCAGCGGAAAAATATGAACAAACTTATTGCAGGTTTTTACATCCAATGGCAATTCCAAGCTTGTTTGCAACGAGACAAAAATATGAACACTCCTTTTCTTTGTTATTATTCAAGATTCTTGAATTAAAAACAAATAGAAGGACCCACTAACCTGCCTCTTCAGTTCTTACTTTTTCTGAGGGCAAACTAGGCTCTCCACCTCCTATTTTGTTACTGGCAACTACACGAAATTCATATTCAACCCAAGGATTTAAATCCACTACTGTGCTGGTGAAGGTTTTCCCGTCGATCACATCCGGAACTAGGAGAGAGAAAGGGAAAAGCCAGCTCAGGAACAGTGCCAGGGACATTCCCAGAGAGCCTGGGGACCGTGCTCACCTGTGGTGGCTCGCTGCCAGCCCACCGAGAAGGGCGTCCTGGCCTGGATGCTGTAGGTGGTCACGGGGCTGTGGTTGTCTGTGCCCTCCTGCCAGGAGATCTGGGCAGTGGTGTCCGTGATCTCGTCCACCCTCACGTGCTCGGGGGGCCCAGGGGAGCCTGGAGTGGGATGGGAAACCAGGTGAAGCCCTGCAGCAGCCTGGATTCCCGTTTTATTTCTTCCTC
This sequence comes from Bombycilla garrulus, assembly GCA_013400315.1. Lineage (NCBI taxonomy): Eukaryota > Metazoa > Chordata > Aves > Passeriformes > Bombycillidae > Bombycilla > Bombycilla garrulus. The sequence continues at coordinate 385,876 of VXBU01007363.1, forward strand.
AGTGAGGAGGAAAACAATTCAGACTGGAAAAAGAACACTTGTAATTATGGTTTTACCTTCACTCAACTGAATTCTGATAATTTCAACCTGAAATATTCTCAAGGACAAAAGAGATGACTGGGTTTTGTTTTTTTTACCAAGAACCTTCGTTCAGCACATCCTCTGTCTTTCCAATGTCTTTTCCTTTAGTCCTAAATAGCCTCTTTCATCTACAGATACGTCTCTGTAGTTTGGAAATTTTATATGTACAGCTTCTCTACTGTACAAAGCACTGGAACAATTTTTCAGCACATCTGACCAGCACCTCAAGCAGCAATTCAGTCAGACAAACTTCCTTCTGGAAAAATCCTCATTCTGGGCATTTCCAGGCCCAAATGCTGGGTTTTGTCTCACCTGCACCAGCAAAGGGGGTTTGAATGATTAACAGTGCCTTAACATTGAGAAAATATCTGACATATCTTAAAATACTTTGAGTAAGTGCTGATCACAATGTGCTTTTCTAGAACAAAGCTTTTACCTTGTGACAAATGCAGCTGTAACATCAGCAAAGAAAAGTCACAATTCTGGTTCAACTGTGAGCATTCCAGCTTGGCATGAAAAGGAATAATCCTGCATTATAGACTTTAAACCCTAGAGAAAGCCTCTCCCGGGCTCTGGCAGAATCGCCCATTTCACAGGAAGGATTCTGGAGTCCCCAGCACTTCACTCTGCAGACACAATTCCAGCTGCCTCAGAGCTGCCAGAGCTCCCTCTTGGCAGTGACCTCAAGGACTGGCACTGAAAAAAGATGTGAAGTCACTATAACAACCTCCAGCTCCTAATTTCTCTGGGAAAAATCAGGTTTCACCCAAAAACCTGAGCTGTAAGCCTGCCGAGCTGCAAGTCAGAATGACATCATTCAGCTCACAGCCATTCATCACCCTGCTCAAGCCATGCACTGGTTCTGTAACCTCCAATATCAGTTGTTTCTACAGTCTGTGATATAAAAAAAGGTGGAAAATGTCATCGTGGGGCTGGGCTGGGCTGTACCTCTCACGATGAGGTCGGCAGCAGAGGCCACACTGTCCACCTCTGTCTTCACCATGCACACGTACTTCCCACTGTGCTTCAGCTGGATGTTCCTGATCATCAAATCCCCTGAGGCACTCTGGGGGAACACAGAACATTTATTAATGCAAATACACCTTCCTTTCAGTCTCATATTTTCTTTGCAAAGGGAAAAAAATCCACCAAAAACATGAAGTCGCTCCAAAGCTGCACGGCAGAACAGCAAGTGACTGCCCATCAGCAGCTCCATGTTTGCTGTCTGGGAGCATTTTCCAAAAAAAACCATGAGGTTTCCCAAAAAAACACGATGCCCCCTTTTTTTTTTGGGAGAAAGGAGCTCCAACATGAGGAGCTCATACTGGAAAGGTATCTCCTGCCTGGAACCCTCAGTAACCTCAGTGCCCTACGACCATTTGTCTCAAAGCCTAAAAAGAGAAAAATGTGTTTTCTGTGGCCGTCACCAATTTGATTCCTAGACAGAATTCATGGAGTTTTTATCTAGAACTTTTAATTTTAAGAAGTTCAAATGTGTAAAAGACAAAGTTGAATCTGGTCCATTCAGGTTATTGTGAGCACTGCCATTTAAAGGTGGCACATTCTAGGCTAAATTTCCCATTTTACAAGCCAAAGTTCAATTCTTTGCCAATCACTGAGTAGTTAATCTTGAGTCTTTTTTTCCTCCTTGTTCTCTCTCAGATCCCAACACGTGGTTATTTCCTGGATCATGGGAAACAGAAATAAAACTTGAATTAAATTGTAGCTTCCTATCACATTAGGGCTCTTTGTGCACTGTTTGTTTTTCACACCACTGAACAGAGAACTTGATATTAAACCTTTGCTAAACAGTGTCCCTTAAAAAAAAAAAAAGTCTTCTTTTTGTGTCAGCTGAATTACTGCCTTAACTCAGTTCCAGTTCATTTTTCCAGGTGAAAAACATCTCAGACATATTTTAGTTTTTAAATTTTAATTTTCTAGAAAAGCAGCATTTTCTTCAAGGACAGAACCCTAATTTGTGGGTATTTCCAGCTACTTTGGCCACTTATCTCATGGGTAAACAGTAATCTGGGAGAAAGGCAAAGACACAACTATGAAATTTATTTTAGTCTTGGAAAAAGCATGAACCTTTCAAAACATTTGGTTATTTTTCTTTGTTTCAGCATTACAATGTCTCAATTCTTTATTCAACACAAGCTGAAGCCAATTCTGCCCGACTCCCTTCCATGTGTGTGCCTGGTCTTCTGTGAAAGCACAGATGGAAGCTGTTTGCAGGACAATTCAGTGCTGATTGCTTACAATAAATTAAAAGTTGAGTCAAAAAGCAATCTAAAATCCATCTCCTTGACTGGAAGTGGATACTCAGGGAATGCCCAACACCAGCAGGGAAGGGAAATCACAAAAAGGGAAGGGAAGGGAGGAGAGAAGGAGAAGAGAAAGGGGAAGAGAAAGAGAAGGGAAAGGGAAGGGAAAGAGAAAGAGAAGGGAAAGAGAAAGGGAAAGAGAAGAGAAAGGGAAAGGGAAAGAGAAAGGAAAGGGAAAGAGAAGGGAAAGAGAAAGAGAAGGGAAAGGGAAAGAGAAGGGAAAGGGAAAGAGAAGGGAAAGGGAAAGAGAGAAGGGAAAGGGAAAGAGAAAGAGAAGGGAAAGAGAAAGAGAAGGGAAAGAGAAAGAGAAGGGAAAGAGAAAGAAAAGGGAAAGAGAAGGGAAAGAGAAGGGAAAGAGAAGGGAAAGAGAAAGAGAAGGGAAAGAGAAGGGAAAGAGAAGGGAAAGAGAAAGAGAAGGGAAAGAGAAGGGAAAGAGAAAGAGAAGGGAAAGGGAAAGAGAAGGGAAAGAGAAAGAGAAGGGAAAGAATAAGAGTAGGGGAAGAATAAGAGAAGAGGAGAAGGTTTGCAGCTCACCCCTCCAACCTTCTCCAGGTGGGAGGCGTCCCTCTGGAAGTCGGTGAGGGAACCATTGAAGTACCAGGTGAAGCTGATGTCCAGCAGGGGATCGTGCTGCACCTGGCAGGGCAGCACCACGCTCTCCCCCACGGTGACATCCATGTTGGAGGGGGCCAGCGTGATCCTGGTTGGCTCTGCAGGGAGCACAGATTTTGGTTATTATTATTTGGATTGTCCTGCAGTGCTGAGCTTTGTCTGGCACTGGTATCTCCCACGTTCCTCGGGGGGGATCACTGACAGCGCTGCCACTGCAGATTTGTGTGCTGGCTTTTCAAGGGGAAGGTGAATTGGGACCTGCTGGGTGCAGCCAATCCTCTCCACAGGCAGGAATTGCCATCCCGCAGCTGGCTCTCAGCAACCCCACTGTGTTTTGGAGCGGGGAGAAAGGGAAGACCCTGATAAACCCCAGGAACGGGAGGAAATCCACCTAAGGAAGAACACACTGGGTATTTGGGTCCATAAATCACACAGAATATAAACAGTGTCGTTAGAACAGTTGTTTGTTACTCCAGAATCACGTTAACAGGGAAAAATTTCAGCTACTGTAAATACTGTAAAAATAAAATTTAATTCTAGGAATTCTCTGTATATAATTCTATTATTTGTATATAAAGGGACATGAATCATTTAGGAGCACAGGCTGAAAACATGAGGCTGTTAATTCACTGAACAAAATAATTCTGTTTGGACCTATGAGATACACAGGATATGTAATGCAGTGGGATATTAGATAATTGTGAGTTTGGGAAATCTTTCAGGTATTAAAATCTTTGAAGAAGAAGACCTTTTTCAGATAAATTTCACAAACTCCCAGCTCTTTTCATCCAGTATCTCAACCAGCAGCCAGGGGTGGATGACTTGGAAGAAGGATCCCTCTGAACAACAATTCTGTATAAAATTTGTTTTTTGAAAGACTGTGTTCTACTGCCCATGGAGCCCCTGAATGCTCCCCTGCAGCTGGAGTTTCCACCACATCTTTTTCCATAAGCAAACAGCATTTAAACCTCTTTTGGGCGAAACAGATTTTCAACCGGAATATAAAATTACCTCTAAGATTTTTTTTTTGATTGACATGTTTTTTTCATAACAAATTAAAAACCTCCACGAACTTAAAAGCATAATTGCACTATTTAGTATTTAGAGAAGTGAGAGGAGGGAGGGAAGTTCAGAACTCCCTCAGATCTGAGAAATATCTTTCTCAAAGACAGAAAACTCCCTCAGTGTCATTTTAACTAATAAAAGAGCTGTAACAGCTATCCTTTTATCTCTGTACATTAAATAAATAACTTCTCACACTCTCTACATCCCAGCACACGGCTGCAGCTCCAGTTCCAGCCCCTGTGTCCCAGCTCACCCACCTGTAACCACCAGGCTGGTGGAGCCCCTGGCTGTCCCAAACTGGTTTGTGGCCAGGCAGGTGTAGCTGCCAGCATCGCCCTTGCTCACGTTGGCTATCCTCAGTCCTCCATCCTTTAACAGAGTGACCCTGGAAAATTGCAGTTTAAACATTTTAAAACTCGCAGCATTTGCAGACAGAATGTTTTAGTGTTTTGCTGTTACCTCAGAGATATTAAACTGTATCAACAACTGAGAAGAAAATTATTATGGGGAACATATCCAGCTATGGCAGCTGAAATCAGGACAACGACCAGCCTGGGGTTTGAAAACGTTGTGACCATCCACTGACAACACACAACAAATTTGAACTCAGCCATGTATGACTTTGGACATATCCTTTTGGACACCAGCAGAACTAATTTTTTAAGAGACGTGAGCACATGTATGTGTGTGAAAGAGAGAAATCCCACATGAGCTCCATCTCTTTTAGCTGCATCAATTGAAACCGGAATAATTTTCAGCTCTTTTGTTGTTTACCTCAAGCAATCTTACAGACTAACTTTGAAATAACTGTGATTACCATGAGAGCTCCACAGGATTGCTCATGAACTTGCTTTGTCGAAGGAGTTGCAGGACAGAAAATTCCCTTCACCCCACACAAGCTCCCTCAGCAGAACATGGAAAAAACAGCAAAGTGCTTATAAAAGATGTGGACAGGAGAAAACCCAGAGCACTGACAGGGACAGAGGAGCAGGAGTGTCCCCATGGCATTGGTGACATCCCAGACAGATGCACAGGTGAGGCTGATTTGAATCCCTCTTTCCCTATTTCTTGTCCTCCCCTCTGTTCCACTTCTACCCTAAATCGACCTGCAGCAGCAAAATAACTGACTAGATATAACTGAATATATATAAAAATGTCCACAGTAATTAATTAGTAATTACCCATTTTCCTGACATGCCCAAGTCCAAAGAGCTTCAGAGCTTTTCTCTCACATCCCATCAACCCATCTGTGCACCAAACTGGAGCCCAGCACCTTGGCTGGATGGTGATTTGGAACAGAGCAGCAAACAAAACCTCTCCAGGCAGAGCTCTGCTGAGTCCTGCTCGGTTTCCAGGGGAATGCCAGCTGAAAAGGCAGCAAATGTCACCAAACTTAACCCTGCCACCTTCCCTCCCTCACAGGAGCTGGGAGGGTTTTGCCTGCTCACTTTCACCTGCTCTGTTACCAACCTGCTGCTTTCTTCAGCACAAAAGGGATGAATTCATTACACACCTCTGCTGCTCTTTTTTATTTTCAACGCTTTTGAGGTGAAATGATGTCAGCAGATCCCCATCACTCGTCCCAGCTGAGTTCTGAGGCTAAATTCTGCTGTGCTGGGATCAGCACGGCACAAACTCTCCACAGGGGTGGAGTGAGGGGTAGCTCAGCCTCTTCTCCCAAGTGACAAGGACCAGAGGAACAGCCAGGGAGGCTTAGATTGGATTTTGGGGAAAACTTCTTCATGAAAGGGTCACCGAGGGTTCAGTGATCTCACCCTGCACATTTAACTCATCTGACCCAAACCCACATCCCTAAATGCAACCCACAGCTGTGGGAGTCCACCAGGGCTCTGCCCATTCCCTCAAAGCAAATTCCCCTCATCCTCCAAGCGCCGTGGGGGCTCTTTGAAAGCTCTGAAAGCAGAAATCTGCACTGCTCTGCACGAGGAAACCGAATTTCTGGAATTAAAATACAGAAATACACACAACTTTTAAAAGCTTTTTCCTTAATTAGCTCAAATTGCATCTTGTATTTCCTTAGAAGAGGCGCTTCAGCTCTCAGCGCTGTAGCTGAGCTCCTCTTCCCCCGGGCAAAGGTGGTGCAATAATCAAATTAGCAGATGCAAATTACAAGAGACAACAAGTCACCCTGTTAGAACAACAGACAAAAAGCATCTTATTGGGGTGAGAAAGTGAGCCATAAATAGGCAGTTTAATCCATTTATAACCATCAAGCATCCTGAGGTTCCTCAGCTGACGTGGTGGCATTTGAGGCATTTTTTCCAAGGGAGGATGTACCTCCCCAGTGACTTCCCTGAGCTTCATAACTTGTTTTTGGAATATTCCTAAAGTCATATCTGGCTGCACTTCATGTTAGATGGAACATTTAAAATTAATTAAACCGCGCCATATGGTTTATAGGTATTTTAAATGTGCTAAAGACATGAGTGATACATTTCATAGGTAATTAGAATGACATCAAAAAAAGTGTTAAAATATATCAATTATGGTTACAAGCAAGTGCTGTTGCACTTTCTATCTGAGGCTTCATCTACTTTGATGCAATTTCCAACAGAAAAAATACAAAACTAAAGAAACCCCCAAGTGTTGACAAAGCCTAAGATCAAAGAGAGGAAAAACCAGGATCAGGGAATAAACTTGAAAATGTCTATTGTTTAATTAAAATGAATCACTTTTAGAGTGCTCTGAGCTACCTGCAAGCCTAGCTTGCCTAAAATAATTAAACAGAAAGCTTATTAAAACCCAGATATAATAAAGAATAATTCTTTTTCTAGAAGTAAAAACAAAAAGCAAACAATACACCAAAAAAATCAATTGGAGAAGAATATTATAGTGGAAATAAAACCTTTAGTGGTAAATTAGAAAAGGAGCAATACTCCACTTTTTCCAGTTAAAAAACAGGAAATGCAGCTCAGAGCCTATGGAAACCCTAAACCCAAAACCAGCTCTGCCCCTCCTGCTGAAACATGAGACAAACCACAGCTTTCAGTTTTCTCAGAATTATTCAATTTTCACATTTTCACGGTGCTGGAACACTGCAGGGAGAGCCCCAAACCGGTGACACACAAAAAAAACCCAATCCAGCCTTTGGCATTCCCTGCACCTTCAGGTGCTTTCCTTAAACATTTTGCTTAAGACCAGCAATTTTCCATGGAAATTCCATTTTCCACAAGTGGATACCCTGGCAAATGGCACAAAACCTTCATCCCTTTAAAAGGGACCATGGGGGGAGTGATGGTCCTAAATCCACCTCAATTCCAGCTGGAGATGGATTCAGGACCTGTCTGATCATCAGATCAAAGCATCATTGACAAACTCATCATCTCTCATCAATTCCTGAACAAAACTGGGGGAAGTTGATGTTTGGGAAGATTCTTTTTCTCTAAAGTCAAATAAAACCCTCTTAACTCAAATAAAACCCCCTTAACTCACACCCACACCCTGGCACTGAGGTCACCAGGGTGGGGAGAAGGATTAAACAACTTCAGGACTTTGGGGTTCTCGATTTGAGAGAAATTATAACTTTTTACACACTTATTTAAAAATTATAATTCTTTATATACTTATTCAAAAACGATACCCCTTTATATATTGATATTTAGAGAGAGAAGATGGAATGTGCCTCAGGATCCAGGAAACTTGGTGTCATTAATGCAGCAAATGTCATTAATGACTGCAAAGCTGTTTTCCTCTTCCCAAGGCAAAGTTTCATTACTGAGCTACCAGACATCATCAAACTCAGGAATCACTGCCTGGTTTCATTTGTCGGATTATTCAGCAAAAAATAAAAATGCAACTATTTTAGATCCTTATTGATATGGTAATAAACACAAACATGTTCCTTTCCAGTTCATAACACTTCAGTGCAAAGGAACAGGGCAGAACTGGGTCAAAACTGCCTTTTAATGTATCAGTCAAATTCCAACTAAATTAAAGCAGATTAATTAACAGGCAAGTCAGAAAAAAAAAAAATCCTACGCAAGTACTGGTAAGTAAATGCATTACTTTTCACATCACAGCATTTCAAACTGTAACACAAAATGAATAAAAATATTTAATTCAAACTGCAGGGAAGCTAAAACCATTAACTAATACTTCTAAGTATAGTGCAACTTTTTATCAGGAATAATTTCTTTCCTCCTTTAATTTGCCATCACTGGGCCACAATGAAAGCTGCTAAAACTGGAGTTTTCCTAAGGGAATTCCACTGGGAAGTCTTTTAGTGTCGTTTTTGCAGCATCTCCTGATCTTCTAGTCTTGGTAAATTTAGAAACATCTAGGAATAAAGGAGGGTTTCTTTAAAGGTGAAAGGCTGCTCTGCATTTTCACAAAATCCTGGTTTTTAACCCTCCTCAGGTCAGGTATTTGATCCATGAGCTCAGGACCCACTAGAGCCCCCAGGCAGTGACTGTCAAGAGCAAACTGAAAATTAAAAGTCATGTACATACATAAAACATTACAGAAATCCTGGAAGGGGTTATGTCTGGGCTGCAGCTATTTTAGTATTTATTCTGGTTTTGGTGAGTTAAACCAACATCAGGAGCATTTAACCTTGGTTAAACATCTAATCCTCCTTTTCTGGAGGATAAAAAGACAACAAAAATTCACCATTCTGGAGGTGGAGGTGTCTCAGGCACCCAATAAGTTTAATTCCCATTTTCTGTCTTTCCTTCTGCATGTTATCCTATGCTTTCACTTCTCTCTGCACTTCATTGCTCTTTAATGTTTAGCTCTCTTTATTAAAGACATTCTAGAAAAAAAAATAAATCACATACTTCGCAAAATTAACAAGAAACAAGATTGCTTTCTTCAATGCTGAGCGATTTTTCAGCCCAGAGCTCATGAATCCATTTTGAATTACATTTTCTCCCCTCCACAAGACACACTATATTCAGCTCATTTAATTAAAATTTACTGAGTCATTATCCAAATCTTCTACATACAGAAAAAGCAGCACCATTTAAAAATAAATTAAGAATACGAGCAACAGTGCCATCAAAATGAAACTCTCTCAGGCTTTATTAAAGCATTGTGGTCAGCACCTCAGTGAAACCCAGGTTCTCTGATGACAAGAAATTCAAGTATTTGTGCTTTATTACTGAAATAGGAGTTTTCTTAAGACTTATCAATTCCATCCCTGCTGCTGCAAATGTAATTAAAATTCAGCTCCTTTTGCCTCCCCAGCTCTCCCAGTGTTGTCCAGGCTGGACCTCCCTCGTGGGAGGAACTCGTCCCTCCTGCCTGCTGCAATTAAAAACGAGAAAACCCTCCCCACCAGACTTCTCCACTGGAAATGGAGTTAATGGCTGAAAAATGTCCTGCTAATTTGAAACCCTTTCCTGAATTGCAGGAATTGTAGAACTGCTTGAAATCCACGAATTGCAATTATTCACAGCAGACAGTAATGAACTCCAGGGTTTTCTGCACAGAGCCACACTCTGCTCTTCTCTGAAGGCAACTTTACTTCATTTAGATTAATTCAGGATTACTGCCTTGTTGTTGTGCTTTCCTGTGGAAGCCATTTACAGTATGTTGTCAAAAATATACACACTGGGTCATATTTTGGAATTACCTGCACTTGGCAGAAGTAACAGCTGTAATTTATGTTCATAAACCTACACAGGCAGCATCATATTCAACTCATTTTTGGAAACTGAGTGTTGATTTCATCACCCCAAATGAAACTGATACCATTCTACTTTTTATAGAAATAGGAAAAAGCTGGGAATTTTCCTAAATGGGTAAAATCAGGTCCCGTGCATGTTTTGCAAGTGCTTTACAAGAGCAGTCATAAAAATAAAACCGAGATCCATCAAAAGGCAACAAGTTTCACATAAATTTTAGAGATCACTGTTTAATCTGATACATTAATATTATTTAATTAGAGACTAGAAGTAGTCAATAACCAAGTACTGGAAGGGAAGGCAGCCAGTGAGGCTGTGGTTTTGTGTCCAGCTCTGCAGCAACAGATGCCCCAACTTCTGTCCAAGTGTCACATCTGACAACACTGAACACCAGAACACACCAGAACTCTTGTGGTGAACAAAGAGCCAGGGCAAAGATGGCAGTGCCAAAGCCTCTGGGCACCAGGAGACAGCTCCAGCCTCATGATGGAACAATGAAAGGTCTCCACTGCGTTCTCCCCAGGTTTTATCTCTCTGGGAGCAACTTCTGTGTTTAGGAATGGCAAGAGAAAAGCACGATGTGGTGTTTTACAGCAACAGGACCTGAAGAATTTTGTCGAATTTAGGAGCAGGTTCCTGATGCCAGGAACACCCAGTCCCAGAGGAGCAGGGACACGTTCCTTAAATCACACTGCCATGGCAATTCTCCTCCAAACCCCACGGGTTTGGTTTCCTCAGTCTCACGTCCGGCCCGCTGGACACTCCCTGTCCCTGAACTCCCCTGCCAAGCACAGTGTGACCCCAGAGTGTCCCACGAGGAGCACTGACAGGCAGCCAGCCTGTCCCAGTGCTCCCAGCACACACTGGGACCTTCCAGGCCTGCTGCAGGGGCTGCAGCTGTGTCCAACTCACACAGAAAGGTTCACCTGGGGCCACAGTCAACTCCCAAAATCCAGCTCTGGCTCCTGGGAGCGTGCACAGCCTGTCCTGAGCACTGAAGTGCTGCAGCTGGGATGCCCACAGTGCCACGCTGACTGCTCATGCTAACTCACACCTAGACTATCTTCACCTCAGCTTTCCTCCAAGCAGCTCCTCTGCTGCCCCAGCTCACTCCTGAACTCCCAGGCTGTGTAAATACTGTTCAAATACTGAAATGCAGAACAGAAAGGCCGGGAAGGCAGCAGTGCCCAGTGTGGGGGAGATGCAAGCCCAAAGGCTGCTCCAGAGCAGAGAGTGGGACAGCCCTGCATTGTTTTTTTATACAATTTAAACAGCACTTGTGCAATTTCAGTTCATGACTGATTCAATGATGCTTTAATGGGTAATGCTGGGAAAAAAAATATTTACATGTTGTTGGAAATCAATAGGTGGGGGCATGGGTGAATCACAAACTCTCCCTGAGAATTACAATCCCAAGACAAATCCACTGTCACCCAAACCCTAACAAATAAACATAAACCACAAGGACATTGTTATCATGGATCATGGCTGCTTGAAAAGAACCTGGAAGTGCATTTCCCTTTTCTTTTCACATTTTCAAGTGCTATTCTTGACCTCCCAATTAACTTTCCTTTCTTTTCTCAGCTGTATCATTCCCACCTCAAGTGCCCCTTTGCCAACATTTACAGAGCATTTTGTTGAAGCTTTTTAGTACTTCTGTACAGGCTTGGCATTCCCAGTTTTCTGTCAGCACCTGGTTCTCTCTAAATCAGGCCCAGCTCTACATTAAACTGAAAATAAAATCTGCCCCTTGGCCTTAGAGAAAGCATCACACTTTCACTCTCAGTGCTCTCATACCATCACAACATAAAAAAAAACAAGCAAAAACCCCAGGCTAGCCAGACTTCAGAGAGGCTTCACAAGTGTTTGGATCTACAGCTGACACTACTGCATAAAATGACACACACAAAAACTTCTTGTAAGATTAAAACAAATAAACCAATGTAACGTGATACCTTTCATTTTCGTGTAGCTGCTCACCTCCCTTCTTCCAGGAACATTTGGCCTTAGGGAAAGCTTTGGGTTTGCACTCAAAATCAACTGTGCTGCCTATCTGAACCTGGATCAGTTTCCTCATTGGACTCTTGGAAAAATCTGGAGCAGAAGCTAAAACAGAAGGGGTAGCAGTGAAATAAAACACATACTTTTAATGATACTACTATTTAGCACTTAGAGGAGCACTTCTCAGACTCCAAACATAATTAACACCATTAATTAGTTCAGACAGATCTTCTATTGGGCAATTAGGCATTTTCTCCTCCTTTTTTGCACATCATCCTGCTACCAAAGGTCTCAGCTGTGCAGTGAGCACCCAACAAGGCAAGCACAGAGGATCAGTGAACCCAGGGAGTGCTCAGCACCTCCCCAGGTGGATGCTCTGCTGAAAGGAGCAGATTTACCTGATCAATCCTATCAATATTCCACCAGGAGTCTGTCTGAACCTCAGGGAACCGCAAGGCTCCCAGTTTCACGTGCCAGTGTATGTCAGATGACAGGAAATGACAGCACAGCTCATTCTGAGGGAAGTTTTCGTGAACTAACAGTTTGAAAAGGCTCGTGGCCTCTTCCTGTAGTAACCCTGAACTCTGACAGGAAATTCAGTGTTGAGGAGAGCAGGGCTGATGGAGCCTGTGCCGATCAACACCACAAAGGAAAAAACCTGTGTCCCCAAAACACAGCAGAGCTGTGGCTTAGTCTGCACTGTGCTGGGGGGAGAACCTGCCCAAGGCTGAGGGTGACAGTCCCCAGCCCTGCTCCCCCAGACACACAGCTGTTACCAGCTCACCCAGCACAGGGATGGCTGAGGGTCACTCCTGTCCTGGCTCCACAAGGGCTGCACACATTGATTTCAACCCCACGGTGGCCCTGAGCCCAGCACAGAGCTGAGAGCAGCTGATGGAGCCAGCACAGCTCCACACCACAGCAGAGGTTTTAATCCTCTGGCCCAAACCCAAACCCTCATCCCTGCTCTTCTCCTCGTGAATAATTTATCTTGTTCTGTTTTAAATGAATGAGTGGCCTGAAAATCCTCTGGCAGCAGATGACTCAACTCCTCAGCTCTGCAGACAAAGACATCAGGTTGACAAAAATGTTTTATTTCGGTGACAGCAGCTGAGTGAGTTAAATCTGAGGGGGTGTGGAAAGGGATAAGGAGGTTTGTGTTTTAGTGAAAAAAGGAATATCTTACCTACAACCCTGAGCTCTGCACTCGAAGAGATGACACCATGTTTATTTTCAGCTATGCACTGGTATCTGCCAGAATCTGTCAGATTTAGATTTGATATTGTAAGTGCACCATTTTCAATTTGGATCCTTCCCTGAATATTAAGAAAAATATCTTTACTGATGATATATTTCCTGTGAAAAATTTAAAATAAGTAAGGAACAGAAATAGGACAGCATAAATACAATGAACAGGATAAATGCAAAAGCATAATCGTGAAAACAGTTCTGAGAGAAGTGACTCGACTGCATCATGGCACGGCAATGGTGATCAGATATGGAGATCAGTGCAGAGTACAAAGTCTTTCTTTGAATTTGCCCAGTTGCTCCAAGGTCTGGCAATCTCAAATACCCTTTTATTTCTCCAGAAATATGGGCAGAATCCCACCAGCCCCCTCAGACAGACCAGAGTCTCCAAATGTGCAGATGGCCCTGGCATTTCCCACCATTCAGAGATTTCACATGTGCCACTTGCTGATGAGCTCTCTCCAACCCTGTGCAGAAAGAATCCCATCAGCCATTAAACCAAAGTCAAACTGAAGTGCCTTGGGGCCTGCACAGGATCTGGCTCTGCTCACCTTGCTTATTCTTGGAAAGCTCAATTACAGAAGTGATTAATCTGAGGCAGAACTGGGGAGAAAAGGAACCAGGGAGAAAGACAAAGCCAAAGGAGCATCAACTCCGGGCAACAAGCTTTGGGGCAAACCAGAGAGACAGCAATGGACAAAACCCCAAATTACCTGCCCCAAAGTGTTGTCTAAGGGCTGTTGTTTGGATCTGGACCTGGCTCAGGAGGCCCAGTGCAATCTCTCTCTCCCTGGCTCAGGAGGCCCAGTGCAATCTCTCCCTCCCTGGCTGCACCCACACTGGCCCAAGCACAGGGTGACCCCAGGACAGCTCAGCTCCTGTCCCAGCTGAGTGCCAGGGGCTCATCCAGACAGACAGAAAACAACCCCAAAGAGGAAACAGCCTGAGTCTCCATGCCTTGATCCCCTTTTAGAAAGGATTTGATCACGGAGAAGGGCAGAGCTGAGTGGAACAACCCCAAGACATGTCTGAGCAGGAGACCCAGCACGAGGGATTACTGCAGACAAGGAGCAGAGGATCCTGATCACTGCACACAGAGAACTCCTCTGGTGTCCCCTCAGTGCTGCTTCTCAGAGAGTTCCTTCACTATTTCCAGAGGAAATCACACTCTGCCCTGACATCACGCCAAAAGGCTGGACAGCAACACTCCAAACTGGAGAAATGGGGACACTGAACGATTCCAGGATATTTTTGTACTTTCTGAGGTAAAAAAGCCCATTACCTCAGCGACTCTGACAGAGCAACAATGCTCCTCCATCACCCTGAGGAGATTCTGTGCTCCCTCATTTAACCTGCCCACAAAACACCACCTTTCCTTTCAGCCAGCATGGATGTAAGAAATGCTTTCCAGTGCTCTGCTCATTTTTCAGAACCATCCAGTGAATTCACCTGAGCAGTCCCTTTCCTCCCCAAAAGCCAGTGCTGAGCACAAAGGCAAAATGCCTTCCTGCAAAAGTGCCTGAATTCGTATTCCTGACACCCTGAACGGGGCTGATTTCCAAAAAAGCACTGAGATTTAAAATTAATAATAAGGTATATCAGATCCTGTTCTGCATTTCTGACCTTTCACCTTCCAAGTTCAACCTCTTTTTCCTGTCACCAAATGCACTGCTTTTAATTAATTTATTATGACAACTCCATTAAAGCAAATATCTATGTTATGTTGCTGTTTGTATTCCATTCTTTGCAACACGTAGTGATAAACCCTTGAATCTTAAGGAGTTTTGTCAAGAAGTTGGAAAATATTTCCTTACTCCCTTTAATGAAATGCCAGCTGCAAATACAGTAAAGTAATTGAAGATCTCCATCCTTTATTTACAACATTTTTTTACTTCCTTCTCCAGTCATTCCTTACACGTTTCTTTCTGTGGTTCTGTTGTTTTTGAATCTGCTTTTAGCTGCAGTATTTTTGTACAACACAATTTTCCTTTGCAGCTTTTGAGGCTTCATCAGGATGCTCTCAAAAACACAAACCCAGTATCAAAGATTTCTCCTGACCAACACCAGGAACTTTTGGATTCTCCTATTTGCAGAGATATCGTTAATTTTGCACAGCACCACTTTCCCCAAACAGAATGTTACCTCTATTGCCAGCTGCTCTCCATTCTTCAGCCACCTGTAGGATGGTTTGGGTTTCCCACTTGCTCTGCAGTCCCAGTTTAAAGTGTCCTCCACTGCAACTTCCACATCCTTTATGGTCTGGACCCAGTGAGGCTTTGCTGCAGGTAAAACACACAACAAAGACCCAAAGTTATTGTTCCGGATCAGAATCAAAGCGTTAATTGGCGCAGAACTCATCAATTTTCTGCACAGACTGATCTGTACCCACAGAGCTGCTCCTGCTTCGAGCCCCCTGATGAAACAAACAACTTCTTATTCCTCTTATACATTTTTTATTATGAGCACTAAACCGGAAAAAATTGAGAGTGCAGATCACTGAAGCTGGACTAGTGAAACCAATATTAAAATCACCACTGATTAAACAACATCATTTTGCAATTGAGGCAAATGTAAGAGAAAGACATTAATGGCGAGACTGAAATTAAATAAGTGATGTGGCTAAATCATCAAATTAATGCTGAAGAGAATCCTTTAAGTCCTAAAAAAAAATAATGGTATGTCAGCCTTAGTGCTAAATACCATTTAAATTGTTTTCTAATGCAAGGCAGCTCTTAACTGGATGAAAACACGGATATATGAGATTGTTTTTGAAAGCAGAAGTCTTGGCACAGAATTTGGGTAATGCAAACCAGTAGAATGAAGTCCATAAAAATCACTATTTTTAAAACCAAAATTTGATGCAATAATACCATACATCCTTCAGAATTACCCAAAATACATTTAAAACTGTGAAGATATTTAAAACATCTGTTATGGCTTTTGCAGGAAGGAGAAAGCTCACTTGGCAAATAAACATCAATGCATGAAAAACAAAAGTAATTTATTTTTATTCCTTTAGTGCTATTCCACACATCAGCTCAACACTGTTTTATAGGTAATTTGTGAATTTTCTTTCAATTTATTCAATTTACCAGGAAGTTTATCATCTCAGCCTATGCTATTTCTCCAAGAAAAGATAAATTCTGGACATTGCCCATGGAAAAAAAAAAAAAAACAAAACAACAGATAAAAGAGCAGGATGAAACTTGGCTGCAAACTCTTAGCTATGGGCAAAGAATTTTCCAGAGTCAATTTGCTTATCTTAAGTCAGTAATTCAGGAAAATCTCCTAACACCCTCACGTAAAATAAACAGGAGAAAACAAGTCCCTGGTGATGCAGGAAAATGTTATTTAATACATGAGTTTAGGCAGCACAGGAGGTCAGATTAATTGCCACTGAACTTCCACTACAAAGGAGTTCCACCAGCAATTAACTCAGGCCAGGGAAATTAATGATTTGCCCATGGGCAGAGCTGAGAGCTGAACCCTTCCACTGCTACAGCACCAGCCAAGCCAGGTCTGCATCAGGCTGGCACTCATTTCATTTTAAAATATTCCTTGTTTCCTAGCGTGGAAATTTCCTCTCAGTCTCAGGTTCTGCAATACAACACAACCATGTACAGCACCAGGTTTTTATGATAATGATTATTGATCTCTTTATGATTTATGTATCCATATTTAGGGTTAACTTCTTACAGAAGAACTTCCTAGAATTTATCCACTGAGGTTTTAACAACTAATAAATATTGGAATTCAACCAATATTTGCTGACAGTGAAACCCTCTGAATGTTACTTTTTCTTTTCACACTCCCATGAGGATTAACACCTTTCACTGATTTGGGGATAATTAATTTTTTGCACCCTCTTTATCAAGGTCAGCTGCAAAAAACAGGACGACCTGATCCTTGTGTCACGTGGATGCACAATTTCACTGCTATTAACTGGGGTTAAATCTTCAAAGTTCATGTTAGAGCACTGCAGTTCCAGACATTGCTTCGTCTCACATTGTCACTGGGGGTATTTCCCCACACGTGTCCAGGGAATGAAAGCTCAGGGCTCCACGAAATGAGCACTTTGCACATCTAAAATATTTCTGCAACATTCAGCAGCGCTGGAATTCCTGATGGATCCGTACCTGTGGAATATTTAACATCTGCTGCCTATCTCCACTCCAAAGTAGGTCAAATATCATCTGTTTCCAAGTCTAAAGATCTTGGATTCAATTCTAGCAACAAACAAAAAAAAAAACAAAAAAAAACAAAAAAACAAAAACAAAACCAAAAACAGTCTAATCTTGTTTTAGGACCCTGTGTCAGGCAGTTTCCATAGAGGGTTTTCCCAAGTCCCCACACAATCCAATCAAACAGAAATGCACACAACAACTTCCCAAAGCACAGGGTGAGAAATTCCTGGTGCTTGTCCATCCACAGGAGAGTGCTGATGGAGACCTCCAGTGATTTCCTCAGGAAGCTTTTTTTCTCTTCCACTTACTGATGGAGGAGTCGAGCAGGAAGCAAAGCACCATTTTCAATCTGTCTTTGAAAGAGAACAATTCGACCAACCAGCTCAGAATTGAGAAGGCAGCTCAACAGGGGCAATTCCAGCTGGGAATACTCTGACTCCTGGCCAGGATAAAGGTGCCTCGTGTGCAGAAAGAAGTCAGGGAGCAGCAGCTGATGCTGCTCTGAAGCTCTGACACCCCTCAAAGCAGGAGCAGGACTTGCCAAGCCCAGCACTGCCCCTGTTTTGTTGAGCTCTGCCTGAGGACACCTGAAGGACTCTGAATAAAAAGCTTTATTCCTCTCAAGGTTTAGTCACTGCCAGATTTCACTGCCCAAAACCTCTGATTCCACCATCACTGCCACAGCTGTGCTCCTGAAGGAAAACCTGCTAACCAAGCCTCATTTTCTCCTGCAACTACTGCACAGTTATTAAATAAGTGAAATTATGTAGTGAAACCTGGATCTTGCTGAGGAGAGAGGAAGGAGTCACTTCCTCCTAAAGCAAGGAACAGCCAAGCAGGCAGCACATCCTTGCTGAGCTTAAAGAAAAAAAACAGACATTGCTCTGGTAAGCTGAGAGGTTGGGAGTTAATTTTAAAGGAGTTCACAGTGCAGGGTTTGAGATTGTGACAGGAATCCATATTTTGGGATAATATTAAGAATTCTTCAGAACTTGCTGTGCAATCCTCATGAAAGATTCATCTGGAGCTCCCCCAGGACGAAATGCTTGTAGGTAAGTGATTTTCTAAAGCAGGTTAGCATCAGCTCTCTGGCCAGTCACTTGGAAAAGCACCAGCCTGGATTTTGCTTCAGTTGTTTTAGCCTAAAATATTCCTCGCAGTGCTCACGGTCCCAGAGGCAAGGGGAGAACAAGTGTGTAACTTCATAAAAAGTATCCCAGGGAGAGGCCTCTCATCTTTTTTTGCTGGTTATGATGACCCCTCTCTTCCAGCCAGTTAAGCTGCAGCAAACAACTGTTGCTTCATTACACTCTAGGCCCTCACTGCAGGCTGAAAGGGAAGGAAAAAGCATTTTTTTTTTTTCAGATTTTACAAACTCCTTTGTGACGTTCTGGGGGTTGATGTGAAGGAAGACCAACTGCAGTGATGCTCCTGGAAGTAATGGCTGAAGAAGTGGCATCTTTGTAAATTATTTGTGGGCTAACCACACACAGCGCATCAAAACATATTTTTTTATGTATTATTTCCTTCAGAGTGAGAGAATCCAACAAAAATCTGGTTTTAATTCTGCAGGCCAGGGGAACAGAGTGAAGGGAAGGCAGAACTTCAGGGCTACAACTCTTCCAGGGAGTTCTGAGCTCTGCTGGGACCCAAAATCCCTTGGAAGCTCTCCCAGAACAGGAATTCACACAAGATGTTACCTGCACTTTCACTCTGACATTTCCACCAGGAAAGCTGGGCTGGAAATCTCTGGAACTCCTTCAGGGAGATCAGCAGCTGGGCAAGAAACCAGAGCAGAGAGAACTTCCAGGAGCACAAGAGGAAGCAGCAAACAGGGGGAAAACCCATCCCAAAAATGGAACCTGGTGTTTTCCAGGCAGTCTGTCTCCAAGTCAGGCTCTGACACTCACACTGATCCTGCAGCAGGGATGAACCCTTATTTCATCTCCAAACCCCAAGGGACTTTGAGCACAAATCATTTTTGTTCTGCTGAAACAGCTGGACCTAGAGAAGCAGCTGCCACACCTCTGAAAATTTCCATTTTCTGACTCCCATTTGAAAATAAAAATGCAGCTGGCACACCTCTGAAAATGTCCCTTTTTTGACTTCCATTGAAAATAAGAATGCCCTCAAAAAGCAGGTAAATGCAAATCACTGGGAAAAGATTTAATATGTAAAAGAAGACAAACTATTTGTCTGGGCAGCAAGAAAATTATATTAATGGACAGCATTGACAATGAAACTCTAGGTTGATCAAACTCAGCAACTCATTAATACTATTTAACTCATTAATAATAATAATAATNCAACTCATTAATATTATTTAACTCATTAATATTAATAATAATAATAAACTCATTAATATTATTTAGTCATTTGTAGCTTTGCTGTCGATGTCTTGAAGACATCTCCAAGCACAAGACAAAGTCAGATAAAACCTTTAAACAGAGATATTCTTTCACATACACAAATAACAGAGTTTCAGTTCAATTTTGCTGCTAGATTATTCCAAAAAAACAATAAAATATACCAGTATTTTTTAATACACTAAAAAGTTGATGTAGATTCTACTTATTCCTTGGGGATTTTGTTTTTGTTATCACAGCCCAGAACCGCAGAGCAAAAGGAGAACAGCAGCAGAATTTCTTTTTTCCTGTCAAACATTTTACCTTGGTACTGCCAAGCAGGACTTCTGCTACATCAGCATGGGCTAATTAGGAATATATTTTCTTCAATTATACTTTAAATTAATTGCTTTACNACTCCCATTGAAAATAAGAATGCCGTCAAAAAACAGGTAATTCCAAATCACTGGGAAAAGATTTAATATGTAAAAGAAGACAAACTATTTGTCTGGGCAGCAAGAAAATTATATTAATGGACAGCATTGACAATGAAACTCTAGGTTGATCAAACTCAGCAACTCATTAATACTATTTAACTCATTAATANCAGAATTTCTTTTTCTCTGTCAAACATTTTACCTTGGTACTGCCAAGCAGGACTTCTGCTACATCAGCATGGGCTAATTAAGAATATATTTTCTTCAATTATACTTTAAATTAATTGCTTTACGTATCTTTACCATGCTTCATGTTTAATTGCATCCTGAAACACAAAAACGTAATTGTTTCATCTCCTCTCATTTTTCTCTGCCATGAAACATCTCAGTGGATTCTTTTTTTTTTTTTTCTGTTATCTCTTTGTGGGAAACTAAAAGTGGTGACAAACGAACACGTTAATAAAGGGAAAGCAAATTATTTATATATTCAGGTTCTACATTCAATCAAATGGATAATCTAGTCCTATTTTTAGCACAATTTGAACTCCCACAAGTAGAAAACTGGCATTTAACAAATGTTGGAACTGCAAAAAGGACAAAAAACTGAACATTTGATGTCTTGATAAAATCCTTCAGGAGAAAGAAGGAAGATGAATAGTCTGTGAGTGTTGTAATGAACCCAGAATATCTGGTTTAGAAGAACTATTTTAATTATCAACACCAACTATGGGATGAGAGCTATATTTAAAACACACCATAATTATAACAAAACAGACTGATTTCATTTTTTTCAGGATGAGAGTTACAGATATGACAGATTTATAGGGATTCTTGAGAAAATGATAATGGACAGAAGTAAAGTTGAGCCTGTGCTCAACGGCTGCGTGGATTTAAGGCTGTAATTCATTACTGGATGAAAAAATAAGGCTTTTAACCAAACTATTTACGCACTGGAAAACCTGATTTCCAGATTTTAAACTTTCCAGTTTCAGCTCATAAAACAAATCACAATAGGAGTGTTTGTTTCACTTCGCAGCAGAGCAATGACTGTTTCAAATTTTTGTTTAGGACCAGCTTTATGTTACATTAACAAAGAACCCTTAAAGTTTGCAGAGAAAGAAAAACTTATTTTTCAGGCACATGAACTATTTTTATCAATATTTTTCCTCCAAAAGATTTTTTTCACATTATTTCACTATAACTACTTGCAAAACATTAACCCAAATTCTTCTCACTCTGTTTTTTTTTTTTGAAATCAGGCAGAAACATGCTTTGTTCTGCCAAGCAATGTCCCTATTGAAATAAAAAGACATTTGTACTTTTGTGATGTTTATATTTTTGTATGTTTGATAAGCAGACACACCTTAAACTTCTACCAGTGAAGTGTTTTAATGGCAGCCACCATTCCCTAAAAACACCAGATTTGTGGATTTTTGACAGCATTGGTACTTTCTGGCAGAGGGGTAATTTTTTACTCTATGTCTTCAGTTTATTGCAATGGTTTCCCCCAGTTCCTCATCTGCTTTTAGAACAACTTCCTTAAATATTGATCTCTTATTGAAAGGCTGAGTGGGATGTGGGATTCCTTCACAGACAGATTTCTGGGCTCTGGCACCAGATGAGGTGGGAATCCATCAGAAGATATTATCTTTAGTTATAAAACTCTCAATAAGCAAAAAGAGCTAAATGCTCTTATCCTGAATCCAGGCTTGCTGGAATTCTAACTGCAACAACAAAGCAAGTACCAAAATAAGAAAGATTACTTAAATCTATTTAATTCTGCAGAATGGGTTCCATGAAGCAGAACAAATGAAATGAAACAGTTGGAGTGCCATTACTGCCATTACAGCTCTCATTATTCTTTTTAAGATAAACATCCATATCAGGGATGACTCTTTAACACGGGCAGCCATTCCTCCTGGAACATGAACTCCATCTGAGGGCTCAAATCCCTGCCTAGAGCTGCAATGAAAACGTTCACACCGATTCAGCTGTTACAGAACGGCAGCTGGGCTGATTTTATTGATTAGCAACATCCTTTATTCCATCCCTGTGGCCTTTTAATGAGCAAAGAAGAATCTGAGCAGCAAGGCAGGTACCCCAGGAATGGCCACTGCTGGAATTGCAACAAATGATGAACAAATTTACTCTATTTCAGATGGAATTTCCACTGCTGTACCTCACAACCGCCCCAGTTTAACACTCCCATAGCAATGCTGAGCCAAAATGAGGCACAAACCACAACTCTGGAACTTTCAAGCAGCAAGGGAGGTCACTTAAATAAAATCAAATGCACAGTGCCAGGTTTGGAATGGCAGTGGACACTGGCAGGTGGAGCAGCTCGGATTTATTACCCTATGTTAATCATAGGATTTCTCAGAAAGTTGTAATTACAATCAGGGCAGGGAAAATTTGTGTTGCTTCAAGTCCCCCTCCAACCTGACCTTGAACACTTCCAACAGCAGAGTGTTTATTCAGTGTAAAGATTAATCTGGAAGTTGGCAAGGAGAGAAATCTCTTTTCCTTCCTCCTTAAAAAAAAAATCTATTCTGCCTTAACTAAAATCTTCATGGACCAAAATCTATGTGTTCTACCAAGCAGCAGCTCCCCATGCAGAGGCAGTAAAGAACTTGCTCCCAGCTGCAGAGGAGCTGTGCTCTGTGCTTTTATCCAACCAAAAACCCATCTCTTTGCTCAAATATTCCTCCATGAGGGAAACATTCCAAGGCAGAGTCAGAACCACTGTTTAAATTGCCATTGAAGTAAAGAAAATTATATTTGCTGAGATCTGGCTTTAACAAAAATTGTCAATTACCACTTTGTTGCAAATCACTCTCGCTTTACACCACCACCAGTGTGCTTTGCTGATACTCATTTCACTCTATAGCCTTTAAATGCACAAGAGACTGCCTTTTTTCCAGCTATAAAATTTCATATTATTTCATTTCCTATACTGGATTATATCCTTCCATTTATTTACTCATTTTAAAATAAAATTGGCTGTTTTGAAAGCACAGGATTGAGAACATCCAACAGTAATCTTTTCACAAAGCAAGACAAAATTTGTACTTCCCATAAATGGGAGGCCTAAATGATCCCCCAAATAAATCCAATTGACTGAAAATTGAAGGTTTCACCAATGGAGCAAGAAGAAATGTTAAAAAAAAGAAAAGGAAAAAAAGAATCACAGAAAAGTTCGAACAACACTCTGCTTTACTCTCAGCAATCCTCGTGAGCTTTTAAAGCCATTTCTTGGACATCTTACCAAGAAACTTCTGTAGAAGTTCTCATTTTCTGGGAGCACTTAAAATGCCATGGATTTTTAAGCCCAAAATGCCTGATGGAACTGCAGAAACTGGAAATTCCAGAGTACCCAGAGCATTTTGTGTTTCATGAGCAAAAGGTGGGAGAGAGGCAGAGCACAGCTTTCCTACCATAGTAAGTGAGACGTCCTCTTGCAATGTTTTTGCCTCTGGAGTTCTCAGTGATGCACTCATAGAGCCCTGCGTCCTCCTGCTGGAAATTAGGGATTTCAATCATGCCATTGGATTTCCTCAGCTTGATTTTACTCGGAAATGGCAGCCCGTCAGTTCTCCTCCAGTTAATCTGAGGCACGGGGCTAAAGAGAGAGTAATGAGATTTTAAACAGTTTTGCTTAAAGTCCTTGATTGTCATAATGAGATACTTAAAGCAAACTAAATTCAGCAGTGACTTCCAGGCTGTGTTAAAAGCAGTAACCACACTGTACATGACAGATGGTCAGACACTCTGGCACCTGATTTGCATTCACTGCTGATTCCTACGCTGCATTTGTGGCACCGAATTTGTCAGGAATAACTCTGTGAATGCCCAATAATTGCAAAATCTCTTGTAAATCAGCGCTGGCCTCCCCTGAGGACGGGTGAGATTTACCAGTGGCTTTCATGGAGGAAAAATTCAGGCAAGTCTTTTGGAATTGCCATCCTCCAGCAGCCTCTTATTCTCTGATTTGCAAACTTTCCCCTCCTCTTTTTTCCCCGAGGAGCCAAAGCAATAGCGTGTGATCAAGTTATCAATCTGATATGGGCACCTGACAAAGCTGCCAGCAAACAAACCCTCACTGGTAAGTAAATACATTTACAGAAACACAAATGCATTCTCAGATCATCTGTGAAAGAGAAAAGATATCAGCTCTGAGTGAAGCATCATTCAGAGGAGAAATGCATTTCAATCTTTATTTTGGCTATAAAGGAAGAACAATATCATGAAAGCATCAAGTACATTTAAGAGGAAAATTCAGACAACATTCTCACAGACATCAGCACCATTTCCTTGCACAGAGAAAAGAGACTTAGTTCAAATGTCATATGCAAAACTACACCGAATCTACTCAAGTTAATTTGAAATGAAATGGAAATTCCCACGCTGCCAACATACACATCTCAATTCTAAACAAAATAAAAACACTCCAAGAGTCTTTGCCCTCTTATCTCAAGGCAGGAGCTGTGATGACCAAAATCAGGTGTTGGGAAAATGCCAGGAACAAGTGCCAGAACCCCACACCTCCTGTGCAGGTGAACCCTAAGGTGCCTCCATTTCCAGTGAAGATGAAAACTTACTTTCCTAGTGCAAAGCACTCCAGCTTCACAGTGGAGCCTTTGGCTGCTGCGAGCGTCTCAGGGAACTGAACTTCTATTTTGGGCTCGTACTCTCCCATCACACCTGTGGGAGACAATTGAGAAGGTCAATTTTTGAAAGTGGTTTTTAAAGGGTTTCCTTTCCTTTCTTTCACAATTCAAAATCAAGTTTATTTCTCTGACAATCTGCTTACAACGGGAAGCACGGTGAGATCAGGGACAGAGTGAATGTAACAGAGTTTAGCTTTGAAGAAAGCAACCAGTGTTTGGACAACACATGAGAATTTATGGTGCAAGTGATGCCTTAAGTTTTAGCTTTTATATTTTTCACATTCTGTGCTGGTTCAGTGAGCAGTTCTGGGTTCATATTCAGGGTTGCTGAGCTCTCTGCACAGAGCAGGGACACAAAACAATTCCTTTCCAGCTGGGACCAAGGACAAATTTGAGGCCCAAGAGTGGAAACAGCAGTGAAGGAAGAGAGGGAACAAGGAGGATGGAGCTTCATCAGCTGGAGCTGGAATTGGACAATGAACTCCAATGTGCTGATGGACCCAAACCTATCAAAGTGTGAGGCCTGGTGCCCGGGATCCATTTTGTGCCCATTTGTGGGTTTGCCTTGGGTGCAGCCCCAAGGGGTTCCTGCACTGCCCCAGCTGGATCCTTTAATAAACACCTTTTTATTCTATTACTCTGCCTAGTTTCTACTTCCAGGTCAGCTTTTATAGGCAGAATCTCTGAGTGCTGCTGGGAACCATCCCTGAGGGCTGGCACTTCCCTGCCCATACCGTCCATGTGCAGCACCAGAGGCGTGGGGGAGCCCAGCATGGAGCCGCTGCTGGGTTCCTGCATTGCCCAAGCTTGATCCTTTCAATAAACACCCTTTTATTCTTTTACTCTGCTTAGTCTCTGCTTCCAGGTCAGCTTTTATAGGCAACATAAGAGCCAAAATCACTGAGTGCTGCTGGGAACCATCCCTGAGGGCTGGTGCTTCCCTGCCTATACTGTCCATGTGCAGCACCAGAGGCGTGGGGGAGCTGAGCACGGAGCTGCTGCTGGGTTCCTGCACTGCCCAAGCTGGATCCTTCAATCAACACCTTTTTTATTCTTTTACTCTGCTTAGTCTCTGCTTCCAGGTCAGCTTTTATAGGCACCATAAGAGCCAAAATCACTGAGTGCTGCTGGGAACCATCCCTGAGGGCTGGTGCTTCCCTGCCTATACTGTCCATGTGCAGCACCAGAGGCGTGGGGGAGCTGAGCACGGAGCTGCTGCTGGGTTCCTGCACTGCCCAAGCTGGATCCTTCAATCAACACCTTTTTTATTCTTTTACTCTGCCTAATCTCTGTTTCCAGATCAGTTTTTTAGGCAGAATCTCTGAGTGCTGCTGGGAACCAACCCTGAGGGCTGGCACTTCCCCAGCCGTACTGTCTGTGCACAGCACCAGGGATGTGGGGGAGCCCAGCACGGAACTGCTGCTGGGTTCCTGCATTGCCCAAGCTGGATCCTTCAATCAACACATTTTATTCTTTTACTCTTCCTAATTTCAGCTTTTATAGACAAAATCTCTGAGTGCTGCTGGGAACCAACCCCGAGTGCTGGCACTTTCCCAGCCGTACCGTCCGTGCGCAGCACCAGGGGCGTGGGGGAGCCCAGCACGGGGCTGCTGCTGGCCGAGCTGGTCACCACACAGCTGTAGTTGCCCACGTCCGAGGGCTCCACCTTGGCTATGTACAGGTGTCCTGTCTCCTGGGACACGAAGCGCCGGCTGTCCTCCTGCACAAACGATGGGTACTCGTTGAAGATCCAGGCAAACGACAAGTCTGGGTGGGAGAAAAAACAAGCAAAGATGTTTGAGAGGATTTTTCCATCTTTTTTTTCCTTCAAAGATCATTTTATTGCTACAGCACTGTGTTATTTACAATATTTTTGTGTGTAGCAAACAGCCAATGATTGAGAAAACCAGATTTTAAAAAGCACCAGAAGCTAACAAAACCCCCTTTTTTTTCACCAAATCCCCATCTCCTCCAGCAGAAGAAAAAAAAGGCAAAAGAAATCCAGAATGATAAGGGGGTTACTTAAATCTCATTTTTTAATTTTTTTTATTTCATATGTGCAGAAATAGGAGCAGACAGCAAAAACAAGAGCAAACTTTGCTAAAATGGAAAGATTACTCATTCAGTAGTTACTTAACTCCTCAGCCAGATGATGAGCAGGTAGAAACAGGACGTGATAACAATGTCAGAAGAAGCCTGAATTCCCAGTAGGGCTCATCACACAGCAAAACTATTTCTTCATACAAAAATCCATAAAAACTGCATTAAAAACATTTCTGGATGATGTGGCAAAGTACCCCTCGTTAGCATTCATTATGATTACTTGAAAGGAAAAAAAACCCCACACCTCAAAAGGTAAATGAAGAGATCTGGCAAAAATCCACTGAATTTGTTTTGTTTTCTGAGCATCACTCTGAGCTTTGTGTGCCCAATTTTAATTGGCAAAAGCCCCTTCCTGTGCGAGGCCATGTGTTTGTCTCATTCATTTCCTACAGGATCAAAGGAAAATAAATTTTTAATGGTGTTCTAGGCAAGGAATAATTTTCACCCACGTGCCACTTATACAAAGATTACAGCTTCTGGAAGTGCTAATTAGCAATGATTACAGCTTGATTGACCTCTCTTGGTGTTGCAGTGTCTGCAGCACTGGCACTGCCCCCACAAAAAGGAGATCAGCCCTGCCTGCACAGGTTTAATTTGAAGGTGCACAAATTTGGGGGCATCACGAAATTTAAAGGTGACACATCCTGAGCCCTCAGCACCTCCCCAGGCTGCCAAAGCCAACAGGACAATTTAACACAAGGTAAGCCTGTGCAGGTGAAAAAAACACTTAATAAATGAAATTTTTAAGATATTTATGGGCTGCCTAATGCAAAAAAAAAAAAAAAACAGGCATAAAATGAAAAGGCTGAGCATTAAACTGCATTTAATTTTCTTCTATCAATATTTAAACCTCTTCCATTATAATTTTGCAGCATGTGCCAGCCCTTAACAGGCTCAGGAGTTAAACTTCTGCCATGTTTAGAAATATTTATTGTCAGAAACAGAACCATAAAAAGGAAAAGACCTGCAAGATCATCACCCCTGTGGAGCTGCAGCATCTCCTCAGGAGCCACACCACAATTCCTTCCTCCAGAACTTCAGAGGTGCAATTCATTCATGGAAAGGAAGGCAGCAAGGATTTTTCAGGAAACAGTTACTGGAATTAGTGCTGTGGGAAGCATTAAATTATTTCAAAAAGAGAGTACTTCGAACTTGAGCAGTTTGAAGGGGATTGCATGGTTTTAGGAGGCAAGGAATGTGTGGTCTTTCTACACGGGAAAGGCAGAAAATAGAGGAGAACTCTTCCTACACAAGATCTGGGTGGAGACAGTGACCCCAGAGCTGAGGGAGGGGCTGCAATCCAAGTCAGGGATCAAAAAAAAAACAACAAATTTCAGCTCTACACCAAACCCAGACACCCACAAGGCAGCAGTGGGTGACACCAGGCTTTACTGCTTCGGGTGTTTATGGAACCACTTGTGTTTTCTTGCTCAAAGTATTTACTGCTCAGAAAAAAAAAAGAGAAAATAAAAAAGATATCCAGAACAGTGTGAGGGACTGGAGATGCAGCAGGAAAAGAAGCAGCTTTATTTCATTCCTATGATTTTTGGGTTAAATCAAGTGTAAACCCACTGGGATTATGGCAGCCATGCAAAGTGGATTCCAGTTTAATTGGGTCCTTCAGCCTGTGAAAAACCACTCCTGGAAACCCAATTCCCCATTCAACACAAATTTTCACTGACTCTCTTCAGAAAGTCTGGGCTATTTCTATCCCCATGCCCCACCACCACCACCTCATTTTATATTTATTGGCCTTCACAAAACGGTATTCTTATTTTCCAAAATAAAATAATAATAAAAAAAAATCATATTAAACAACTTGTGGTGTGATTTATTATGTTTACACCATTTGCCTGTTGCTGATCTTAGGGCACCTCCAGGGAGACAAACTCACTCCCTTTCTGTCAATTACAAGTTTTCAGTTGATTTTCTGTTATAAATGGAAGTAATATGTCTCTCCTGGGCTTCCTCTGAGTTCTGAGCCTTTGCTTTCCGATGCATTTTTTCCTTATTTGGCGACCATACATGGATAAGGTATTGGAAATTACAGTTATTACTCAATTTTTATTTGTTTACTACATCTTGGTTGGCGGCTTCTCTTTATTTTGCATTATTTGATTATTATTTACTGTGCAGTCTCCAACACACTCAGCATGTTCTCACTGTTCCAGGCTTTCCGTGCACCTAAGTGCTCAATTAAAAAATGCTCATAAGATTACCTGTCATTTTTAAAGCGGAATTCTTTATGAAATTCAACAATTAAATCGCCATGGCCTTTGAGGTTTACCAGGGTCATTTCCTGCTACTTATGAACCTTAAAAAACCCCAAATTACTGTCGCCAAAGGAACATCATGCGGTAAAACCCACATATTTATGGGTTTTTAACAATTTTCAAAGTCAAGCCCTTAAGTTTATGGACGTATTTTTGAAAATAAGGCTTTCAATTATGTTTAATGAATTTTAGAAATATAGAATTCAAAGAAATTACACAAAATTACACTTCACTGGGAGATCAATTACAGAACCAGGGTGATTTTACTTCTTGTAATCAGAATTTAAGTGACAACAGCAGTGGTGGAAATCCAAAACTGTAATTAAATTCAGGAAGTTGGAAAAGCAGAATTTTGGGGGGGGAAGGCACACTGATCAAAAGGAGAAGGACAATTCACAAAGTTCATTTAATCCATTATTTACATAAATAATGTCAGCTGCTGCTCCTTGTTTTCTGGGACATCAGTGCTTTACAACTGCTTAATATTTACCTGCCAGCCCCATAATTCCCACCCAAATGAGACTTCTAAAATAGCCACAAGTAAGTGATGTGAACAGTATTCTTCTGAAACAGATTTAAAATGTTCCAAACTGATTGGATATGAATTAGGTAAGTGGGTATTTCCAGAAATAAAGCTGGTAAGAAATGAAAATTCTTGATTTTGGGGAGCATGGAACTGACTAAATACTGCAAGGTTAAAAAAAAAATCCCCAAAAATTCAAAAAACCAAACAAGCAGAAAAAAAACCCCACCAAAACATAAAGAAGTTTCATGTCAATCACTGATACCCAAATCCCAATTATCTGATGCACCCTCTCCAGTTCTGATTTTTACAATATTCTGTAGCAGAGACACATGGAGAAGCTGAAATATCCTGGAATTTTGTGTCTCCAAATGGCTCTCTGCCTATCCCACAAGATGGCACGTGGCTCCTGGAAAACTGTTTCCAAGGAAGTAATCAGACAGAATTTAGCAATGACAGAACCTGCAATTAAAAACGTGGAAATCTGCAGCAAACAGCTATTTTGAGTGATCCACCTTCGGTTAAAAATGATGGAAAAGTAACACTGATTTTGAGAGGATAATAACAGACTCCCTAATTAAGGCAGAAACCAATTAGTTCATGGTTTGGCCCAATTTCAGCTCAAGGTGTGATGAAATGGCAGGAAAGGGAGCAAAGTCTCTTGTTTGTGGAGGAGCCTCACCCAGGAGGGAGGGAGGAGCTCTGGGAGCTCACACTGAGCACTCAGCCTGGGTTTTGTGGGACCACCACCCTCAGAAATGTCCATTTCTCAGCACTGCTGCAGCTCTGGCTGTCTGCACAGACCGCTGGGGGAGTGCAAACAAATTACCTAAAGGCAGGAAATTAATTAATGAGGTAAAAATGCATTAAGGACCCAGGGGATGCTCTTGGGTGCCGACTGTCCTCACCTCCCTGGAGGCAAATCCTGGGATTACACATCTGTGGGACTGGGATACTGGACTGTGAGTGCTCTCAGGGGTATAATTTGTTTTATTTTACATAAATTACTTCAGACTTCTCCTCAATACTTTTCTCACTTGGGCCAATTTTCCTGCACTTAGCTGACCACTTGAGCCCCCCATCCTCCCCTGGGCAACCCCCACCATCCTGCTCCTGTGATGCTCCCTCTGTGCCACAAAACAAGTAACATCTCCCTCATTTCTTCTGGCAAACGTTAAAGGTTGCTTTCCAAATAAAAACCTTCTGCACTGGAGGCGTAGGACAAGGTGTTTCTGTGCTCCCATAACATATGTGTAAACTGGAGCTGAAAATGTCACGGGGTGCCTCTGTCAGAAATGGCACCGATTTGGCAATGAAAAAACCAGTTTAGAATATTATTGGAGATAAATTGTACACAACTTCAAGGGTTTAGGGTTTAGTCTTGCCTGGAATTCACACATTCAATGCCCAGAAATTAAAAACTACCCTAGGCACGTCCAGCTGGGAAAAACAAACCAAACCAACGTTCAGATTGCATTTCCAAGGGGGATCCTGGGCTGCTGGCATTCAGGTAGTTCTGTCACTGATAATGAAAAACTCTTTAGCTGCAGTCACACTTCAGAGAACAAACTGGGCTGGTATTTACTTTTTGTTCATGTTCTCTATATAAAAATAATTACAATTACAAAACCTCTATAGCAGGGCTTGAACTGTGGCCCCCAGGAGTGGTGTGAGACAGTGGGATCTGTTTAAAATAGGTGCAGTGTTCTCCCAAGCACCTGAACTCTGCAGAAGAACTCTTCTGGTTGAAGTTTTGTGCATAAAAACCGTAAACTGCATGACAGGAATGCAAGTCCAGCTACAAAAAGCAAAGAACCCATCCCCAGAAATTAATTTTATTCCACAGTATAAAGGCAACATTCTGATTTAAACTAATGTACAACATTAATTGTTCTGGCATAAGAAGTGAATTATTTTATAGCTAAAATATACCAGATCAATTTTCAGCCTGCTGTGCAGGTAATCAGGCATGCAACGTGTGTGTATAGAACAGCCCAGAACAATGAGAGCAGAGAGACACACACACACAATATCTTGCAATTCCAATCTGCTCATTTAATGAGAATACTGAAATGTCTCAGCTGAAGTTGTAAGGTTCCTACTTCAGGCTAAAACCTGATTTTCATTTTTAAATGAAACGGGGTAAGAGCCTGCTTGCTTTTTTTTGATTTTGGAGTGAGCTTTAGTTTGATGTAAAAACAGATGTCATTCTTCAGAAATACTAAATTGTATTTTTTTTCTGCTGCCCCCCAGGCCAGAGCACAGCCACAGACCTGTCACCTGTGCCCAGCTGCCCCAGGGATGTCACACAGCCACTCAGTGTCCCTTGGTCCCCACACCTCGTAACTGCTGGAGCTTTCCAGAATCATTCAGAACACGAGCAGCGCTCACCCCTGCGATTCAACACCAGCACTGCTCATCCCTGCAAACAGATGCTGCAGACTGGCAGCTGATTTCTTTATTAACACCAACATTTCTTTATTAACATCAAACCCCTCCTGGGAAGCCCAACTCCCAAAAGCACATTCCCTGAGAAGGGTGCAGCCAGGAGGAGCAGCTCTCAGCCCCAGCAGTGTTGGAACCCAGGGGGTTCCTGTGATGCCTTTGGCCGACCCAAACCCTGCTCAGGAGGCTTTTCAGCCTTGCCAGAGGTGTCAGAGACCCTGGAATGATACTAAAAATATCTGTAACTCTGATTCTAACCCATGGAACAGGTTGTCAGCTTTGTATGAGGAATTTCAGGTCACAAAAACTTAGATAGTAAAATAGTAGTAGTTATAAGTAAAAAGAAGATAATTTGAATGTATGTACAGGGGGGTTTAGGGCCCTGTACAGGGGGGTTGGAGATCTGTACAGGGGGTTCTGAGACACAAGATGGAGGATTTTTACACGTGCCATGTTATCTTATGTTCTTCTTCATAACCTCCATCTTCTTGGTGATGCTGGCACTTTGGGATTGGTTTGACACAGATCTGGACAGTGTGGTGTGAGGGGCACAGATTGGTACTTAATTGTAAACATTTAATACGTAGTTTTTAGTATAAAAGATTACAGCTCACCCGGGGCGGGCACAGTGTGTCTCTAGACGCGTTCTGTGTCAACCCTGGCAGGGCAGAGAAATCTAATCTTTGATAAGGAATTAATAAACTGCCTTGAGAACACCAACAAATGATTCCAGACTCCTTCAACAGCACAGGCCGGAAACCTGGACTTTCCTACATATTGCGGGGTCTCCTGGGGTTAAGGAGATCCCCGCACAGCAGGGCCTTTTTGAACCCCAAACTGCTCCTCAGGGGCGGCTCCGCCACCCCTGGGTGCTCCAGATGTTAATGAGAGCCGGACAGAAGAGCTCTGCTGCACTCGGGTCCCTGTGCTGAATAAAAATCCCCATTTCCCTTCCCCTGGAGCTGTGCAAGAGCCGGGTTGGCTTCTCCTCAGCCCAGCTCTGCGCTAATTGTCCCAGCCTGGCTGTGTCACACCGAGTGTCCTGGCTCTGAGCACGCTGCTCCCGCTCTGGAAACAGCAGAAAAGCAAGAAAAGTGCTTTAGGAAGCAATATGTAAATACATCCCCATTAGCCATATCCATTTCAAGTGACAAATTGTTCTTTTAATCACCTCCCTAGAACTTTACATTTAATTGCTGAGAGCATTTCCAGAACTCTGTTGTGCTTTTTCAATAGCTGGAAGTATTTTAAATTGCTTCCTGCCTATAATAATTTTGAGGATAAAAAAGGAGCTAGTTTAGTTTATTGCTGAACTAAAATAAATCTGATTTCTTGTGAATGTTAAATATTAGGGACATAAACCAAGGGAAACTAATGGAAATACCCAGGAGTCGATTTTCAAAGTAAAGCACCAATATTTATATGTAGAAGCAGTAATTAGTGACACTTTCATTTGGTACTCTTGCACTCTTTTAGGAGAAGGTACTTGATAAAACCCTCGTGAAAAACAAAAATTCCTTTCAGCAATCTTGTTCTGAGTGCTGGGATCTGCTGGGACTGTGTGCTGGGACTGCAGCCACCTCCCTCCTCCTAATCAATTATCCTGTTTCCAAAGAAAAACCCAAATATTTTAGCAGAGAAGATAAAGAGCTGGAGGAGAAATACCCCACAGTTACAAATTAGGGATAAATATAAACTTGGTAGAGAGCCAAATGCAGTTATTGTCTCCAGTTTTCTCCTCTTTTTCCCCAGGGCATAACTGAGGTAACTGGGACTGGGTGAGTGGAAAGTTCAACCTGATTTTTTTCTTAAAATTTGGTTCTTCCCAATCCACTTCTCCCTTTTTCTTTCCATCCCCCCATTCTTCCAAGAGATACCCCACTATGGAAAGTGGAGTTGAAGAGTTCTGCAAGATTTTGGGGTAAGAAACTGCTAAAAGCTTCTTAGCTCAGTTATCCACCTCTGGGCCAGCTTAAGAACATGCACTGTAAAGCAACTGGAGGTGGTGAGCAAATAAATAAATAAGATATATTAATTTCAGCCTGGAACAGAGGTTTATCAAAAGAAAAAAGTGCTTCAGGAAGACAAAGTGTCTCTGCAGCACTGGTTTTATACTGGTGGTGAAAATAATGCTCTGGCAGACTGAAATGATTGCAAGATCCAGCTGGGAACATGGATTTTCTCCCCTCTTATGGACAAACACAGGTTTGTCTCTCAGGCACCATTTGATTTCAAACTGTCAGCTGAAATTTGTGCAGATGATGATGATGACACCAGCAGGACTATTGAAAAATATGTTTTTAAATAAAAATGCCACTTCTCCTTGTCAGATTGAAACAGCACAGGAGCACCGTGGAGCCATTTTGAGGGCCAAGGCTCTTACAATATTCAAGGTACCACTCTCTCTAAAACACATTTTTGTGCAAGAAGCTCTGCATTCTGTGCGATTTACTGCTGGTGCCCAGACACGATGTGTCATCCACAACCTGCAATGAAAGCAGGAGGCAAAGGTGCAAAACCAGGATGGTGAAAGAGGAGTTTAGATGGGAGACTGGGAAGAAATTCCTCCCTGTGAGGGTGTGAGGCCCTGGCACAGGGAAGAGCAGCTGTGGCTGCCCCTGGATCCCTGGCAGGGCCCAAGGCCAGGCTGGACACTGGGTTTGGGGCAGCCTGGGGTGGTGCAAGGGGTGGAATCAGATCTTTAAGGCCTCTTCCAACCCAAGCCCTTCCACAAAACACTCACGTGCAGCGTCCAGAAATCATATTCTGGAGTTGCACCTGCTTAACTTTGCTTTAAAGGTATAAAATATTTCCAAAGCCAAATATATAAAATTAATTCAACTTACAGTTCCCTAAAAAACAGCACGCAGCTATTCAAGAGCTGCAGAACAGAAGCCATCAGAGCATCCAAGTATTTCTGGCATCTGAGACTCGTTCCATGGCACGTTATTCATGAAGCAGAGCCCTGCTGGAACTTGCAGGTCTCCAAATGGCAATACAAGAGACACGAGCAGAAATTTGCAAGTCTAAACACTCGTTTGGAACAGACATGACATTATTCAGTGAAGGATTTGTCACAGCAAACACTGAGCAATAAATTGGGATCTGTTTTTCCATGATCTAATATTATTTCCTATCATCATGTCACAACTCTGACACAACGTGCCGTGAGTTGAATTGATCGCTGTCCTTCAAATCCAGCCTCATTTATGGATTAAACCTGCATTTATTGGGGAGTTTTATGAGGAGAGAGGACAAATCTTTGCTGTTTTATCCACGTAGGAACATCCCTGCCCTACTGCATGAAGTAGGAACGCAGAGCACACGAGGCTAATCAGGAATAAAGCAGAATTTCCTTGCAATTTCCAAGCAGCAGCTCGTCAGCTCCACAAAATTCTGATTTATTTAAGTTCTCCTGGGTTATGGTCCCATTCCCCACGGGAATAATGCAGCAGGAAGTGCGCCAATGTAAAATTAATGTTGGGTTTTTCCAGGCAAACTAAAATTTGTTGAAATGTTCAAATAACCATCAAGCAAATCTTCACTTCTACCATTAAAAATCATCTTTTTCTCAGTGTACAAAGCAGCTTTAAACCACCCCAGACAACACAAAAGGACTATGCCTCATTGCCTCCTCCTCTCTCCAAGAGCAGAAATACCTCATAAATCCAAAATCAATGTCAGATGAGGAAAACTGACTGTACTGAACAAATATAACTCACAAAATACAGGAACAAATAACAGCTGAAGTCAAGCTCCACAATAATCACAATACAGTACAGTAGGAACAGGAGGTAAAACCCTACAGGAACTCAGATTTGCTTTACTGAGGGCTTTGTCACTCGTTAGATACCAATTTTGGAACAAAATCAATAGCAGAGAAAAATCATTTTTAGATCTCCATATGTCTAGCTTTTCCCATTCTTGGCAGAATGGGCAAAAATTAGCATCACATGAATGTTTTTTAAACAGCTGCACATTAACTGTGTCCAACATTAAGTCTGGGATATTTGAGATGTTTGTTACATCAACAGCCCTTTAAAACCTTTAAAGACATAACAGTGACACAGTAAAAAGTCGAAATAGCTGTAGAGATTCCAGGGCAATTTAAAGGTTGTAACAACTGGAGAAGTAGCAGGACAGCTACATAAATCCATTCTGGATGTTATTTTACCTTTTGAGTACGTGGGTGAGATGATTTACTGATTTTTGGTAGCAAAAAAAGGGTTTTTTAACAGGTTCCCTGCAATGGAATCCTAAGATCCAGAAGTATGGAATGATGACAGATGACCATCTTAATTATCCAAACATCTCTGCTCAATTATGATACAACTTAAGAGTGTTTGACATAAAACCAGCCTAGATCAGAAAAATATTTGGGGAGGGAAAGCCTACACACTCAAAGCCAGTCATCCACCAAATCTTCCGCTCAGTAAATCCCAAACATGACTGCTAAAAAAGGGAATTTCACTGAATTTCCAGAAAGGTGAAATGTGGTAAATGTAAAGGAAGAACTGGAGTGGTTTGTGATTCATAAACGGAGTTTCACTGGGGGTTTCATGGTGGATGTCCACAGCCCAGTGGAGCTGGAGCTGCACACTCAGGACAAAAGCACTGGAACTGCAGGAACAATTTGCTCCCCGTTGAGAAGGGACATTCATATGACTTATGGAAATATCTGTGCCTAAGATAAGCCAGGAAAAAAATACGATAAATTGTAGAAGGGAAGCAATTTTCTTTTTCCATACTATGAGCTGGCATTTCTGTGGGGATGAACACTGGTTTCTATTGTAACTGGGATGCTGTACATGGAGGAATAATCATTATTTAATCAAGTCTCTTCTTGCAAACTCTTTACAGAGAATGCAAGAAATAAGTGCAATTAAGTTTAGCAAGATTTTAGAAACTGCACAACACGCCAGAAAACAAAAGCAGAGTATTTTGGGGGCTCTGGGGGGAGAGGAAACAAGGAGGTGGGGAAGGCTTTTAGAATTAGTATTGTCTGGAATGGTTTGATAGCTCAGCGTGATAAATACAGACTCAAAGTAAAAATAAATAAATAAATAAAACAGATCAGTGATCTGGAAAGGGCTGAACATCCCTCAGGCCAGGTCAGCTGGTCCTAAACCATCCCAGTTCTTCCTAACAAACCACTTCTGCTTCCTGGCGGGATGTTTTATCAGCTTTATTTCAGTGAAGAAGGGAGAAGGATTTTTTTTCCACCTTGCTCCATGTCTCCTGAAAATTTTAACAGTTAATCCTCCAACTCTCAAACAGATCCAAGGATTTGAAATAATTCTGGTACCAGTTCTCAACCCCAGCTGGTAACTCTGGGAGCGCTCGGCTCTGTTTTTTGTGTGAACACCTCAGTTAGTGTGGGGGTGTCAATCATCTCCCATCTGCTCCTGCAAGAGGAATTCTCACCTCTCCCAACACCACCAGCACGTCTGGCATCACCTCCTGTTCCACACCCCAAACTCAAACCTTGCCAGAGCCAGGCAGCAGTTTGGCCATCACCTCTGGGTGTGAACCCACACACGGACACAGCTGTGAGAACAGCTGGGGCAGTTCACACTTTCACTGCCTCTAGAAGGAAAATGTAATCATTCTAATTCTTACAGATAGCCGGGAGAATGACCCATTTTCTCAGCTGCTGAAAGACAAAGCTGTTGGAAGGCTATAAAGATGATTTAAGAGTATGTATCAGTTTAGAGGGGAAAAAATTCTGCAAGCTCAGACAGTTGTAAAATTGCCGCTTTATGGCTGTGTCTGCTTGGACTCTGCCAAATTTATGAGGCCACAACACCTATATTATTGAATATAATGTCTAGCTTCTATTACCTTGTCTTTGCAATCAAACCTAATGTTTAACATCACAGCCCTTCAATAATGACACTGTATCAATTAAAAACAATAAAACCAGCTCCTTTCAGATATTACTTGAGGCTCAACAGCAATTAGTCAAAGAGTGAAGATGCAGAATGAGGGATGAAATGTACTTGGCAACTTTTGGTGCACCAAGAATCCACAGATCCACTTCTCTCACCCCCTCAGGGCAGCAGTGGTTTAAATTCCACAGCATCATTCCAGCCCACCACAGAATATCCTGACTGCAAGAATGCACACACCAGCACTGTTAAACACAACCATCTCCTCTCTGCAGCTCCCTGCTCACAGGGAAAACTGGATTCACCAAGGCTCAGCAGTTGTGAAATTGGGCAGAATGCAACTCCAGAAGAGACTCCATTAATTACAGGAAACCCCATAAAAATCAGACACATTAAGCGCACAGAAATTACCAGGAACTAGAAAGGCATTTCAAGATAAAGTAAATCCTCTTAAACACTTCCCTCCTCCCTCCTTTGTTTTTCTCCCTGCATTTAGAACCCAGATTTCGTTATTACTCTGATTTTTGGCATTTCCAGGGACATTGCCCAGCCCCAGCAGCCCCCAGGGCCGCCCTTACCTCCTGCCCGGGCCGCGGTCCCGCAGAGCAGCACGACGCCCTGGCCCTCCCGCACCGACACCGCGCTCCTCATCTTCGTCCTGGAGCTCTCCACATCTGCCAGGAAACACAAGGGAGCACACATCAGGAAACATCAGGAAACATCAACAGGCAGGAGGCTGCCATTCCGAAATCCTGACCTCCCATCTCCTGCTTTGCCACTAAACCCAGCAAATTCAGAGCAGCAGTTGCGGAAGACGAGGCTGCTGGGCACGAGGGAGGATGACAGAATTAGGGCTGGAGGGAATTAATCTGCACTGAGATAATTGAGCAGATCCTGTGGCTAATTTTGTTCCTATGCCTGGCTTCTGCTGCCCCGGCTTTGATAACCAAAAAGGAGCCAATGATTTAAAAATAGGTCCTTAAGCCACTGTTTCTTTGGAAATGAAGGCTATGATGAGCGCAGCACGAAGATCTGACTAAGCTCCCATGTCCAATGTAAAATAACATTAATAACAGCTCTTCAGAAAACAGATCTGGATCTTTCTCAAGAGAAAGGAACCTGCTGGAGCATATTCCTGCAGGAGAATCCTCTGGAGCATCACTAAACCAGAGCTTTGCACCTCGGTGTGCTGGCCCAGAGCTCTGCTCTGATGGCCTCGGGTCTCTGGGATTATTTGAAGCTGTGTGGGGATCACAGGACACCCTGAGGTGGAAAGGATCCACAAGGATGATTGAATCCACCTCCTGGCCTTGCACAGGACACCACAAAAATCACACACAGCATCGTCCGGTGCTTCTTAGGGGAAAGCAAATGCTTCAGTTTCCATAAATGAAAATATTTTATCATAAATTTATATTGGCTTTCCCTCTAACTGGTGAGTCAAGAAAGTTGGGTCTCATTATACCTTAAACTAAGCTAAATACAACACATAATCCAGACCAAGCTCCAAGTCCTACACTAACAAAGGCTTTTCCATAAATAAACCATGTATTTTTCCATAACAGAAGACAATTAAAAAAAAAAAAACTGTTTAAAACCTTGTAGAGAATACTAAACTAACACAGTCTTTAAATAAGGCTGTCTTTATAACCAAGCATAACAGGAGCAGTGAGTTGACCAACAGCAGCTATTTCCCCAAAATACAGTGATTTTTATTACTGCAAAGCAACAGCTGCTACAGCGAGAACACTGAATAAGAGCAATTAGAATTTCAATGCTTTAAAAAATGCTGCAGTAAGAGAGTGTTGTACAGCCCTTTGTCAGCGCACATAAAGTTCACAGGAATGTTTCTTAGAAGGGCTGTTCTCACCTTTCCAAGTGAATTTCCACACAGGTATCCTCAGAATAAACTCAGATCCTTTTGCTGGACGTGATGTAGAAGTCACATAGAAGCCCAGCCAAACTGATTTCACTCAGGGATCAGAACAGCACAGCCTCCAATTGTTGTTTCAGGCCTTTCAGCATCTTGCTCTTTCCCCCATAACATTATCCATTCATCAGCTGCCCCAACACCATTCCCCAGAGCCATGGAAGGAAAACCAGGAGCTGACAGCACCTCAGGGAACACACACTGCTTGGTTTCAGGATGAATCACATCCAAAGAATGAGTATTTTACATAAAAAATTCATTTAGACCACATTTGTCCCTCTTCCATCACAACCCTTTTATCTCAAATAACACCATTTCCATAACTGAAAGGGGATTTTAAGCCCACTATTGCAATTACAGATCTTCAGAACCTTCCCTGTCTTTGTGTTGGCCAACAAATCACAGAGGCAGGATGGGACTGGGCTGGGAGGACATTGGGAAGGATGTGGGACACGCTGGAGGACTGGGAAGGCAATCACCCCAGAGAAACCCACCACAGCCCTGCAGTTTGAGCTGCTGCAATGTTGTAAAAATTGCAATTTTTAATCACTGATTGCAGGTGAAGACTGTTGTCACAGAAAAACAGTTTTTGGGGAAAGAGGAAGCGAGGCATATCCATCCAAAAATGGAGAACATGAGCCATGCTACAGTAATTTATCATTTCCCACAAATTAGCAGGAAGCTCCCCACTCCACCTTTCAGGCAGCTCAACCACCAGACTCATCACACAGCTGCCAAAACACCATCACTTCATTTCTCTACAAACTTCTCTATTCTCTTGTCCGGCACGGCTTTGAACAGAATGAAAAATCAGCATGCAGAGCAGGAGCAGGGCTCTTTATCAGCATTACACACTGAAGTCCCAATCTCTGACCTTGGAGAGCACTGGCTGATTCAAACACCACGCTGCTCTGGGTTTCAGCTGCTCCTGAAGCAGGTTCAGAGGACTGAAGGTCAAATCCAGGCATGTTTGGAAGCACATCAAGAGTGATTGTTTATCCCCGAGCTTCTTTGT
The DNA here is from genome assembly GCA_013400315.1 of Bombycilla garrulus. Taxonomy (NCBI): domain Eukaryota; kingdom Metazoa; phylum Chordata; class Aves; order Passeriformes; family Bombycillidae; genus Bombycilla; species Bombycilla garrulus. The sequence goes on from VXBU01007363.1 coordinate 426,662, forward strand.
TAGGTTTCTGTTTGGTTTTTTAATAAAGCCGCTATCCCAAGCACAATAACAGCAGGGAGGAGAGCTGTGTCTTCTAACAAAACTTGTTATTACATGAAGGTTTTGGGAAGGGACATCAAGTCCTCAGGGTAAATAAAATACCTTAAAAGGTGGACTAATAATGGCAAAGCTTGTTTGTTTTTACAGAGTGAATTGTATCCGTGAAATCAGAGCCTCTTCTACTGAAATGTCTCAGTAGATAAAACAGAAGTGGAAACAAAAAACAGAGATCAGGACAGGAGATGGTTTTTGAGAAGGAGTGAGTCAGAGCAGGAGTCGCTTTTCAGCACCCATGGGATGACAATATCCCATTGTTCAGTGAAAGAAAAGCCCAGAAATACAATTCTGCATTTCATCTGCTGGACTGAAGACTGGTTTATTCATCAGCAGATTTTTAAAACTCTTCTAAACTGATCACCAAACTGAAGTGCTTTCATTCATTTCTCTTGCCTTAATCTTTTCACTTTTTCCTTGCATTTATTACACCTCACTTCTAATCTCCTTTCATCTGAAATGCAACTATTCACGGACAAAATTAACAATTTAATTATTTAACCCTACCAGGCAAAAGCTCTAATCCTGCCACTGAAAATATTTTGGTAAAAATGTTACAAAAATCCTGACTATAAGGGGAAAAAATGCAACATAAAAACCAGGCTAGAACTGGTAATTTGCGAATTAAATGCTTTTATTGCCTGTTTATAGTTTGCCATATAGAATAAAGTTTAAAATTAGCAATTGAGGCTGACTCCTGAACCAGCATTTTCTTCTCCTTTCCCCTGCTAATACATGTATTTGCCTCATTGCTTTAGTACCAAGTCCATAAAATTGTATCAACTGAAATACAAACACCACTGCAATAAACAGAGAAAAAAAATGCAATTCAGCTTTGCTGAAAAGTCTTTGATTCTGCCCAAAGTGAGAACAACAAAACGAGTTCCTACCCATACAAAAAGATGTGAAACTGCATATTCCACTGGGTTCTCTTGTTTTATTTAATTAGCCAAGTTTTCAGGCTCAAGCATTGAGACTTAAAAGTTGCTGAGAAAGATTCCAAAATGTGGAGTGCCAGTAATGTGAGTATCAAACCTGTAACAGCTGCACTTGAACAGCCCTGTGATACTCAGGACAGTTAAAAGACACGGATTTGTGGATTCATGAGGGGAAAACACAACCTGGAGCACCTCTGCAACGGAAATGAGACTGAAATCAGTGACATTTTAATAAAAGAATAAATCAGAACTCATCTGCAGAGCCCGCTGACCACACTCACTGTGAGCACCTCCCAGATGTTTCTGTTTGGTCATCTCAGGTGATCAAGAAGGGATGGGGCAGGATCACATCAAACAGCACAGCCAGGCTTTGGAGAGACACGGAACATCATGCTGTGAAAAATTCAGAGCATTTCTGATGACAAAGCTGCTCCACACACACAACTGCTGGCTTGTGGCAATGCTGAGTTATGTCGTATTTTGTCAAGAAATCTGTGTGATATTTCAGCCTCAGACACCAATTCTGTACACAGGAACTTTGTAAGATTTGCTAGAACTTACACCAAATCCTATTTATTTTTTTTTTAAGTAATACACATGACACATTCACTGTGAGAGGAGCAGGATTCAGTTTTCTGGGTTTTTTTTTCTTTTTAATTCAGGTTTCCAACTCCAAGTCCAACAACATCCAAGCACCTCATCACACTTATATCAATTGCTCGTTATTGCCAACACATGTTTATTAGCAATTCTACCACGTTTTTGAAAACTGCAGAACAAGAACTCAAGCTCTGCAAACATAATTGCCCCTTAATAGCCATGAAAATATTTATTGTATTGCTGCATCAGACCCGGTGTTATTCAAAGGAGCAGAACTTGTTAAATACACTTTAGGTATAATTCTGTATTGGTAGGATGTTCAAGTGCCTAAATGAGTCAGAGAACCAAAGCTAAGCTGTTTTCTTGAGTGGGTAATTCTGAAGTGGGGACTCTGTTTGATGCCAGCCCATAATGAAGCACTAATTCACAGCCCACTCGCCCTGGTAAAAGTCACATTATTAAAAAGATCCGAAATTCCACTCTCTCAAGCTCTTGAGGGCAAATAACAGCCTTAGCACGCTGTAATAGCTGTGTTGGTAATGAGAACTGCTGGAGAAAAACAGAGTAGCACCAATTTGTTACTTTAAAAAGAAAAAAAAAAAACAAACACAAACAACAGCAAAACACAACAACCTTCATCACCAGCCCCAGCTTACCTGTGTGCATGGACAAACCTTCTTCCCTACACCTCAAAATTCTTCCCAAGCCACCCTACACCCCCAAATTTGCTACACCAAGGCATTGCTGTGCTCATGAATTTCGTATTTCTTGAGGCAGAGACCCAAAATTGAAGGTACACTTTGCAATAATTAATTTCCACCAGGATATTTGGGATACACAGCCTGTCAACCCCAACACACTGCCTGGAAAAATATCACATCAGGGCTGGGTATGTGAGCCAGTGAAAAACCTGCTGCTGCCTTCTCAGGGCCTGGAAAATCACACTGAGGTAGGAACGAGGGATGAGACCAAAAATTATCTCTGTAATCAATTTCTGCTGGGTAGAGAGAGAGGAAAAAAATATTAAGAGAGCAGGAGTGAACATTTCTCCAAGCAGGCAGAGTGCGGGTGATTTGTCACTCGAGGAGAGATTCAGAGGCTGCTGGGGAAGCACCTGCAGGGTTTCACTTGGTCAGGCTGGTGCTACAGGCTGTGGGAATCCTGGACACAGGGAATGTTTCTCTGTCTGTCCTGAGGGGTCCTGATCCCCAGGAAAACACTGATTTTAACCTCTGGCCATGGAGAATGCTTTCAAAACTTTGGGATGAGCTTGAATCAACAAGTGTTTGAAATGGGCAGTGATGTAGCTGTAAGTTTGTGACAGAGTGAAAAACTTAAATTTTGGGCTGGATCTAGTATGGATGTAGGTGGGAGACCAAGATGGAGGATTTTGGGTGTTGTCCCCGCCTCCTTCTTCCTTCTTCACCTACTCCCTTTTCTGCTGTGTGGTAGCACAATTTCATTGGACCAAAGTGCTCACAACGCAGGTACTACATGGACAGATAAATAATTAAGAATTGGTGGGAAAAATAATAATAAAGTACATGTTAGATATGTTGTAGTTAATTGGACAGCATCTCTTGTACACAAGACCTTGAAGCATTTTGGGTCTTGCTGCCACATGGCCTTGAGTGCTGGGAGCTGCTGTCACCCAGGGCTCTGAAGTGACAAATGGATGAACTATCCTGAGCCAGAAATCCCAGCAAGTCCCGTCTGCCTCATTTCTAAACACAGCAGGGACCCCGTGTCAGTGACTCAGACACAGGGAAGTCACAGAATTCCACCCCAACCTCTACAAAATCCCTTTCTGCTTGTGCCACGTGGCTGAACTTGCATTTGATGCCCTGAAAGCTCCACGACAGGGTGAGCAAAACAATCTCCCAGCCTTCAAGGCTCATTTTGCACCCAAAATGCTCCTCAGACAAATTCTGAGTTTGAAATATTGCCCTCATCTCTGCTCACACCAGTCCCACCAGCAGAGCCCATCTGAGTGTTTGTGCATCCACAGAAATATTGCCAATAAAATGCAGCAACCCTCAGTGCAGAACAGACCCTGCAGGTTGTTTCCACCCCATGAAATGCTGAATATCTCACAGGTGAGTCCTGCTGGGATGAACAGGCTGCTGGAGCCAGGTGCAGTGAACAACCAGCCAACAGCAGCAAAAAAAACCCTTACAAATCTTTGAAACTCTTCCCCTTCCCTTGAATCAACCTGAGGGGTAGGAAATTATGAAACAGGAGAAAATGAAATGCTCTTCTACCAATTAAAGGAGAGTAATTCCAAAGCTTGTGTTATACAAACACATTTTTTAGGAAAAACTAAAAAATAAATTGGATGTATCAGAGTGTGATGAACAGGAGATGCCAGCATGGGAAGAGGTAGAAGTTTGCAATAATGAGGGGGAAGATGGACAGAAAGGGATGAGGTGATTTGTGGGCTCTGTGGGACTGAAGGAAGGGACCAGAAACAGCAGAGATAAAAAAAAAAAGGCAGTAAAGGAATATTAATAGCATAAAAGTTGAGTCAACATCCGACAGGCAGGGAGTATTTTTTTTTAAACATGCTTTGCACTGGCAAAAATGTACTGAAAGAACTGGGGAAAAAAACCAAACCAAATCCTAACAGCATTACTAGGGAAATGCATGTTTTGAAAGAAAAATGTTCTCCAACAGGTATTTCCAAAAATATGCCTTTCATAAATTCGTATTATCTGGGAATTACCACTCAACTCCAGGCAAACACAGCACTGAACAAAGCAATTCAAGCAATTTGAGAAATATCTCAGGAGGCAAGGATGTTTGCTCAAGGAAATTATCCTACAGTCGACTTCTCAGATGCAACACAGATTTTTTTTTTCCCTCTAACACTTTCCCAAAACAAGCCCAAAGAACATCCTGACAGTCTGCTAAGCACCAGCCCTCTAAGCACAAAGCAGGTTTAGTGCTGGAGAACACCAGGCTATTCACAATTTAATGGTTAAACAGATGGCTAAAGCCCTGCCAGATCTAGCTCTAATTATCTGAAGGTTTGTTTATTTATTAAATATGCAGCAGTGTTCCCAAAAAGCCTTTCCTCGATAAATAAATCAATGAAAACCATCCTACAACAGCTCAGTTTTAAATCACTGGGAACATGCTGCTGATGGTGGGATTTATTTTTTTTCCTCCCACTGATTTCAGTCCTTTATGTTCCCAGAGATGGCACCTTCCACAGAGAAACGAACAGATTCTGCCCCAATTATCACAAAATATTTCATCACCAGCAAGGATTCCTGGGATTTGGGAAAGCAGGATGTGCCATTTCCTCACCTCACAAGGTGTGGGGCAGCTGGCGCAGATCCCAGCTGTCACTGGGGCCACGTGGGCCAGGACAGATGTGACAGTGACAAAGAACAGACCCGGCAGATGGACACGTGTCCTGCCCACAGCTGTCTCACCCCAGCTGCTCTCCACACCTCCAAACCACCAACTTGTGCCTCAGCAGAAAAATCCAATGTTCACAGGCCTTCCAAAGAGCTGTGCTCTCATCCAAATGCGTGGCCTTACCTGGGCTCAGCAAAATAACATCAAAGATTTTGTAGTATGTGCCACGAAACAAATCACCTCCCCATCCACGAGCTACAATAAACACTGAAATAATGTACCAAGAATTAGAGATCCAACCTTAACTCATGACTTACCCTTGTGCCATTTTCTGCTCCAAAATCAGCTGGGGTTTATTTCCAGTTCCAGCTGCTGTTCAGTAGTTGTAACTGGACATGTTAAACACTAAAAGACTTTTATTTTTTGTATTTATTTTAATTTGCTCCTGTTTACTGGTTCTCAATCTCAGTTATGTAATGCCTCAACTCTTTAATAAAAGAAATACAAGGGGTCCTGGAGAAGGTGACTATTTCTACACAATTGAATCCAATAACCCACTTGAAGCAAGCTGTAGAAAGGATAAGGTGCAAGGATAGATTCACACTGTAACAAAAATAATATTTACAGAGGAATTTAGGAGAAATTAAAACTTTTATTTCTATTACTGAAGATGAAAAAGACAGAGGCAGAAGTAAAAGTGATAGGTTTTCAGAGCACATTTGCCTGGCTCCTGCAGAGGAAGAACAGTTATTTCACTGTATTAACTATTCACATCACAATTTGAAGGAAGAGGTGGGCGAATTTTCACGTTTGACAAATAAAGCACCTCAGACTCAGTATCCTGAATACAGGGACTGGGACTGACATTAATTGCTCCTGTGAAGTTCAAACCCACCATTTCTGAATCAGGGATGTAATGTGCTCTTCCCTGTGCTCCACTCCAACCCCAGCAGGATCTGAGTGAGCACCAAGACGTCACCACAGCATAAAACAGGTTCTGGAAAATTGCTGCAAACATTTCTGCCCATAAATCTCTGGGGCTCCTCGCTGGGATTAGACTACATTAACAGGCTCAGAAGGACAGCAGAGATAAGGAAAATGATCTATTTCTATCCCAGCACTGTACAGCAACACCGAAGTTGTAGCTTAATGGATGTTCAGGAGCACATAAAAGCAAACCAAAAGAGATTTTGTTCACTTCCTTCACAGGTGCAAGAAGTGGCTAAAGCAGATGGTGTGGAGTTATCTCCTTACAGACTTCAGGGAACAGGAATGCGGGCAAAGGCATTTCTTACCCTGATGTCATTTGCAGCTGACAAGCAAAACTGGTATTTTCTGTGGCAGATAAGGCAGAAAAATTGAAAGAAACCCCACATTACTGTGACGTGGACAGCGGAGATGTTTAAAACAATAATAATTTGCCAGGTTCACATAAAAAATGCAAGAATGAAAATTAGAACTTTATCTCTAGGAGGCAGACCACGGTAGAGTCCATGAGGCAGAATCATTTCTTCAGTGCTGAAGATGAAAGCCAAATGATGAAGCTTCCCAGTGAAGTCACATCTCCAACCTGTGCTCAAGCTCGAGCTGTTAATTAATTATTTAATGAAAAGCAGAAAACCACTGCGTAACCTAATTCAGGATTGTGCAAACATATTGCTCTCTAGTCCCTAACACAATTAAAAGAACACACTGAGGCAGCAAACTCAATTATTTGGAGGTAGAAAATACCAGAATTAAGGCTGCCTGAGACCACAGACATGGGCAGAGGAACAAACCAAAATCCCCACCAGTGAGATCTCAGCACCGAGGCTGATGGTTCCAGCCACAGCTTCCTGCTATTAAAGCAGCCACTTTCCTGTCTTACCTGGAAACCTCTGAAGTGCTGCTGAGTGTGTTTAATTAGTTTTCAAGAACCTGAGTGCTCGGTGGAAGGTGTGAAGCTGCTCTACACCCAGGGTGAGCTGCAGCTCTGGCCGAGTGCCAGCTCTGTGCTCCTGGTGGGACATTTGGGGGAAGCAGAGGAGCAGTGGCCACTTGTAGCTGCTCCAACACGCAGAGCCCGACGCGTGGTTGCTGTTCTGCTGATCTGTAGCTGTGTAAACAACTTTCTCACACGTGTAGAGCCCGGCAGCAGCTCCCAGCAGGCAGCAAAGGCTCCTTGGGGCAGCGTGAGGGGATTCGGGAGGCTCCAGGAGGTGCCCAGAGAGGTTCTTTGCGGGATGCTCCACCTGCCTGCCCCTCACAAGGTGAAAGCACTCGGTCCTGGGGGCACTTCTGAGGCAGGACAGACCCCAAAGTGCAGCCAGACAAACTGAAGTCAGAAGGACAACCCCAGCTCAGTCACTGCACAGTAGGGCAGGTCTAACACAAAAAAAAACCCCGTGCTGTGACACCTGAGAGACCAACACAGACACCTCCCAGCAATTCCTGACCTCTCATCAGAGGGACACACAGATAAACCCCGGCACAGTTTATTTTCCCCAATCTGAGTACTGTAAGTCTGCTGGATCTTTATTTATCAACAATGGGACAGGGCTGCTGGCAGGCGCTCCTCGAGCTTTTCTTTCAGCATCAGCCTCAGTCCAAGGTGAGCCAGGAAAGATGATGAAAAAAGCTCATTCCATAACAACAGCAGCTGATATTCTCCAGGTTCCAAGGCCTTTTTACAAACTTTCTAGCCAGAGGATAATGCTAAAAGCTTACAAGTATTTGCTTAAGCCAATCATTTAAATCACACAAACACTTTGCTTCTAACAATGTTTGCTTGTTGTTGCTTAAAAACAATGGATAAAGCTTCATTATTGAACTCGCATTTTTCTATTATCTTGCTCACCATATTTTCTAAGGCCTATCTCCACACAGCTTTATTGTTTCTTCTCCTTGCATGGCTGTATTTTGACATTCTTCTATTCTTAGATCTGTTTTCACACAGCTTCTGAGAGTTTCCTACCTGTTCTATTTCCCACATGTAAGCACCACCTTTGCTCCCACCAGAGCACTGCTCCTGCCAGTGACAAGCCCAGGCTGATCAGCCCAACCAGGGTGACAAACCCCACCTGCTTTTAATCAAGTCCAAATTCCACTTGCTCTGCCACACATACACTTCTGCCCCTCAGAGCCTCTCTAAAATCACAGCAGCCTTTTCAGGGCACGTGCTAGAGCTTCAGCCCGGTTACAAAACCTCTCTTTCCATATTAATCATTGCTCTGACCCAGATGTAACAAATTTAAAACTCAATCAGTGTAATCCCCATGCAGATAACAAATCCCACGTTCTGCTTTATGAAGGCAGCAATGATAATCGTTACTCAATTAAACAAAGGGGTAAATAGATGACAAAACTGCATTTGGCCTGGCTCAGACTGAATTGGGATCCACAGTGTGTGGAGGAAGAGCAGCAGACCCCTGCAAGCATGACTTGGAATGAATTAAATTCATCACATAAAGCATTTGTGGTAAGAAATCAGTACCTTGACCTACTTGGTCACCATCTGCAGTGACACATCAGTGCCACCCAGGGCGTGTGGCACTCGAGGACCTCGCTGTGCCCACGTGGCTGGATTTCACTGGGAGCAGAGCAGCCTTTCCCAGCCTCTCCAGGCACTGGGATGTGAGAAACCAATTCCACCCTCACCATGGAGTCAGCAAATAGCAGAGTCTGGAAGGACGCTGAGGTCCCACAAGTTTAGACACAAAGCTCAGACCTGCAATCATAAGATGAGGTGATTTTTTTTTTCCCACTAAAGAAGGATTTATTATGAGGCAAAAGGTTTCTTGAAGAAATAAGACAGTAATTCCACTGAACCCCCATCAGGAAAGATGGGAGAAAAATAAGGGATGGGTAAGATGCAATTGGCTTAAAAAGATGCTAAAGTTACTTTTAAATGGAAGCAAAAAAGAGCTACACAAAAAGATGAAAGAATAAGAGCAGCATGCGTTGAGCTGAACTTATGAAATGCTAAGGAGAAGAATGCTACATTTTGCTAACCAAAGCAGCATAAAAATTCTTCTGAAAAGAATCTGAAATAAAATCAGAGAGGTGTAGTAAGAAATCAGAGGTTCAAAAGCAGCCGAATGCAAAGGTATGTTAACAACAGATAAGGAAATGCAAAATAGCGCTGTTAATATCAAATTATTAAAAATCAAAAGCATCATATCACACATTCATTTGATACCCAGGGAAGCCTCTGGCAAATCACACACGAGTTCAGCCAGTAGATGAGAAGCTGTGTCAGGGCAGAACCAGCCCCTACACCCAACAAATCACTGGCTCATTTGATTTTTAACTTAATTAGCGAGTAAAAGAGCAGTGTGTACAGTAGAGGCAATCAATGGGATTCCAAGTCATTAGATGTGACAATGACAGCGAGTTCATCCAGGAACCTGCACTGAGGGACAGGATTCCTGCTGGGGCCAGAATTGATGTCCCCAGCTCATTTCTGACCGTCCTCTCCCAGCTCCCATTCCCAAAATCAGGAATCTGTGACCCCGGGCTGCAGAGCACTGACACTGCAGAAACTCACCAGGCTGAGGGAGAGCCTGGGGCTTTCTGGAACGGCACCACTTGTAAATGACAAATGACAAAACACTGCCTCAACTTCAGTGATTCCCACACGGCATTAATATTTAAACCTGGCTTAGCTTGTTTTGGGTAAAGAAGTTTTGACTTGGTTATTTCTGTTTCAGGAAAACATCTGTATAACATTTCTGTCAAAAGCTGTAGAAATAAGAAGTGCTAAGGAAACTAATGAAGGCATTAGAAACACAAGTGGTAAAGAGAGCTTCTACCCAGCTGGTGAGTTCATCTTCCCACTCTGCTCCATCCCCCAAAAGCCAGTCCAAACACATTATCCAGAAGCACTCTATTTTTTTGCTCTTCTTGCAGCAAGGGAGTAAAAAGAAAATGCAGGGATCATCCAAGCACATTAACCTCCCTGGAAGAGAAGGGAATGAGACAAGATCTTCAGAGAATTGCATTCTGTCTGCCTCCACAGTAATGGCATTACACTTGAATGAAAGCAAAATTATGTGGAAGACTGTTAGTTTACTGAGGGGTCAGAGAGATGACAGCTGTGGCAGGAGGAGGCAAACCTTTAATATGGCATGATGGACCAATGTGCACATCCTTCAGTGGATGAATAAATGTGGCTGAACAAGGGACTGCACCTGAGCTGGCAATGGCATAGATTAATAAATTCAGCATCAGGCATCCAACAACAGAGGCTGCAGGAGTGGAAAAAAAGCAACTCCTGAGAAATATCTGAGTTCTGTTACTCCATTTACAGAAACAAATACAATCCCAGCGTTGCTGAGGAGAGTTTAATAGATTGAGACGTGTACATAAGGAGAAAACCCCCAAAACACAGGGGGACATCAAATCTCTCTGCTGGTGTCTGAGCAGAACCGTCCTGTGGCAGATGCTCCATGTGCAGACTGATCCCCAGCCTAAGCCAAAGTGCTCCTTGCAGGGTGATGTAATCCTCAGAAATATATCATTAACTACAATTTCATAAAAAGTCATGGGCTGAAAAAATACAGTTTCATATAAAAAAAAAAAAAAAAGAGAAGATGTCTCGCTGCACAGGGCTGAGAGAGGCAATAACAGGAAAATAAAATCAGGTAGTGCATCTCTTCTCATAAGTACAGAGAATTTCCCTGGTTATTAAATGAGACTCCCCACAAGGCCCAGCCTGTGCTCTCTGAAAATACTCAGTGCCACGCTGGATGAGGAACAAGACATAAATACATAATCAATACAAGAATAAAGAACAAGCAGGGCAGTGTAATAGGAGCAGCTCTCTAACTTCCACTGCTCCAGTTTTAAGACGCCTACTTTGCTTTGCAATGAACATCAGAAAGCAAAATACACAGGCTGGCAGCAAACTGGAGCTCTGAGAAAGGATATTTAAAGTAAGGTGATAGCCAGTGAAGGCACTGAAATTGTTATTTGCAGTCTGTCCACATTTACTGGGCTGCAGCCAGGGTAAGGTTAATTCAGTCAAACTTTACTGTGTATTTCTTATAAATTCACTGACTGTCAGAGTAATTCTGTACATCACAACACAGCATCCTTTAGGTTGGGAAAGACTTCCAAGATCCTCGAGTTCAACCATTCCCCAGCACTGCCCCACTAAACCACATCCCTAAATCCTCAATAGGTGACCTCAATAGGAAAGGACATCTGCTCTGTATTATTTGAAGAGCACCTTCAGGAAGATAATGTTGTCTAAAACCACGCCAGGGCACTCTACATCTTAAAAAAAAACCAATAAAAACAAACCAAACCAACCAGCCAACCAAAAAACCAACCAAACAAAACAAAACAAAAAAAAACCAGAAAAAAACAAACCAAAACAAAAAACCAAACCACCTCAACCAAAACTAGAACAAAAATCCACAAAAAACTCCCAAAACCAAAGCCAAAACGAATAAAAAACACCCCAAAAACAACATAAAACAAAACCCAACAAAAAAAAGAAACAAACCCTACATCTACCAAATGATGAAGTCAAATTCTCTCAACCATCCAGCCAAGCTTTCCCTTATTTCAAGTCCTCATCAAAAGCCTTTTAGCAACACCCAGCACCCTTTTTTCTACATCACACCTTGTTGCAAATTGATATTCTGAATCTTTATTTCAGTTTGAGGAGGCTCCAAATCCAATAGCTTTATGAGCCATGAAGTGTGGGGTGGGACACAGCACAGCCGTGTTTCCGTTCACTGGAACAATTTCCATGTCTGATTTTTTTTTTTAACTTACAAAAACTACAGTTGAAAAATTAAAGCGTTCAATTCCTACTGAATGTTCCTATTAACTTCACTGGGCTTTAGATCAGGCTCTTAATGGGGTATTAATGTAATGTAAACATTTTTAAGTATAAATATTATCAGTAGCATTTTTAATGGGCTAACAAGACCCCATTAGGGCAATTCTGACAAACAAACCAAGGGCTGAAATACTTCCCTTACCAAGGACTGGCTTTGACTTTTCAGTGAACATAAGTTCTGTTTTCCCAAATAATCCATATTTCAAGAGTTTTAAGAACAGTCCTGCAATGCAAAAAAACTAAGGAACGTGTCACTACTTTTCTTAAACCAAGACTGAGCACACACACACACACACACAAAAGAATTAAAGTATTTCTTATTTAGAGCTTTACTAGGTGAGGGGAGCTGTGCAGGAAATGCCAAAATTTTTAGTTATTTATAAATATTTTTACAGGAATGAAGCCAGCATTTCAAAAGGCTTCTGTTAAAATTATTTCATATGATATCATCTATATGGTGTAATTCATGAAGTCTCCACCAGTGCATGATCTCTGGCAACATAAGACTGGAAATAATCTGGAATTTTTGAATTTAGGCATAAAGTCTAAAAATCTAACAATATAAGAGCAATATTGGTGTCCATTGTCTCCCTCACACTTCAGACACATCTTCAATCGAGCAAATCCAATCAAGGGAATATTTAACATAAGAAAAAGATGTAGAGAGACAAAGCAACAGCTGCAATTTCCAACTTCATTTCATGCCTGAAACCAAGCAGCAGCTGCCCCTCACTGAGGCTGTGCAGGTTTTTGTCTGAGCAGGTTTTATGGGGGATCTGGAGCCTCATCCCAGGATCCTGAGGATCCAAAACCAGGATTGTTCCAGTTCTGGACCAACAGAGAAAAGAGCTGGACACAAAGCTGGGGCTCCTGCCCAAAACTCAACCTGCTCCTAAGAGATTCCAAATTCCATGAGGAGCAAAATCATGGGAAGGCAAGACTTACCTTTGCTCAGAGTGGCACTTTTCCCCAGTTATAGAAACCTTAATGCTACAGAGACCATTAAATCTGTATTTTAATTAATCTGTATTAAATCTGAGCACGTCAGCTGGCTCAAACTTTTTGGAAGAGTTAAGCTCATGCAACATCTTAAAACAGCACTAAAGCTTGAGGCTTCATGAAAAAACTACACAGGAAAATGATGCAATAAATAGCTTTGGGAGGGAAAAAAATATTTTTAAGCTCTCTATTTCTTGCTCCAAAATATTCTTCCCCTCATTTTCTGTGCCAGAAAGTCTCTGCTCTCTCCTTGCCACACTCCTCTCCTTCACAAGCTATTCATGCCCAAGCTTTGAAAGATAGAAAGAGACAAGCAGATTTACATCAAAAAAATAAAGAGAGATAAGGTTGCTATGGGAATAAGAAGACAAAAACTGTTACTTAATCCAACATAAAAAGGATGAGAGCTGGAGAGAACCGAGATGGAATTGAAACTGCCACCCCAACCACTGAGGTTATGATCTGAAACAACTGCTTTTTCTCCCTCATTTCCTCTTTGCTTTCACATAATTTCATTTTCTCATCAGAATCTCTTTACAGAATGCAATATTTCATGTTCAGATTCAAAAAACTTTAAAAAATGAATTAGAAGTAATATTTTTCAATATGTTGCTCACTACTGTCACTCACTCGGCAAACTCTTGCAGAAGCTGAAATATGTCCCCTCTGCAGCAATGCTATAGATGTAGATGTGAAATTGGAGATGAATCTTTGGATTTCAAATATAAATTATGTATAAAAAATAGATTCAGCCATATAATTGCCTTATTTTTAACCACACTCTGTGGTCTACCATAAAGTTTTACATAAGCTAGTAAGCAAATTCAGATTTAGGGGTTTTTTTAGAGCTGCAATCAAAGGCAATTCTTCTAAACTCTGAAGGCAGAAAGAGCTGTCACACACCTGTTGGAACCCAGGGGTTCCTATGATGCCTTTGGCCGACCCAAA
>VXBU01007363.1:447968-472919 GCA_013400315.1 Bombycilla garrulus
CAGCACGGGCCGGAAACCTGGACTTTCCTACATATTGCGGGGTCTCCTGGGGTTAAGGAGATCCCCGCATTTGTAGCGTCCCAGGCTGGGCACAAGACCACCACAGACTCCAGCCCTCCTGAGCACAGCCAGGACACAAGCACTGCTCACAGGAGGGAGGGCATGCAAGGAGAGGCTGGCACAGCACGAGATCAGGAGGAAATCAGAGCCAGCAAACTGCCCAGGGCAAAACCATGATTTCCCTCCATCCCCCCTGCACTGGAGTTCCTGGAGAGCAAACTCACACTGCACACCAGGCCCCGGGATAAATAAACCTCTCGTGCTGCAGGAAGCACTGCCCTCCTCCCCAGAGCTGCCCATCCTGCAGAGCAGGCACAGGGGGCACCTGGGCACTGCCCTGCTCCTCCCAGAGCCAAGGGACACAGAACTCACAGGAGCCAAGCCCTGAGGGCAGCACAGGAGCCTCTCTCTCCTCTCCCCTCACACACTTGGCACCCCTGGGGATGCTGGAGCAGAACAAGCTGAGCAGAGATCACCACGGCAAGCCCTGAGCTCCACAAGGGAAAGAAAAATGACTCTGCAGAGCTGATGTGGCAGCAGAGAGGAGACCTCAAGAGCAGCACCAGCTCCAAACTCTGAGAGCTGTCTGGCACAGCAAGAAAAGCAAATCTCTGCACCAATTCAGCAACAACACAGTGCTGCTCCTCAGGAATAAACCCCATTCTAAAGCAGAGTTTTGAGAGAAGATGCAACAATCAGCACAGCAAGAATCTGGAATGTCCAGTTAAAGACAAACACACATCTCGGCTCTTCAGTCAGCACACCTACCCACAGCATCCTTAATGCATTCAAATATCTTCTGCTTGCTTTGAAAGCACATCCCTGCGTAGCAAAGGTTCTTTTAATTCACTCACTTTTAATATTTTGCATTATTTAACACGTCTATCACATGCTTGGTTTCTAAACTCTACATAACTTGTGCATTTCAAAGCCTCTGGGTCTTCCAAGTGCAGCTGAAACCGTGGATCTGGGACCTTATGCACAGTTCTAAAAGAGAAGTTGGAGATCATTGTTACCTGCAAGGCAGCCAACAAATGACACCAGGAACAGCTGCTCCCACAGCAGCAGCAGCATCTTCAGTCTCCTGAGCTCAGTAATTCTGCTTGTCTCACAGGAACTGTGTGCTTAAGTCTTGCAGGTGGCAAGCTTTAACCTGTTAAAAGAACAGACATAAAATTGAACCCCTTGATGGTCCTTAAGAACTGGCTTCCTTGTTAATGCACTTTTAAACAAATACAAAGTTGACAGATCCTTTAAGGTTCCTCTTTTCCCCAGGATTTAATCCTCCACCAGAAGGGTGCATTCATATTTCACATTTTTTCACGTGCATGAGGCGCTGAGAGCTAAGTTGATTTTGCAGGTCTCACTTCCCACCGAGCTCCAGCACTGATTTATTTGTGAGATAAAGTGGATTTAAAGGAAGGGAGCACACGAGGTGCAACCACACACAGCTCAGCAGCTGAACACACCTGGGAGCAGCAGCTTGTGCTGCACTTGCAAACAGCGCTGGCCACAACACAAACCAGCAACTGATGGAATTAAAGCCATGGCCAACCCTTCCTTTTATTGATGTACTGGAGTGTGATGTGCTCACTGATGGCTTTTTTTAGTTTTTAATTTCTCTTTGGATGAGCCAATTTACTGCCACTTGTACCTCTGTCACTGACCAGATGACAAACCCTGTGCTAAGGCTGCCAACCTGCCTGTGACGTTTTCACCTCTATTTTTCTCCTAAAGAAGCTTTACACCAATTTTTTTTTAGTTGTAGGACAGCTCTGGCCTCTGTATTTTCTGGATGTCACTTCCACAGCAGCCTCTTTCTCCAGAGGAAGGGGAGACACAGCCCAGACCAAAGGATTCCTTCTGGAATTAGCATGGCAATATTAAGGTCAAGAAATCAATTATTAATTCTGAGGAGCCAAATCTGAGCTGTCTGAACTTGATGTTTCCACATAAATTGCCCTTTCTTTTTCTTTTTTTTTAACATTAGAATTAAAGGGTTTAATACTGCTGTAGAACAAGTGTTTGAATTTCTAGCTAAGCTCCCCAGAAAATGAATTCAAACAGAGGGTCCTCTCTGATACATCCCCAACCTGTGATTATTGAGGAGAATTTGCTCTCCCCCAAAACTCATCACCCTCTGCCACAAGGAGGGCATTTTCTCCTCATCCTGCTACCCCTGGCTCCTGTGGGAGCCACTGTCACCCCCACACAGAGCTGGCAGTGCCATCCTCCACCCAGCGCTCAAGTTCTTGCTTTCTCATTTTTCCCATGTGCTTCTAAAGCAGAAAATCAGCAAGTGCAGCCCCTCACCTCTCCAAGAAATGGGTATTGATCCCCCAGCAGGAAGCTGCTGCCAGCAAAGCTGGCCCGGGGGAAGACTCACTGCAGGGGTGCAGCAATTCCCAGGCAGCTCAAAGATCCCACCCCAAAGCAGCTCCCTGGCTGCAACTTTAGGAGCCTCACCCAGGATCTCACAGATCTCAGACTGAAAATGTTGGGATTCACAACTAAAACGTTACTGGTTTTCAAAAGGAGTGATGGGAGTACAATAAACTCTGTTCATTTTGCATGGTAAAACCTCAGAACAGTGCTTTGGCAAGAGTAAATTCTTCAGAGAATCACAGATTATCCTGAGTTTGAAGGGATCCACAAAGATCACAAATCCAGCTCTCACCCTGCACAGGACACCCTGAGGGTCACACCCTGTCCCTGAGAGCATTGGCCAAACTTTTCTCTGAGCCAGAAAAAAAAATTGAGGTCACAGATAAACCTGTTCTGTGGCAGATCTGCAGTTCAAGGCTTTGCTTTTCTCCTTTTCTGTTTCGCTTCTTTCTTTCCTTAGCAAACCAAACCCACCAAATAAAAAAACCAAAACAAACCAAAACTCACAAATGAACGGAATGAAAGCAAAACAAAAACCCACAAGAAAAGGGCAAACTGAAACAACAAAAATAAACCAAACAACAACAACAACAAAACAACTTGTCAGTGAAGCTGTAAACTTGGAGTTGGCCATTCCTCACCCTGTGTTTCCACAAAGGGAATGTTATCCATGAACAGACAGACATCCTCCAGCATCCCAGAACAGCCCAGCTTGGGCTGCAGAGCCAAATCCTGCTGGAGCATCACCATCCCAGCCCCTGGAATCCAGGAATTCCACAGCTGCCCCAGCAGTGAGGAGACAGGGGAGGAATGAGTGAAGCAGGAAGCAGGAATATTAAAGTAGGTCACTCTTGTGTGTCAGCTTTCTTGCAAGGAAAAAAGATATATATGGAGAAGCTAAATTAATTTGGTTTTATTCTCTAAGTGCTCTGGGCAAAGCAGAAGGATAGATCCATTTCAGGCCAGAAAAAAACTGCTTTGGTGGAAGAGAAAAAAAAAAAGAAAGCTTTGTATGTGGGTATAAAAAACATAAAAATACATCCCAACCTCCGACTGCGTTATATTTTAATATCTAAAGACAGACCAGTAGCTACCAGCTAACGTTGCAAGACTTAAACGACTTTAAACACTTCATTTTCCCTGTGTTCTGTAAGGTTTTGCTAATCTAGGATCTATTCCTGAATAGCACTGCTTCATTTCAAAAGCAGCACGCTCAGGAGTGCTCAGATTTCCAGCTCCAAGCCAGATTTCCACATCCCTGTGCTCAAGAACGCCTGTTCTTCACAAAGATGCAAACCTGATGTACACCCCAAGTATGAACTTATTGAAGTTTCTCCTCAGTTCATTGCTTTCCCATAAAGAAAAGGAGCCCAAAGTAGTTTTTCTCTGCAGAGAGGTACATGAAGGGCTACAAAGCAGAGTTGCCCCTGGCCAAGTCAGTGGGATCAGGCTGTTCATAGACCCTTGGTCAATGCCTGGCACTGGAGAAAGCTTCTGCCTTGGAAATTGCTCCAAAAAGGGAAAAAAAAAAATAAAACCCCAAATATTGAACAGCACAGCAGCTCAGCTTGGCTGCAACCTTCTCTTTCTCACCGCAATCTAAAAACTAAGATGCTAAAATCCCCCCAAAATATATTTGAAAGGTTGCAGAGATCTGCTTTTTATAAGAAAAATATTCCAATTATTTCTCACATGGAAAAAACCTGCATCAAAGAAATGCAGAGATCCAAAACCCAAGGACAAGGCTGAGTGTTTCTGTCACCTTCACAGCTCCTACACGACCCCAAGCTGTTTCTCAGGTGCCAGCTCCTTGCCTCTGGATTTTGTCTTCCAAATATCCCATTTTACAAATTAAACTCTAATGTGATATTAATATATCCATATTAAAATATTATTTATGCTCAAACGTCAATTATTATAAAATTACTATTAATATTAAGAGCCATTTCATGTCCCCCTTTACAGAAGCAAAGGAGCAGATCCACAACATCATCTGAGGGGTTTTGGAAATAAGATTTGTGTAAACTGGCTCCCCCAAAATTCAGCACTTTGTGTGTAAAGGCCAGAAAGAATAGAGACAAACAGCACCTGGTGTGGTTGGAAAAGATTGTAAAGAAAAAAAGTAATAGCCACAGAATATGCAACTAAATAGAAATTCAATTTTTAAATCAGAAAGCTTCCTATTATTCAGTAGTGCTCTGTTTTCAGAAGCCAAAGCTATTTTATTGTCTATTTCAAGGCAGTAAAAAAAGCAAAGCTGTGAAGTGGTTTGAAAAACACCAGGAAAAATTAACAGATTACATTTCTTTATTATTATTTATTCATTTAACTTTTAGAGAAAAGTCAAGTCTCATGAGTTGCTCCAACCATTACTTGATGAAAACAACTGGTTATCCAGGAAAAAACAAAAACAAACTACCAACCAAACAAATGGAGCAGGATGGGAACACACATACACAAAAAAAAAATTCAGCTTCATTTTTTCCCCTTTAAAATCATCATTCCAGACCTCTGAACTTTCAGATCATATAATATGGCAAGTGATGCACAAGAATGCCTGAAAGAAGTAAAAGGTTTGGGAAAGGTTCAACAGGCAGTAATTTTATTCAGTGACCTTATTTTTTACTACACAGAGTCAAACATAAAAAGCAGTAGTCCCCTAAAGGTGGAATTTTTATTTCTATATATAGAACTGGAACTTGTCAGAGCTGGCTGGCAAGTTCATTTTAAACTTGGAGTTTGAGCAGGAGGAATTTGTAGAGTCATCGAGTCTAAATTAATCAGAAATTCCTGGAACTCAGGAGAGCTCTGGAGACCCAGAACTTATTTTTCCTGTATTGATCTGGAAGCACAGCACAGAAAAATCAAGTGATGTCCTGACACTAGAGGTCAGCAGATCTTTGCTAAGGCAGGGAATTATTAATATCTCATAAAAACATGGAATTATTTGGGTTGGAAAGGACCTTAAAGAACTTTTTATTCCCATGGGCAGGGATCTCTCCCACTGTCCCAGGTGTTCCAAGTCCCATCCAGCCTGGCCTTGGGCACTTCCAGGGATCCAGGGGCCCCAGCTGCTCTGTGACACGGCCTCATCCACATAAATAATGAGATTTACACTCAGGTTAATAAAGCTCCAGTCATCTCCACAGGGCAGCACGGAAAGATGAGATGCTGAGCACTCCACAAGAAGCTCAAGCGGCCTATTTTATTAATTTTTCGGCGAGGGGAGTGATATCCATTTCTGATTACCCTCAAAATGAAACCAGCAGTTGTGAAAAGGGAAATCCACTTGGTTTCCATGAGGAAACAGCTGAGCTGTTGATTTTCTTCATCACTAAATAAAGCCTCTGCCTCCTGCAGTTCTACTCCGAGCCTCAAGGCACCAGTGGCACGATGAAAATATTCCGGTTTTGCGTGGGAACTCCACACTTACCTCTCCATGGTCAATACAAAAAATAATAATAAAAATGCTATAATCACAGACTTCTGAAATGCTAAAGTGAATAGAACTAAACCCCTGTGGTAGTTCTCCATTTGTACCTGATTTATGGAGCCAATCTTTCTCTAATCCCAGGTAATCTCCAGATTTTGCTTCGATACCAGCACAGCCCAGTTCACTTGGATCTGTCTCTGTGGAGGTGAATCCATCTCAAAAGTGCAGAAGGTATCTGCAAATATCCAGGCAAGGTGAGACTGTCCAATGCCACAGCTCACCACTAATTATTTACTAAAATCAAACTGGCATCTGTAATTTGTTGCACTGAAGCAGAGATGGTGCCAGTTGAAGAAGAGAATTTAGAAGGGATTTTTGTCAGCTGAAGGAAAGAGTTGACTCAATTTGACATCATCCACCAGGCAGATCTAGAGAGCAAGATATCAGAGTAATTTCATGTCAGCAATTGGAAAGGCTTTGGAAAACAAAACACAGAGCCCGCAGTGGCAGCACGCTTCTGAAAGAAACACAGATGCATCCACCACACCTGAAAGACCGTAAATAAAAAAGGATTGACCAGTTAAAAGCCACAGCAGCAAGACAAAGAACAGAGTTAAAAAACCTGCTAAGCCACGCTGCGGCCTGCTCCTGAGCTAAGTTTAAAATGTTGCTCCAAGTTAAAATGTGATCACTCCAGCTCCTTTGGGGTCTCATTAGATCCCTGCTCGCCGGCAGCAGCGCTCATTAGGAAGCTGCTGGCCAGGCAGCCCCTGCGAGGTGCCCGTGGCTCCTGCTCAGCCTCCCGTCCCTGCAGGGGCACTGAGAGCACACAGATCCTCCCGACCGAGCTGCGAGCACAAAAACCAGCCAGGAACTTGCACAGAAACTTCTCCATTACCGAGCACTGAGCAGGATTAAAGTTCTCTCCAGTGTGCCATTAGCAGAGGCCTAGTTAAAAGCATCATTTTATACAAAATTAATTTACAACGGCTTAATATGGAAGAAGCAGCAACTGTTCTGTGGAGAGTTTTATTACAACTTCTCCTGTCTGGCTGCATTTATGGACTCTCAGGCACAGCCCCCTGCCTCCCCAGCTCATCCATCCTCTGCACTTGATCTGAATCTCCCTGCACCACGGCTCACACAGGTGGTGCTGCTCTGCACATCATCCTCCCTGGCCCTGCACTTGAATTGGAGTCCCTCCTTCTCCCGGTGCAGCAGAGAACATTTGTAGTGATTGAATGCCCACCCTCTCCACAGCGAGTGTCACAGAACATCTCTGCCCTTCATCTCTCACTCCTCTCGACAGCCCAGCCCTGCACACAGCAGCAGGGTTTTCTGAACTCTGTCTGCATTTCTGCCATCTCAGAGCTATAACCACTAAAAACCCTCTAGCTCGGCTCAGCCTTTACCACAGGGAGTTATTCCAGCTCAACACAAACAGCACGGTTGCAAAAAGGAAATAATTGAGGAGAGACATTTATCTTCAAGTCCTCAGGAATCCTGCTCTGTCTTAGGACCATCACCTTCCACCAATCTGTGCATCAACCTCTCGAGAGCCTCTCCACACCTTGCCAGAGGTTTTTACTCTGCAGCACCTGTGGAGACAGCTCAGCTCAATCAACCCTGGGACACCCACGGGAACCCTCCACAGAAAAACCAGCTTTGTAATCTTCCCAGAGTTTTCTGGGAAATGTTTACCAGACTCTCTTCAAACTCTTACAATTTAATCAGTCACGAGATACAATTTTAAATTACTAAGTCTTTGAAGCAAGGGCAACTCAAAACCCAACAGTACTGAAGACCAATTCCTAACACAGTGACCTAAACCTCATGCTGTGTGTGGTTCCTGGAAACTGTTTTTGGTGTTGGTGCAGTGAAGGTGCTCCACTGATGGAGCAGATCAATTTTTCAAATTCAAAATGCGGCAATTAAAATAAATCAGAATTATACTGTATATTCTGCATGACTCAGTGAAATGTCCACACATTGAACTGCTGTGGAAATCTCCTTTATCTCATCTGCATACAGACTTTGTGAGCCCTGCTTAACACCAAACTCACTCCCATGCTCCAACCAAAACCTGCATTCAGTGCTAAAATTCTACTTCCCAAACATACAGGAGAAAAGGATGTTAAAAAACAAATATTTTCAGGCTGCAGTGTCTTGGGAAGAATTCTTTACCTGTGGTAACCCAGAATTTTGCATATTTAGCACAAAGAAAAGTCTGAGATTCTGTACAAGTGTTAATAAAATTGAAAAGTAGATATTCACATTCACCACTCACTGCCAAAAGCCAACTTCAGCTGCTGCTTTAAATATTTCCATTTAATACTCTGTACATTAAATATTTCCATTTATTACTAGGTCCACTACTCTATTAAATGCCTTTTCAACCCATGACAGCACAAACTCGTGCATTTAAACCCATGCTGATTAACACAAAAACATTAAAATTGTAATGCATCCTTGAGGACACAACCTGTGCTCTGCCCATTAATTCCTCCTTTCTTGGGAATAATAATATTTTAAACAAATAATCAACTTGAAAAACGCCTTTTTTTTCCCCCCTCTGTTATTTTCAGACCCTTGTTGTTGTAATTTGTATGCCTGAGACTTTCCCCCTGTGGCCTAGCAATTCCAGACACCCTTTTGATAACATTTATGGGTCAGCACCTTCAACCAGGCGTCCCAAGGCAGGTACTTGCAGAGGTCAGGAATTCTGTGAACCCACATGACAGCATGTCACAAATCACTTCAAAATAACGTGGGGCTCGAGAATGATGATAAATAAATCAGAGCTGTTGGAATTTAAAAGAAATTAAATATGAAGTTGGGTGAACTCTGCCTCGTGTAGCTGCAGAGGGGGAAAGAGTGAGACCTGATTTTTATTTCCATAAGAGGAATGACTCTGATGCCTGCACTTGTGTTCCAAACTCTCCAGAGCTGCCAGGACTCCCTGCCAGGAGCACAGGGAGCCTGGATGGAGCAGATGCTGCTGCTGAGTTAATTCTTACTCCCTGAAAGGAAGGGTGGCCATTGGAATCAGAAAGGGTTGGGTGGAAGGGACCTTAAAGATCATCCCATTCCACCCCAGCCATGGCAGGGACACCTCCCACTGTCCCAGTCTGCTCCAAATCCTGCCCAGCCTGGCCTGGGGCACTGCCAGGGATCCAGGGGCAGCCACAGCTGCTCTGGGCACCTGTGCCAGGGCCTCAGAACCCTCATAGGGAAGAATTTCCTCCCAAAATCCCATCTAAACCCACTGTCTGTCAGTTTGAAGCCATTCCCTGTGTCCTGTCCCTCCAGGCCCTGTGTCCTGTCCCTCCAGGCCCTGGAAATACTCTCTCAGTTTTTCTTTCAGGCCCTGCAAGGCCTCACTGAGCTCAGTCCAAAGCTTCTCCTCTCAGGTGAACAATCCCAGCTGTGCCAGCCTTTCCTGCCAGCAGAGCTGCTCCATCCTCTGCCCATCCTGGAGCCTCCTCTGGGCTCTCAGCAGCTCCAGCTCCTCCTGTGCTGGGCCAGGGCTGGTGCAGAACCCCCCATTCCTGCCCAGGATATTTTTACAATCCATTCCTCACTCCTGAGCCTTTATCAACACACCCAGAGCTGTCTCTGGTGAGGCACAACTATCAGCATTTCTCTCCAAACACCTTGGGTGCCAACCACTACAAATCACGACTTCAAAAGCCTCTTTCATCCTGCACGGTTGGCCCAATAAAAACTGATCACTTTCCGCTGCATACATAATTCCACTTTGATATTCCTTGGCCAGAACAAAGTTGATCCGTGCCCCTCGTGGTGTCCCAGGTGGAATGAACACCACATTCCGCAGGGATCCCCAGGAATGCTGATCCATGCTGGCTGCCTTGGCTCCAAGGGTCACCTGCAGCAATTTGTCAGCAGTTGCCTCTTCATCAAAAATTCAGAGGCTGCTGAATTTCCAATGACACTACAGCTCACGGTAAAAATGTCTACCTCAAATTTTTTTTTTTTAAACAGAATGTGCTGTTCTCCCTTATATCTCTACTCAGAATCACAGGACAGGACAAGATCCTACACCTGAGATGGGCTTCAAATCCCAGGGAGTGAAATTCAGGGAGATCCTGAACTGAAGTATGCAGGGAGCGAAGTGTCAACAGGCCAGCAAGCACCTGAATAAAAGCAACAAAAAAATCTGACACAAACCTGAAGCCTGTCCTCAACTCCCTCCCAACACAAAGACTTAAAACCAATTAAAAATGAAACAACAAAAACCAACCGTAGACAGCCCATTAAACACCACAAAACAGCAACGCAGACACTCCACTTAAAAAGTGCTGACAATGTTAGGCTGCAACTTAAAAGAATGTAAAATTCAACACAAAAATACTCTCAACATCCAAACGTACCAAAATTTACATCACCAGGACCCTGTGTTTTAATGTCTCCTAAGAAGTTTTTTTGATTTTCAGAGCTCCCTATTGTTGGTCTTAGTCCCAAAAATCCCCATCAAAATGAGCACTCCAGCCTGCCTGGTCCCTGACTACAGCAGAGACTCAAACTCGATCAGAGCAGACAGAAACAACATTTCCAACCCACTAAATTTCCCTCACACTGACAATTTAAACTGCAGAGAAACGAGAAAAATCATTCTGTGCTGAACACCTTTAGAGCTGACAAATTAAACAGTCAGACACTTTGGGACTGAAAAAACTCCAGAGACTTTTTAGGTTAAACAGTAAAATGTGATGCTACCTGCACAGATATACACATCTATTTACAGATATATATATACATAAATAAAGTAATGTATACTGAAGAGAGAATAGCAGAAAAACCTCTTCCTTCCAAGTTTCAATAATGCTCAAGTGCCTCAAGAAAATTAATTCTATTTAAATGGTGTTTCTGTCCTGACCAACCCCATAGAGGAAGAAATGCCCCCACACACCACACATCCTTAAAACACCCAATCCAACCTCAAAACATGACCTGTGCGCTGTTTCAGCCAGGAATTTTCCAGAAAAAGCAGTACAGTTACTTCTTTGTAGAATTTAGAAGGAATTCCTACCAGATGTGAAGATGAGATCCTGCAGCTCTCCCGCCCAAATGCCACCATGGACTGGGGCTCCCCACAAACCCTGGCCTCAACTTGGCCTTTAAATGGAAAAAGCCTCCAGGATTGCAGATTTTAAACTCTTTAATAATGCATTTTAATGTAGATTTCTCTGGCCAATTTACAAGACAACCTTTCCCTGCTGCCCTGCAGATGTCTGATGGCTGGGTTGGCTTTTTTTTTGGGTTGGCTTTTTTTTTGGGTTTTTTGATGTTGGAGAGCCTAATCCATCAAAAACTCAAACAAATAAATGTATTACATGACACAAAGCAGATGATTATTCTCTAAATGGATCCTACACATGGTGTGAATTTGATATTTTATGATTATATTCCACATTTTTTTCTTCCTCACCAACAGCAGTGAAACTCCCCAGACCAAAACTGACATAAAATTGATGCTCCAGCATCACATTTGTTCACAGCCCAACACGCAACAGGTAAGGAGATGTTTTGTCTCTGTTTAATCACAAAAGAAGAATTAATTCCCAAGAAGTAATAAAGCAAGAGAAAAAAATGGGATAGATGGTTCAAGCAGGAAAACAAACAAGAGGAATAAAGGAAAAAATGAAATTTACATTTCATATACAGCTTGCTAGCTTTTCCTTATTCTTTTCTAACATATATATAATATATAAAAATATATATAACGTGGGAATGGGGGAGCTTGATAGAAACATTCACCAATTTCAGCAAGGAACTGAGCTTGGCAGATATGGCCACAGGTACCCTTAATCTCTCCTGTCTGTGATTATCTCCCTCACAGTCACATGCAGGAAAATAATCCCCTGCAGCATAGAGCACTGATGTGAAAGGAAGGAAAAGCTCAAAGTCACAGCTCAATGGTTGGAGCTGAACCCATTTCAGCACCTTTTTTTTTTCTTCTACTTCTTGAGACCAAGGCAGCTTAATCTGCATTGATGTCCATGAAGTTTCACTTCAAAAGTTCTTCAGTCTGAGAGTTTCCTCTCTTATGAATATGAATAAAATCCTCAAATATTTTTATGAAAAAGTTTCTTCTCTTTTTTGTTACAAAGGAAATGATGAGACACTGCCTGAGAGCTTGAATACTGCATTTCAGCCAAATTTCAAACCAGCAGAACAGATATTAATCAAAAAATGAGATTGGAAGAGAAAAAGCACCCAAGCAGGAGGCAGAACAAAATCCACAGGGGAGCATGAGAAAACCACTAGAGATGTTCAGGGGATGAGCGTGGCTGATTTGTGAGCACATGACAGGAGAGCAAGAGAATCAAACCATTTTATGGTTATTATTAATAACACTAAATATGTTTTTTTTCAATTATTTTCATTTTCATGAACACTTCGCCACCTCCTCCCACTCGTCACTTTCTCTGTGTTTTGCTGCCCACATCCCTGCTCCCCTTCATTAATCCACTTCATTCCAGCATTAGTTTAGATACACATTTGCTTCATTTACTCACTGCTGTAAGAAGTCAGTGCCCAGACCCCTGAGACGGAAAGGAAAGGGAAGTCCAGCTCAGTTTTGTACAATCCAGATATTACAGTTATTATTATTTGGGTATCTTTGTTCCTGGTGTCTTCAGGAAAATGAGTCTCAGCATAAGAACATAATTTGGAAAAAGCAGAAAAGAGTGGTTAAATCCCACTGAATTTTCTTCCACTGACACTAAAATATGAATGTTACAGCTCACCCCAAGAGTAATGATGCAAATACGGCTGATCCACCAAAAGCAGCAAAGAAACAACGAGATATTTTAGCCAAACAACTGTGGAACACCTCTTTTATCCTTCCATGTACTGAGGCCTCACTCTCAGGGAGGAAAAAAAACCACAAACAAGTATTTAAATTACTTAACAAGATCTCTTTAAATATCAGGACAAGGTCAGATGTGATAAAGACTCCACTGGCTTTGCTGGGCAAGCTTTGGTTTAAAATAAACACCAAGAACCCAAACAAAACTGGAAAGAGCAGAGAGCTACACCGAGATAACATTCTGTGGTGATGAACCTAAGAGTATCTAAAGAACTAAAAAAAAAAAAAAAAATCAATTTCTTGACTTAGGAACTAAATTCAAATTAGGAAATCTCTGTCTGACAAAGGTCTGAACAACATGGAAGGAAAAGATCGGGAGAGAAGTTAATTGGTTTGTGAAGTATTGAAAGCACCAAGGTACAAATTGCCCTGGCAGGAAAACAAATCAGCAGGAGGGTGATGCAGAGAGCCCATGAAGAGGGATGGAGAAACAAGCACAAATTCAAAGTTTGAGGTTCAGGAGCTTTATTTCATAATGCTGATGAAAATATTGTTGTGAGTTTAATTATGGCACCAAAGCAAGTTGGAGGTGCCAGCTCCAGCTAAGTTACACCAGGAGCTTTAACAACCAAAAAGCTGCACTTCCCAAATATCACTTTCCTTCAGAGGGTAACAATTCTTCTGCACCATGTCTAACAGGAAAGCAGCAGCAAGCCCCAGGCCTGAGAAGATGCTGTTTTTCTTTCAGATCTCCAAGGTTCACTTCGTGTCTTAATGCACCTGGCATTGCTCTCACCATTAATCGTGTACTGCAGACCAAGAAAAAATGCTTTTCCAGAAATGACCTCAAACTAAATTCATAATTCTTTAAAAAACAATAAACCCACTGAACCGGAGAGCTCAGCCCTTCTGCAGTGGGCTACAGGCACACAAAGCTGCTTTATTCCCTTTAGCAAAATCCACTAGCACCTTGATTTAAAGCACGGAGTGGAAACTGTTTATGTGGTTTAACAGCAGTCCTGTGTTTTGAGCCAGGAAAGGAAGGAAGAGGCCAGGAGCCACCAGAGGTCCTTTATAAACAGACTAGAGATGTGCTGCATCAATCCAATCCACCACTAAACGTGTGTTTTTCTGTGCTAAAGCACAGTCCTATGTAACACTTCTTCCCAAACCTCTCAGATCCAGGGCTGAATCCCTTAACTCTGTCCAGATGTTCCCAGAGAGCTCCAGATCGTCTGCATTTCATTTCTCTGCAGTTACCATCACCAGGAGGAAAGATGCTCTCTGAAGAATGGATATCTGTGTGCGTCAACACAAACATGGGATGGGTTCTCATCTTTGTCACGGGGTAAAGTTACTCTAAGCTGAATCTAGAATTTGAGTGGTCACATCCTGAACACAGAATTTGAGTGGTCTTTTTCTTTTTCACATGGCCTGAAAGAGGCTGCGGCTGCTGAAATATTTGGGACATTTCTGCATCCTCCACTGTACAGGAGAGTGAAGGTGAAAATCAGCCTTGGAGAACAGATTGTGCCTGGCTTGAAGTGGTGCCATTAATGCAAGAGCAAAGAATAAACTCATCTAGGAAGAAACCTGGCACAAGAGTACTTGAAGCTGTGCCTGCAATGCATGATTTGAACTCATAAAAAAGAATTTTAATTCTACAAAGGCTTTCAGAGCTTTTAGCTTTGTTGTTTTTTTTTTTTTTGACTAAGCAGACCATTAAATTCACCTGACCACAATGAATCAGAAGCAGGATTTTTCAAAGCCTAATATTAAAGGAGACTTTCAAGACTTCTTTCACTTTGCTATAATATTAATTGAATATATTGGACATTGTGAAGAGGAAGAACACAATCACAGAGCTTTGCCAACTGATGATAAAGACTTGCTGGGATTTTGTTTCTGGAAGTACCAACCCCTTTTAATCAGAAAAGCCTCAGGTATGTAAAACACACCCAAAGGGCTGGATTTTTTAGAAATACTCCACACAATGCAAAGAGAACTGGTGGAATTTATCAGAACAATGCATCCTTCAGGAGGGTTTGCAAGGAACCAGAGAAATAACAAATAAGTGCACCCAGAACTGCAGTTTCCTGCTTCTGGATGAGGTTGGCACAGGTGCCCAGAGCAGCTGGAGCTGCCCTCGGATCCCTGGCAGTGCCCAAGGCTGGATTTGGGGGCAGCCTGGGACAGTGGGAGGTGTCCCTGCCGTGGCAGGATGGGAATGATCTTTAAGGTCCCTTCCAACCCAAACCATTCGGGGATTCTCTGTAATTCTTTATGAGTTAAACTTGACAAAAGGGAAGAGTAAATGGGTTTCCATCAGTGCAACATGAAGATTTCTTTTTGAAAAGTAAGAAAACCACATCAGCTCTCTGCTGCCATCCTTGCTGGTACCTCAGCTCCTTTTCACAGGTGCCATTTAACCAGTTCAAACCACTCTGCACAGGAATAAATCAATGTGAAAATGGAACATCCATTACCACCTTTAATTAGGCTTACTGGACAAGCTGCTGAGCCTTTTCCAAAAGAGAAGTGTGGATCTTTACCAATCTAGAATTAAAAGACATTTGCATTAGAATTACAGGCCCTTAACTATCTGCAGTGCTTATTCTGAGGAATAATGCACAATTTTCTCCAAAAATACTGAGGAACTGCTGAGTTCTCTCTCCCTGCTGCAGGGAGCCAAGCACTGGGAGAAGACAGCCTTTGTTACAATATTGTAAAGCGCCATCAGGACAGAGGAGACTTTTTTTCTTCTGCTTGTTTTGCTAGGTTGACTGCAAAGGAAAAAAAAAAAGTCATTTTTATGTTCAGGGCGTTGTTGTACACTCCAAATAAAAAAATCCAACCCTGGTTCTCTTAAAAATGTCACTCTGGACTATTTTCTGCTGGACAGAGACCACCCTCAGACACTAAAGTTAAGTATGTCTATATCATTAGGGATTTATAAGTTTGAGACATATATATATGTACATATATATGTTTTTCAGGCTGGAAACACTCAATGTGACGTGTCCAAGGTTCTCAAAAAGGCAGCAGTAGGAAGTGAGGAATTAAAGACATTCAAGGACCCAGATCAGAGCTGATGCCTCTTCTGCATTAAAAAATCAAGAGCCAATCTCACAACAAGAACAGGCTGGAGAAAACTCCACATTTAATCCCAAACCTCAGCACTCATTTCTCTAAGTTTCACATATTTTACTGTTGTCTTTTCATTCTGTACCCACAACTATGCAAAGGTCTGGGAGCTTTTTGTTTTTTCAGGGTGACAGAGGCACAGGGAGTTAATGACCCAGGTTTTCAAAACCTGCAACATCAGATGTTCAGATGCTGAGGGAAGAGAGGACTGAGTTAAAACAGCTCAGCAGGAGGAAGCACGAGGTGGTGGAGCTTTGCAACTTCCTTAAGCTCCTTAGCTCCAGATAAGGAGCTTATGAAACTTTCTTAACTCTGGAGAACATCCAGCAAGTGATGGCAAACAGTGCTCAGGTTAAGTCACACTTGGGACAGACACTTCAGGAGTTATTCTGCCTTCTGACCAAGGAAAGAAGCAAAAACCCCAAATCCCGTCTCAAAAACAAACAAATCTGTCCAGGAAAAGTTTACAGTAGAAGCACAGTTCTGTAAAATCTGTCAGATGTAAAAATCTGTCCAAGTACAGTTTAGTAGAGGAGATGAGTTCCATGTTTGTTTTCCTTGCATGACTTGGGGAATGGCACAGTAAGCCCAGCTTCTGAGCCAGAGATTATTTCACATTTTTTAGCAGAGCCTGACTTTGAAGAAGCTGCTTTGTGGTGCTACTTTGGAATGTGGAAAAGCTTTAGAAAGGAGCATAAACACTGCAGCCATTCCAGTCACCAAACACAGCTACTGAGGGCTGCTCAGGCTCTTCACCTAAAAATAAACCTGCAATGAAAATAAAAATAAATGAAATAAATCTCACAACCCACAGTGGGCCTTCTCAAGGGTATTTGTGGGACAGGATGGGGATGGGGTCAAAGCCTTAAGGACTAACAACAGGTTTGATTAAGTTCCATCCAAGGAACGGAATGAATAACAAACAGGAGAGAGACGCTCCAGTCCTTTCAGCAGCTGTTGAAAAAACTTGAGAAAAGCTTGGAAAGTCCTTTTTTTCACCTCAGTGCCTTCTGGAGAGGCAGCAAATGGCAGCAGCACCACGAGCAGTGGTGTCACACACCAGGGCAGGGCTCAGCAATCACCACAGGGGCTGGCACCGCTCCCCTCCCGAACCAGGGCTGTGCTCATGAACGGGATGGGGCTTCTCATCAAGATCCAACTTATTTCAGCTGTGTTTTCTAGGAGGACAGATCTGCAGAGCAACTTTCCAGTCACAGGTGCATCTGATGAAACACTGGAACTTTCTAACCTCGGGGTTTCAGTGTGTGAACCACAGTTCTGTGGCAGGGAAGAACCTGCTACAGAAAAAAGTGCCAAAAAAAATCCACAGTCTCTTATTCCAGGAGAAGAGGGCATGAAAGTCTAGCTATCCTTCATCAGAAGAACAGCACTGTCAGATGTAACACCTCTTCTGTTCACATTTTAAGTTTATCCAGGAAAAGAGATGCTCGAGGAGACTCTAAACTACAGCTTTTAAAGCATTAGAAACACTGCTCCTTACCAGGGCCATAGCAATTTTTATTTTCTTCAGCAACACAAAAAAAATAGTCAATGTGAGATTCAAAATCAAATAGCTACAAAAAATTATAGTGAGAAACTGAAAAGCTGCAAGATCTATAAACAGATTAAGCTCCACGACTAAAAGGAAAATATCATGCGTATGCAACCACTTCAAGATTGTACAAACACTAAGCCAGTCCTCTGGAAGGCTTCATTGCTTTTTACACCATAATTCTGACAGGATTTTCAGACCAGGAGAGATGTGACAGAATCAATGAGAGGAAGAGTGCTGTGTGAGAATGCAGCCCCTCAAAAACGGGGGAAAAGAGGAAAATAACTCTGGCTTACATCGGTTTAGCTCCCCCCAGGACAAAACTAACTCTTGCTTAGTCTAGAGTAGAAGACAAACAAGTCCATGCCCAGGAATGGCAGAGGGTCACACATGGGCAGCTGCTGCCTCTCATTTTGTCCAGAAGGATAAAAACTCACTCAGGTGCACTTCCCCTGCAGGCAGCGATGGCACAAATATCTGGGGGCTTTGGATGCAGCCCTGGGCTGAGACAGGTCTGGCTAAACTGGAATTCAACTCCACCACACAAAACTGAAGTTTTCAGCACTAATTTAACCAGCCAAATTCTACCCCTTTTAGCAGGAAGACATCAGGGCAAGTAAATCAAGATACATCTTTCTTCTTTTAGGATCAATGATGAGATCCTGAGTCTAAAACAACAAAACATTTTCTGTGGGGTGGAAAGCTCAATGTGCAAACAGGTGCTTTTCATTACCAGTGACACGTACAAACCTAACAGCTGTGCAGCATCAATAAACTTTTATCCAAAGGAGGACACCCTGCTAAAAACATGCACTTCAATGCCCAACTGCTGCAGCTGAAGGATTACAAACCATGGAAACCTGGGGTCTTGCACTGATCTCAGCAGTGGGAAGGAATGCACCTATGTCAGGGCAGATGCTAACAGTTCATCTTGTTTCTTTAGAGCATTTGTTCTTAAAAAGTAAAAAAAAAAAAAAAAATCACTCTTATTATTTAATTGTCCAGCAGCCTGTTCCTTGAGCACACAAACTTCACAGGTGCTGATGGTCAAGCAGTGACCTGGCAGAAATGTTCCCAATTAAGACCCTGCTTTATAAATCACCCTGGCAAAGCAAACATGCATATACAACTTTTCTTTTTATTGTCATTTACAACCTGCACCTACACTCTGGTTAAATAAATAAGTCAGGGTGCTGCAGAGAGCTCTCCTCCCACTCTGCTTTGCCCACACAACAGCCTGCACCACACTGGCAGCAGCAGGCACCAAAAATTTCCTATGAAACAAAGAAAAGTCCTCACAGGAATGGTGGTGTTTTTGTCATGAGCTTTGGATGTGAAAACTGCACCAGCCAGGACCACACCAAGGACTATCACCTGCTCCAGCATCTCAAAAATCATCTCCCCCGCTCTGGCAAAACCAGACGCTGTTTTCATGGGTTTAGAAGCCAGTTGTCCTCAAGCAGCAGGACAGATGGACAGACACATCCAGGGGAATGCACTGAGCTTTAAGAAGGCAGGATAAAAATCAAAATATTTTGCAATATTCTGTGAAATAATATTTGTGCAACAACCATACCAGCTGAATTTGCTGGTCTCTCCCTCTAAAATCCTCCACAGCAATACATCATCAGAACGGTATTTTTTATCTTGTACGTTCTACCAGGAATGCTGAGATGCCAACTTCAACAAATGGAATGTCTTCAAATGCAGAGATGCATGATCCTTCTGCAAATGAACTATGAAAACCTGTATGCTTGCAAGCTAAACAGAATTTATCATTTACTGATCCACCCTGGATTGGATTAGACAGGAATTGCTCCTTATGTAGTCAAGTACTGCAATACACTGGAAATTACTGTCCTGACCTCAGCACGAGCAAAAGGGATGCTGGACATGCTTCACATTAAGCCAGACTGTGGAAAACCAGCTGATTTTCCCCACCAGTTTACTCCAATGAGAGGTTTACGGCTTCAAACAGCTGTAATTTATTATATTTTACATTTCACAAAAGGCCTGAACATGTTGAGCAGTAATACTCTTCAGAATTGTCAAGGCCTATTGAAGTGAAATATGCTTCCCACATCAGGAACGTGGCACTGTGATTTTAGCAGTGCTAGAAAAGCAGTGTGATTTTTTATTTTTTTTTTAATAGTCAGTCACAAAAAGCAGGAAGAGAGAAAGGAGAGATTTTTAGAATGGTTAATACCAGGGTAGCTCATTACTTACAACTCATTACTACTTACAACGTTGGTGGAAAAGGAATCTGGATTCAACCATAAATTTTCAACGAGGCTCAAACCACTGTTTCAGAATTACAGTCAAATTCAAGATTTCTCACTTCTCTGTTAAAATTGAATGTACAAGTGTGTCCTTCCTCAACCCAATATCACAAACATGTAGGAATCCTACAGATCTATAGGAATAGGCAGGAGACCTGCTCATACCTGCTGCCTCTTGCAGTGCTGCGTCCCTCACTCAGCCAGACCAGCTCTGGACTCCACAACTTCCTTTGTGCACCACACAAGTGACTTACCATGGTTAAAACCACCTTTAGTTCATTTTCTTAATTTAAACCCGGTGTGGAGGGACTAATGTGTAACAGCTGAAGCAGTTTAGCCATTCTGGAGCGGTTTTTGGAGTAAGCTGGGATGAGGAAAGCAGAGACAGCTGCTCACACACCTGGGAGGGGCCTGCAGGAACCCTGCTCATCCTCAGCTGCTGAAGTGCAGCCCCTCAGGGAGCACAAGGCTCCTCAGGGTCCCAGGGAGGTTGGTGGCACTGCCTTCCAAGTCAGATTTCACTCGCACAAAGATTTTTTTCAGCTCCCTCCTGCTCAGCCTATTCACTCCCTGCCATCGCAGTCAGCTCAAACTGCAGCTCTGAAATGCATTATTTGTATTTTTCAGCAACCAAGAACTGGCTGGCAGAAAGAACCTCCCAGACAAGTCTGGTCATCCTTTTCACAGCCCACATCTCAGTTTCTGGGAGCCCCCCCAGCCTGGCAGCTCTGCAGTCCAGATTTCAAGCGTTTCATGATTCAGCCAACCACAGATCAAGTCCCTCCTGTGTGCAGTCAGGATTAAGAAAACACTAAAATACATGTCCAGGTTTCAAATCCTGGCTGTTCCCATTAAATGAGTTTCTCCAGAAGAGAACAAGCTGCAGGAGGGATCGTGCAGGGCTGAGCACAACTTCAGCAGCCCCCACTGCTGCTTCCCCCAGCTGGAAGTCCAACACCTTTGCCAATGAATTAATTATTATTTATTCTTTACATTAATTAACAGATAAATATTTCAAGAGGAAAAATACCTGGATGTTACAATTTGGAAAAAAATTCCCACATCCGCTACGTCAAATGAAATATTACTTATTTTAAGGAGTATTATTATACTTTATTGAATTTAAGAAGTGAAACTTTAGGGGTAAAAAACCAACTGCTCTTTCAAAATAAAGGCAATGCTATAAACACTTCGACCTGCACTTCAACTGGTATTTTCTCACACCAAATTTCAACGTGCAGAGTTTAACTTTACATTAATAAAATAGTAACTAAGTCCATTATTTCATCAGCTGCCCACCACCTTCACTCAATCAGGAAAACTGAGAATCCATGAGATTTTTGAACTCCTGCCACTTCCCCTCACTCTGTATTAAGTCTTTTCTTTGTATCGGAAGCACACTAAAAAAATAATCTATATACAATAAATTTCAGTTGACTGTAGTCAGAGCTCCAAGGTTTTTTTCCTCCTCCCCACTTATGTTGCCCCAGCTGTGTTCTCCTGGATACACTTCTGTTTAAAAGGCCATCAACTCTGATCTGGTTTTCATCTGTCTCAGTGGACAAGAGACCTGTGGGGCTTTTTGAACTCTGAATCAGAAAAGTACTTCTCAGCTTATGCAAACCTCCAGCCTTTACCTAATCCTTTCCTGGTTAAGGCACATTACAGGATATCACTGATAATTATTTAATTTTTTTCCTGTAATGAATTTTCCTACACCACATCCTACAAAACATGGACTATCAAGTCTCCACTGAAAAGTCTGGGCTGCAATTTTAAACAGCTTTACTAAATCAAAGGTGGAAGTGTTGGCACAGGAGGGAACTACAGCTCTTCCAGTTTCATTTTTCTGCATTCCAGTTGTTTTTCAATGGGGTAATAATCACTGACTGAACTATCCCTGGCTTGGCTGAAAGAGGGAAACTTCAGCTGTAAAACAAGCCAAACAAAAATACCTGAAAAAAAGAATTGCTGTCACTGCAGATATATTTTAAGAACAGCAGCAACAGAGCACCAAGGCAAGTCCATTTGCAGAGCCAGTTCCTGTGGCACATTCAGGTTTGAAAAAAACATCGGGTTCCTAAGCTTCTTCAAACAAAAGTTAATTTCAGAGTACCCTGCCATTTAATCCATCTTGACATCACCCATGCACAACAGGAGCTTAAGCAATGTTTGCATCACGCAAGTCCCTTGAAAAAGGAATTTATTTCTCATCACTTGGATCTCCAGTAACGCTCAACTTCAATGTGTGCATGCATTCCATGTGTGTGCAGGGGGCTCCAATCCACTGTTCCCTGCTTTCCCAACACAAACTTGGAGCTTATGGATCTGACAGCACAAGAAGACAGACCCAGCTCCAAGCTGAGCATCAAGAAGGATGAAAAATTACTTTACAGATGAACAAACTTCCCATTTTCCACGATTTTCTAGCAACCCAAGACCAGGCTTGTAATTATTTCTCAAGTCATCCAAATCCAGGAGGAATGCTCACATCCAGCCCCAGTCATTCCTCATCACTAATAACTTCCCTGTCCCTGCAGGCTTGCTGCCTCCTCAGACAACGCTCACACCACTGCAAATACACAAAAAAAATCTTGTTTGCAGACTGCAGTTAATCTGTGTCTTCTGGTATCAAAGTAAATCCTGATGATCGCTTCCATCCATATAAAACCACTGGCTTATGCCACTTGAAAGGCTCAGCCTCTTCCCGGAAGAACTGTAAAAAGATTTCATCTGTTTGCAGAAGCCTCCCGTTGCTGTATCACAACAACATTAAGATGTTCTTGTGGTATCGCAAAGGGAAAATTCCCACAAGAAACACCACAAGAACATAAACATAAACAACATCAAAGACAGCGAGGCTAGCTCAGAAAAAAAAACCAAACAACCAAATCCACCGCCCCTGCACAAGTGGTTGGAAACATTTGTTTGTGGGCGGAAACTCCAACAGAAGTATTCTAGAGAAGTGACAGGAAAATATGGCATTGCTCCTTAGCTACGGTGACGTGATCTTTAGGAATTTAAAGAAGAAGTTGTTTAGGTAGGTCCATGTTTCACATCCCAGCTCAAGGATTCGCAGGGTGTGCAGCCAGCTGGATGCACGCTCGGATTTCTGGATAAGACCCCAGCTCAGCACTGGAGGTACAGGAGTCACCACCAGAGCTTGCCACCACCCCACAGCAGCTCCAAACTCCCAAAATTCCAGCGGTTTGACTTCCTTAACACAGAAATAAACCAAGCTTCAGATCAGCTGGACAACCCCTACCTGTTCTATTCACTCAGGTGCCATCCACAAAACCCTCTGGAAAAAACCCACAGCCACTGCCAGCCCGCAGATCCTGCGCTCCGAGCAGCACCTCCCACTGCTTTATTCCCAGAAAACGCTTCCAGCTCCGAGCCTGCAGCTCATCCATCCCCGGCAGAGCAAGACAGCTATGAGTGAAAGAGAAGCAGGAGCAGCGCGATGCTGAGGGAGCCCTGAGGGGCAGGCAAGAGCCGGCGTGGCAGGACAGAGCTCACAGCACCCTGTGCCTCCAGCTGCAGCCCCAACACCGAGACAGCAGAATTTTGGCACGAGTTAAACACCTTCACCAATCATTCCCCTCAAATGCTTTCACAAACGCGTTTGCCAGATTACTATGGGAAGGCTCCTGCATAATAAACAACTTTCTGGAACAATTCCACATGGGGTAGTAACACACTTTCAGTGCTTGTAAGTTCAGTGTTTCCATTGCTGATTTTAGTATTTTGTTCATATGTGCCCACATACATTTAAAAAAAATCCATCACTGAACAAGCCTGGCATGCAGCTTAAGCTAGAGTTCAAGTTTCTCTTGCAAAATACAGCAGTCAATACTTTGGAGAGTTTCTCGTCCTTTATAAGGTCACGGTTATGATTTTTGCACTCACCATAAAAATACAGACATTCTTTCCCCCCGTGTACCACACGCACGCTGAGGACAGCTAAAAATCAGTATCGATTCTGTGCATGTCTCAGCGGCACCAGCAAAGTAACCCAGACTAACCAATTCCCACCCAAGGCTACTGCTGGATCATTTCCCATCAGGAATGGGCTGATCTCCCCCCGACACATCCAACAAGATGGTGCTTGGACTTGGTTTAATCACAGCCAGGCACCACCAACACGGTGACACATCACGATGCTGGGGACAGCAGCAGCTCGCACCCAGACAGGTACGAACCACGGACATAAAGTTGCGAGAGAGAAGGCGGCTCAGCGGTGAGAGAAGGAGCAGCAGAGCCCTGCAGAGGCTGTGCGGGGAGCGGAGGCGGCGGTGCGGAGCCACCGAGCCAGCGATGAAACTTCGCGGCCAGCCCGCTCCGCTCTGCCCCGGCTCACGGCCAAGTGCCGCGATCGCCAGGGTTCCGTCAAACCCGAACGGCCCCCAGGGACGGGCAGAAAGAGCGAAATTCTCATTCGAGAGGAAAAGGAGGAAAGCTTTTCTAGGAGCCTTCCCTGGAGCGGTGCGGGGGTTGTTTCAAACCAACACGCCAGATCCGACACCAGAGCCGGGGGCGAGCTCCCGTACGCGCCTTCTCGCGTTTGACACGATTAGCAGTTAATTAAAAGCAAAGCCAGAGCCGCCCGGCTTTAGAACTTGAGCAACTCCATACTCAGAACAGTTCTGGGGGGGAAGCGCAAAGCCCGTGCAAACGCTCGGAGCACCGGCAGCCGCACGCTCCAGCGCCGCCGGACCCGGGGCGAGTCCCCAACCCGCGGGGGAGCCACGGCAGAGCCCTCATCCCCGGGACAGACGGGCTGGGGGAACAGCAGCGCCCCGCAGGCAGGCGAGGAGCCTCGCAAACGCCAGCGGCGAGCATCACCTAGGCGGGCAGCGGCACATACCGAGCGCCCGTGCCTGGCTCCGCATCCCCCGAGCCCGGCAGGGACCTCCCTGGGCACCGCCGCCCGCCCGGAGCCGCCTTCGCGTCCCCCGTGCCCGCTCCCCCAGCCCGGCTCCCCGCTCCATCTTCTCCCCGAGGGATGCGGAGGGCTCGGCGCTGCCCAACTTTGTTCCCCGAAGTTGCCCACCTGCAGCCGAGCCGCCGCAACGCTGTCCTTCCCCGCGGCNCGCGGCCCCCGCCGCCTCTTCTGGAGCGGCGCTGGCCGCGCTCCCGGCGGCGGGGCGGGCCCGGCGCGATCTCCCGCCCACCGCTCCTCACCGCCCCGGGGCCGTACGGCTCGGCACAGCCCGGCACAGCCCAACCCAAACCAACTCTGCCCCGCCCGGCCCAGCCCAGCCCA
>VXBU01007363.1:473356-489034 GCA_013400315.1 Bombycilla garrulus
AGCCCAGCCCGGTACAGCCCCTCCGGACACGGCAGGGCCCGCTGGCGCCGGGGATGCTCCTCCGAGATCCCCGCTGGACCCACCCGCTCAGGATGGATGCGCTGCCGAGGAAAGTTGAGGCGTTATGGCTTAAATAAAATCTCCATCTCCTTTCTGGGCTGGAAGCCCAGGGAAAGAGTCAGGTTCATGTAGGTCGCTGCGCAGGAGCCGGATGGAGGTTTTATTGGATCTGGCTCCGGCTGATCGCAGCATTAGAGCTGTGTGGGGTAATTAAGGCTGAGCAGAATTCCTTTAAGTCCCTTTTTTTTTTTTTCTTTCTTTTTTTTTGGTAGCAGGTAGTACTAAATTTCCTGAAACCTGTATTATCTTTCAGCAGCCCAAAGCACAGTGAAGTGTGTGTGTTATAATGAAGTGTGCATTAGCTCTCTGTGCCTCAGTTGAAGTTGAATTTTACCAGGGATGACTTTGTCTTCAGAGCCACAGTGAAGTGTTGATGTAAATCAATCACAGCACCACAGAATGGTTTGGCTGGAAAGGGATCTTAAATCCCACCCAGAGCCACCCCAGCCATGGCAGGGACACCTCCCACTGTCCCAGGGTGCCTCAAGCCCCAATGTCCAACCTGGCCTTGGACACTGCCAGGGATTTGGGGGCAGCCACAGCTGCTCTGGGCACCTGTGCCAGGGCCTCCCACTCTCACAGGGAAGAATTTCTTCCCAATATCCCCTCTAACCCTGCTCTCTGGCAGTGGGAAGCCATTCCCTGTGTCCTGTCTCTCCGTCCCTTGTAAATAGCCTCTCTCCATCTTTCTTGTAGCTCCTCCAGGCTCTGCAAGGCCTCACTGAGCTCAGTCCAAAGCTTCTCCTCTCAGGTGAACAATCCCAGCTGTGTCAGCCTTTCCTGCCAGCAGAGCTGCTCCATCCTCTGCCCATCCTGGAGCCTCCTCTGGGCTCTCAGCAGCTCCAGCTCCTCCTGTGCTGGGACCTTCCCAGAAGGGAGAAAGGACTTGATGGCTGTCCTTTTGTACACAGGGGAATTCACAGGGTGGTGATGCTCTGCTGTCATGGCATAAGGAGGAACAACATGAGGAAAACAATTTGCTTCTTCAGTGAATAAGATTTAAGTCACTGCCATCTCCGTTTCCCTTTCTGTCCAGTTGTGTCATGAATTATTGAAATGTGCTGGCTGAGAAACAATGACATCTCCTCTGGGGATGGTAAAGACTTGACACAGCATCTGCTGACCCAGACTTGGTGCAGGAGCCCTGGCCTGAAGAGATGTCCTTCCTTTCCCGTGTATGTGCAGGTCTGTAATTAAGAAATGTCCAGCACAGAAGTGTAGCCACTTCTGTAATGAAATGTGGCACGGGGCTGAGGAAGGGATATCAAAAAATAAATTATCTCAGGAAAACAAGATGCATTTTTAGTTGGCAGAGTGTGATCAAATAAGACTCGTAGAGATGATAGAGTTACAGGGATTTAATGAGTTACCACGAGCTGAGCACAGAGATTTGTACCAGCGAGGTCCTGCTCAGCCCTGGCACGGAGCAGGAGAGTGCTCTCAACCTGTTTGGAGCTGATGTAGCACAGTCTGAGAGCTCTCTGAAACAACACTTTGGGCTTTTCCCCGGAGGATAATACTAAATTTCAGTAATTATTGCACAAAGCCTTAGCTAGGACTGGGCTCAAGCCTTGGTTCCAGCCAGCTCCAGCTCAGGCGGGAGCACGGTGGCTGTGAACTCCTCTGTGGGCAGTGGCTGAGCACGGGGCAGGAGCAAACCCCAAATGCAGATTTGGCTTCTCAGAGCTCTGCTGGTCACGTATTCGCAGTGTTATGAGAGCTGACAGGGTCGGGGACCCTGTGGCACAGCTCTCCACATGGAAATATCAGCTTTAGCTGTGCAAGGCCAGTGTGAGAAGGATAGCCTGTATTTTTATGCTTGACCGACCACAGAGGCTGCTCAAATTTTGAAAATGCATCCTGCAGCTTGCCTTGCCTGTTGTCCTTTGTCACCTCCAGCCCAGCCCCATCTTTGGACTCCTTTGGCCAACTAATATATTTTTTCAATTTCAGTTAAGTCAAGGACTTCAAATTCCTGTCATAGGTATCAAGTTAGGCCACATAAAAGATGCTTTTGTTTTAAGTTTGTCAGAGAGGCACTCTATGAGATTGTGGGGTTGAAAAGATGACTCTAATCTTTAAGATGACAAGTTAAAAAGGACAAAATCCACTCTTCCCCTCACTTATTTTCCAGCGACCCAGGCCTGCAGAAATAGTGGGTGTGTAAGTGCTTTTCCTGTACTCATTTCAGAAAACACAGCAAAGCTGCGGGATCACCATACACTTACTGAAGAGAAGCAATTTGCAGACCGTGAATTCTCTGAGGTTACCTGGAATGTTTTCACACAGCCCCTGAGCCTGTGCTGCCCTTCTGCTGTCTGGGGCTTCTGCACCCACTGCAATATTCACCTTCAATAATAACAACTTAATTGCCAGTCTCATGCTCCTTACAGCTAATGATTTTTTTTTTTTTCATTTCCACTTGTCATTCAGACATCACTGTCAACAGCTCTCTGAAATTACATGTGAAGAACAGCAATGCTACTCTAGTGTTGTCTAATTAATGCTTCCTAAGAATCAAAGTGGGAAAAAAAACCCTGTGCAGGTGTAAGCAGGTTCATGAAGATCATATTTAAACTTCCCAATTAAT
This sequence comes from Bombycilla garrulus, assembly GCA_013400315.1. Classification (NCBI taxonomy): domain Eukaryota; kingdom Metazoa; phylum Chordata; class Aves; order Passeriformes; family Bombycillidae; genus Bombycilla; species Bombycilla garrulus. The sequence goes on from VXBU01007363.1 coordinate 476,067, forward strand.
AATTTGTTTTGAAGGCCTGGCTTAACCCAGTCCATCCTGATGGCAGCTGGTGCAGACCTGAACTATCAGCTGAGCTCTTGCTGCTATTCCCTACACCCTCACTGTTCCCTGCTTTTCCGTCTCCACTTCCAAGCAATTTTTCCATGTTCATGTTTTCACCACATGGATTGTCCGTGTAACTTTTGTGTCCTGCTTTGACAAACCTCATTTTCTCGAATTTTAGATGAGAATTTAGCCACCAGTAACAGGCAGCCTCAGATACACTGTAAATTCCTCCAGAAAAAAAAATCAGTCAGTGTTTTTCTCCCAGCTGCTTTAGCTTGTGAAGGGTTTCTCTTACCACTGGCAGAAATACCAAATAACTCACCTCAAGCTTAAGCTGAACTTGGTTTGTAAAACATCTCTAGGACATTGCCAAAGTGAGATCTTGTCAAGGGGGCTCAATGGACCATTAGTCTGGTCTTAGCACTGACAATCACTATCGGTTTCAATTACCCGAAACAGCCACTGGAAAGTAAAATATTAAAAATAAATTAGAAACCTGTTGAAAATTCAGTTTTCAGTCCTTGTAGGTGTAAAGGTTAGAGCAGCCCACCTTTCCCAATCCCACTTTCAGGCATGATAGTGTCAATGGCAAAAATATATGGACAAAATACAGGATGCTTTGGATGCAGTCAAACGAGTAGAAAATCGACTCTTTCTGGTTATACTTATGGGATTCTTATTTAAAGAGAAGTGCTTAATGTCAGCTTAATCTTCCTAATTTTTAAGTGTCACTTCCCTCCTTAAGCTGACACTGATACCAAGTAATCTGAGGCCTTGATCTGCAGGCGCAGTGAAGAGATTGTGCATTTCTTTCAAGATTGAGGTCAGCTGTAACAACTGGGGTGGTTTTTTTTTTTGGAATATCTGTATCACAAGCTAAGGGGAGATTCCTTGGTGTGCTGGGTAAGCTGCATTCACTCCCTTGCCTCGCCCATGGCCACCAGCACTGACCCCAACATCAGCTCTGCTCCTCGTGCCCACAGCCAGCTGGATTTTGCCCTCACTTTGGATAATCCTGCTCTCCACAGACGATATCTCAAAATAGTTCTGTTCTCAGAAGCAGCACAGCTCTGGTCCAAATTTCACTGAATTCAGTGGTAACACTTCTTTTGGCATCGAACCCAATTGATTAAATCACCAAGCATCTTAAAATTCCCATTTCATTGCCTCCAAGAGCTGCTGCTCGTGCTAATAAATGGCGAGTGCAACTGGTGTTGGGAGCAGCAGGAGGGAAGGCCCAGAAGGGGGAGGCTTAATGAGAGGCCCTGTCTGTATTAAGGAAATTAATTGTGTGGCTAGATTAAAGTGCAGCCCTGGAAGCCTCACTTTGCCCTGACAGGCTGCATTTAAGGGTTTACACCTCTGTAATAACCCCAGTGGTGTTCTGGGATGGAAATGTCCTTAATGCAGGCAGGACCTGCAGCAGGCCGCAGCTCCAAAACCCATCAAAGAAAGTGGATTATGTGCAATTGTGCTGGAGAGCATTGCACAGAAAGAAAATTATAATAGGAAGGTTAAGTGCCCAGCGAGTGCAAACTGATATACAATATCTTGAAATCACAGAGAAAGAAAATTAAAATGGGGAAATGATTTCACATATAGGTAGATGGAGACATTAAAGCAATCTCTGAACTCTGGGAGGGAGAGCAATGAGAGTGGTGCTGTCAGATGTGCAGTCTTTTGCCCATCAAAAAGAAGTGATTGAAGACTGATTCCAATAAACAGGCAATTTTAGTTTTGTCATTATTTCAGGTTTTTTTGACTCTGCTTTTCTGTGTCGTTGAAATATTTGTGTATTAATAGCTACTCATTTTAACAGCATTACAGTAATTTGAACATCTGCAGCTACCAGGCATTAAAACACGATCACTCCCCTATATTGCAAGTTATTTTTGCAGTACTTCTGCCTGATTTTGTCACATCCATTAAAATGCAAGGGATCAGTTCTTATCATTACCCATTAACTGGCAACCTTGAGCTGAAGTATTCAGCAGGAACCAGCCTGATGCCTGGAGGCCTAGCCAGAAATTCAGTGGAAGGCAAAGACATTTTATGGCTGTCCTGGAAGCTGAGTGATGGGCTGTGTAACTTTCCTAATCAAATCCAATTAAACACAAAATTATATTCCCACCACCCCTGCCATCCTTTGTTCCAACAAATTGCCTGATGTACTATTCAAGTTAGCTGAATATGGAACATTTTCTAAATCAGAGGTTTTAATTCCACCAGAAGCTCGGTTTAGTTTATTAAAGAAACGAGATATTTTGTTTGGAGCGTTGAGGAGCTCTCAGAGGGCAGGAGGCTCTCTCTCTGGAGCAGAAATCACTCCTCTCCTGGGCTCAAACTGACTTTTGAGGAGGTGAACCCACAGAGGATAAATGAATCCAAAACAGGACTCTGAATTTGCTGTTCGGGGGGTGAAGACAGAAACCAAAGCACGGGCAGCCATTGCCAGTAAAGTGTGGTTAGGAAATACTTGACCAGCAAAGAAATGCTTCTGAAAAAAGCTCTGAAATGAGATCACTGGCACTGCCATGCCAAGGAGGAGAGGAGAAAACAGCAGCTACTCCTTCCCTTCTTAGCCTCACAGGGATTTTTCATTCTACTCCAAAGAGCTCAACTCATATTGTTAAAGTGATTTCTGTAATGGGACAATATTTGCTTGCAAATGTGATGCAGGATTTTAGCTTTTTCCAAATGAATTTATGAGAATTCATGGCAGCCAAACATCAGGGACTGTCTTCATCCCTTCAGCCATTTCTTACACAGCACCTTCCTTGCAGCCAAGGAGTAATTCTGGAGGATTTAAAAATCATCTGACACTTGAAATGTTAATATAATAAAGTAGGTTCAGGCTTCAGCATTATGCATTTCATTCATGAGTTAGCTCAGGCATCCCAAACATGTCTGAGGGGAAGAAAGGTAAATGCATTTAATCCTTTGCCAGCAGGATCAGATGCAGCCAGATAAAACAAGGAGCATAAATAACAGTGGCCTGGAAAGGAGCAAAATGAAAGCCAGCCTACCTGAGAGATAAATAAGGCAAAAAAAGGCCCCAGGAGCTTGGATTTGGTGAAGTATCTCAGCCGCTATTTACATTTGTCTCTGTGAAAACACACGCCTTAATTCCTGTCCAGGTTAAGAATACTCCCCTAAATCAAATATTAATAATTTTGAGATCTATAAATATCCTAATGGGAAAACTCTGCGTCAGTAATGAATACAAATGACCCTGTGCAAATGTCTTGGAGCAGGAAAAAATAAGGAGAACAGCATGTCAGTGACCTCCAGCCACAATGTTCCTGCAGCTCAGCGTGAGGGCACTTGTGAACCTTAACACATTGAGAGCAGACTTTAAAATACTTGGAGAATGTTAAAATAAAAGGAAGATTCTAAGAGAATTCAAGTTGATAACACATTATTTTCCCAGTTCCTGCTGTTGATCCGTCTTGTGCCCCTCTCCCAAGCACCAATTCCATCCATGGCTGGCAATTTTCCACATTCCTCAATAATTCTGTCAAACTTTCCTTGACAGCAGAGTGCTGGTTGGCTGGAAGATAACATCTCTAATTTCAGCATTAGAATCAATCCCATATCAGGTTTTCTACTCACTGAAACCCTGCATGGAGCTGGCTCCAAAAATTTAGAGGTGTTGGCCAGAAAGTGGAAGAAAACAAGTTACTGCTTTTTCTGTGTTTTATTAAACTTTGTCCCACTGGATGCTCTTTCTGTTAATTAATTTTCCCTTTACAATTCCAGGTAAGCTATTAATCTATTGACTTGAGGATTTTTCAAAGCCTTTCCAGAAATAAACTCTGGGATGAAAGGATCCTAAGCTATGCATGAAAAGCAGAACTGCTGTTTTGTCATTTTCAAGCCCGTGGTTTATCCCAAGCCTCTCTAATTCCCTTTACATGGATGTCAGATGGAATAATGCAATGAAAAATTACCCCAACATTTTGTTTCCAAACTGCAGAGGTGATTTGTGCAGAAAGTTTACCAAGTTTTTATACAAAATTTGATTAAAAAGTCACAAACGTTCCAACTCCTATTATTTAAAAGCAGTAAATTAATGGGGGTTTGGGTTTAAATTAACACTGGTTTTATTCTATTCATGCACTTCCATCTCATTATTTTTCATTCCCTTAATCCCATTGCCCAAAAATTTGCTTTCTGATAGTGAACTCGACAGAAACACTCAAACACTCTTGCAGTTGTGGAATGCAAAATCGTTTAAATAACATTCTTTTTTCCTTCCGCAGTTCCTGGATAAGACAGGAAAATGCCACAAAAATTTTCATTATTGGAAATAAATGGGGGTTTTTTCCCCATGAATTTTTAAATTGCCTCTATTATGGCCCACAGTGTATGAAATAAATGTGATTTAAACAGTTGTGCCCTCTACTGGCATAAAGAAAATCATAAAAAAAGAGAAAAAAAATCCCTTGTTTCCAGATGTTGTACCAAAACACAGTGGCCAAACCAAATTTTTGTTGTTCCTTGGGGTTTTTTAATTATGTCTTAGTCACATTTGAGGACTGTATTATTTCCATCATTAAATCTTAGCACATTAATTGCTTACAGATATTATTCTTTTAATAAATAAAAAAATCTGTTTACACTGTCAAGAGAGGATCAAAAGGCTTTGCCACAGAAGAATATGATGGTGGGGAGGGTGTGCTTACACAGTTAAGAATAACTTCATTTTTGTGAGATTTTTAAGAGCTGTGCCAATGAGAACAAAGCTGTGGGACAAAGTCCTTTATGAAGTTCAGAGTAACTTTGGAGCTTCATTCATTTTAAGGAAAATCTGTAGGAGTTGATGCATAATGTGAATTTGAATATAGAATTTCATGTAATACAGGAGAATTGAGACCTCACCCTCTGCTGAAACCCTTCTGATCAACCCTCCCATTTAAAAGAAAACTCGATTTTCTGTCCTCTCCCCCACTGCTGCAGTTGTCAACCGGTATTAAAGTGGAATAAAAAAGAAACAAAACCCTCCCCTTCGGTGAGGAACCCGCGTGCTGCAGCTTCCCAGCATGGGCAGGATTAGTCAGGGGTGCTAATTGCAATCCTAATTGACTGACTGATGCCGTGTTATGAAATGCATTCAGCACAGGGGCAATATTTCAGATATTTCACATCTGAAAGAGCTGTGGGGAGCAGCCCCGTGCTGGGAGGCAGCTCCGCTCTTTTCTTCCAGCCTGTAGGAACGCATCAGATCCCTCATTTTTCACCTTTTGTAAAATGGAGTTACAGGCTGCAGATTAAATGGATACCAGACCACACGGATCAGAGAAGAAAAAATATAATTACATCCCCGAAAACTTAATAATCAGGAGATGAAGGGGCCAGTGTACTCTGGGCCCTTTCTTTGGCTCCAGCGTTGTCCCTCTGCAGTGGAAGGAGTTTGTTTACCCGCAGAATCCAAACCATTAATCACAGAATTAAGTTCTAATGTCCCCTCTAAGTGGCTTTATTCATAAGGACCTGCATCTGGAGATGAGGTGGATACAAATAGCACAGGGTCAGCCTTCAGAAATCTCAGGCTGCTATTAAGAGCTTCATTGCCAGAGAAAACTCTGCTGCCCAAATGAGCTGTAATCACACAGGAAAGCAGAGCATGGGCTTGTGCTTACAACACAATTCTTCCTGCCAACTCCTCTGTGCTGAACTTTGTCACAAGAAGTAAATATTGGTGTCTCAGGTATGACTGTTGCTTTGAGCTGCTGTGTGTTTCAAACATGTTTAGCTTCATGGCAGAAAAAAAATCCCTCAATATTCCAAGTTAGGAATCTACTGCGTGTCTTTGCTGAACCAGGGGAAAGCAGAATATTTCTTTATGTATCACTGGAGGATCTCAGAGAAGAAAACCAATTCCATTGCCATGATCATCTCCACCCCTGAGGCTGGTAACCAAACTCTCGACCTTCAGGCAGCTGTTGTAGACAATTCCATTCCTTGCTCCTGCCATGAGCTGCAGTTTGGGCTTCACTAAGTGGACTCCAACGTATTAGTTGGTTGCAACAATTGGCCAGAGTACCCAGGGCCCTTGGTTACATGTGGGTCCATCAGGATCTCATAGATATTCCTTCCACTTCACCCACACAGCAGAGCTGCTTTCCCATCCCTCTGTGCAGCTCCTCCTGGTCTCTGGCACAATCCCAGCCCTCTGTGAAACAAGAGTGGGAAGATTTTCCCTCCCTTCCACATTTTCTTGGTATCAGACATTTTCTGTGGCCACAGTTCCCATGGTGGGAGTGCAGGTAAAGGACACCTGAGAGGGAAATGCTGAAGTGGCCTGGCCCTGAGAGGGGAGAGGGATTGGGCTGGATCCTCCCTGAAATTCCCTGGTGTAATAAATTAACCACGGTGCTTTACTGTTCTGACCTCACCACAGGAGCGTCCCTCACTCCCAGCTCAGAGAGAAGAGCCTCACCGCACAGGGCCACCTGTGAGGGGACTTCTCTGTTTCCCTCATACCACACCTGTGCTTTGACCTCGCCCTGTGGTGAAGCTGCACTTGAACCCCCCCAGTGCCACTCACAGGGTTGGGGGGCAGTGCTGGGCTGGGACAGCTGCTGGGGCAGCTCCTCAGAGCACAAACCCCTCGAGGGAGCTCGATCCCACATTCTGTGAGCAGCCAGACCCGGTGCTGCTTGTGGGAAGCAGTGCTGTGGCTGCCTGGGGCGCTGAACTGGGCCCCTCTGAGCTTCGAGGCTCCTGGGGGACACCTGGAGATGGCAAATCCTGGGATGTGGCACAGCACCTTCAGGCACGGTGTCACCTGGGACTGGTAGAACTTGATCTCTAACAACTTCATTCAGCTGCTCACCTTTCTGCAGTTTGCTTTCTCCTTTTTTGTCTGGCCCTTGGTTTATAATTCTTTCCCTTTCTGCTGCTGCGATTTTGCTGTTATGGGAACTTTGCAGAAGAGAAAAACAAACAGATCAGTGTTTGATGTTGAGCTTTCTGTTTAGAAGTTTGTTTTCCTTTCTTCTTCCATTGCATCAATATTAACATGTTGATTCGTAAGCCAAATAAATAAAGGCTATAAATACATTCTTTCTATTTTGTTTTTTTAAATTGTGAAACCTCAAAGTTACAGTTCCCACAGCAACTGCACAATGTGCACATACATTAAAGGCAGGGATATTGCTACCCAAGGCACCAATCAAATATGCATGAGGGACTTATTTACACACGAGGACCGTGCAAGTCTGAAATCCCAGAATCAAGAAGCACCTTGGATCCATCCCTGGTGCTCTGTGGGGAAGAAAAATCCGAACATGTTGGTGCTTGTGGGCACAGGGGAACTCGAACTTGCCCTGTGAAGAAGTGCTTATGGATAATGGGATGGTGGTGCCTTTACCAGAGCTAAAGATGCTGTGGATAAAGTAATTACTGTAATTAGCTGAAATCCACAGCCAGAAGGTGTCATAACAACCAAAGCATTATGCACAGAAATCATTGTTCACAGTCCTGTGAAATGCTGTGAAAGAATTTCCTCCAGATTGAACAGGAGTGAAGAATGCTCCTGTGTTGGAGAAATTCATGCTACCCAAATGCTGTAACTTTTGCCACCCATGAGTTGATTTCATCCTGGTTTCTGGTCCCCCATCAATTACTCATTAATCAAAATTTATTTTTCTAGGTCATGAATTCAGCATTTCAGCCCCTAGCCTTGCCCAGCACTGGGATCTCTGTAGCAAAGGCTGCTCTGATGTTCTGATATTCTTCTCTGGGCCTGGCCATTTTAAGCCCAGGTTTTCCAACAGGCAGTGCTGGCATTGCACCCCAAGCCAGGAATTTGGCAACGTGAGTGTTCCTTGGTAATTCAACATGTGCCTCCTGCTAATGAGGAACGGCCCAGAGAGCCCTGTTCTCTGAGAGGTGCCCTGAGAGGAGAGAGAATTCAGAATTAATAATGTAACATTATAGATTATCTTCTTTTCCATGCTCTATTATCACAAATTGTAGAGGCTGTAGGCATCAGATTCCAGTGATAAAAAGAGAAGCAGCATGTCATCAAGTGACTGAATTCTTGGTGCCATTAATCTCTCACAATCTAGTAATTAAAAGGAAGGGGAGGATTCCAGAATTTGTAAGGAAGAGCCATTAGCATGTTTAACTATTAGCAGCTGGATATTTTATAGGCAAAAATGGGCGAGTGCTGATGAGTTTTTAGGCCTCTGCGGCCCCTCTCAGCTGCTCTGGCAGTTCTCCCCTGGAACACACAGCAGAGAGAGGATTTATGAGCCAGAGGAGAGCACTGTCCTCAGGTGTCACCTTGAACCTGCTCATGTGGAAGGGCTTCTGCATTATCATCCACATCCTTTGCATTCAGCAACACGTGTCACGTTCTGTGAGGGTGCAGAGCCTGGTGTCTGTTTCTGTAGAGAATGCATCAGATTTGTTTTGATAGAAATAAGAGTGATTAGCATAAATTTACCTTACCACAGGGACGACATTTGAAAGCGGTTGTATCAAAGCACCATCATTTCTGTGCAGCAAGTTTGTGAAAGATGCCTTTTAAAATGCTTTTATTTATCTGAAAAGCAGCAGGAATTGCCAGGCAGATAATTTTTCAAAAATGTTCCAGGATTTCTTATGGATATTAATTTCTGTTTAAGCCTCTCCAAACTTTGGCAGAAAGACAAGTTTCATTTTTCTCTAACAGTTCCTTTAGTTCTGCAGATGTTGTAGCCAGATTGGCAATAAATTTTGCTGGAACAGTTAACTCAACTTAGGGAAAGGTGCTGTTATTTAATATTCTGTCTCTGTCTCACCTTTTGAACCTTAATTTATAGGTGGTGTCTTTTATAGCTACCATTCCATATAAGTCTGCAAAACTTATTAGATTATTATGTTCTCTGCCAACAAGAATCTGATTGTTTTTCTAAATAAATATCTCCAGAAGCATGAGCATTAAACATGGTGTAAAGGGGAAAGTCCGTTTTATGTCCCATTTCCAAGCAGATACACGTGTTTTGATTACACCTCTCTAATTTCCACCAGTCTGTTTCTGTCTCCCCTTTATTGGTTTGATAAAAGCTTCCTGGAATGAGAGGGAAATCAAACCTCTCGTTGACTTAAGTGGCTTCAAAGCAATTTTCAAATAGTAGCTTCACATTTGTTCCTTATTATGCTTGAGAAACACTCAGTTTTCCTCCACTCTCCATTTTGCCTTGCCTAAAGATCAGGAATCTATCTTTGCTCTGTCATAACCCCAGACATCTGCACTAGTAACCATCCATGAAGTGCAGCAGTTCAATCTCAGTTCAGAAAAGACCTGATGGCCAAACACGTTTGATATTCCTGTGAAATGGAGTGTGGCCTTCACCCTGGGCAGCAGCAGAAGGTCACTTTTGGCTCTTTTGGGAGCACTGCTCAGGAATTGCCTTTTTTTTTTTTTTTTCCTTCCCCAATTCAGCAGAAAATCTAATGAGAGATTTTGGTCCTGTGTTCCCCTGACTGTCAGGGGAAACCAAACCAAAACTGCTCCCAGTTAATCCAAATTCCCAGGCTCTGCACCCTGGCTGGGGTGTGTGTAGGAGACCCACAGATCCCCAGAGCTCTGTCCTGGCTGTGCTGTTCCCTCTGGCCCTGCAGGAGCATTTCCTTGCCATTTCCCCATGCCTGGTGCCCAGCTGATGGAGGGATGGTATTTAAGCTGCCAGTTCTGGCAGCTGTTTGCTGTAATTCAGAGACAGGCTCTGAGTTTGGGGTTACAGGGGTTTGATGAGCAGCAATTCAAGATGACAGGAGATGGCTGGAATTGTACAGTAATGCCCATGACAACTAACATTTTCAAAGAGACAGCAGAACCTCACCTGCAAAATGTGCTCAGCTGAGGTGGCTGGGTTTGCTGCAGCCATGAGCTCAGGGAGTTTTGTTTTGTTTCAGTACCTTGGAAGTACAGAATCTGTTCCAAACATCAAGAAATACCATCCTTTCTGCAGGCAAAGCAATCCATTTACATCCCAGACCAATCTCTTCTGGCTGTGGTAATCCTTGGGAATTTTCCTGTTACGTGAAAGATGCAAACTTCTTCTTTCTTCTTCTTTCTTCTTCTTTCTTCTTCTTTCTTCTTCTTTCTTCTTTCTCTTCTTTTTCTTTCTCTTCTTTGTCTTTTTTCTTCTTTCTTCTTTTTCTTCTTTCTTATTTTTCTTCTTTCTTCTTTTCTTCTTTTTCTTCTTCTTTTTCTTCTTCTTTTTCTTCTTTTTCTTCTTTTTCTTCTTTTTCGTCTTTTTCTTCTTCTGCTTCTTCTGCTTCTTCTGCTTCTTGGCCCTTGGACATCCCAGGTGCCTGTACAGCCCCAGGGCACAACGGTCAGTTGAAATTCAACCCAATTTTGCCCGAAGTTCAGGAATATCTGATGCTCAGGATATTAAGATTGTGAGCATTTTTTGAAGAATATGGTCAGGAGTGAATTTGGAAGTTTCTATTCAGCGATTGCTCTCAGAGTTACCAGCACAAGCTCACTCAAGGGGAAACAGCACACACCAATAACTGTTAACAAACAAACTCCAGCCCTAGGAAATGAGGGTGAAAAAGAGCCTCAATGCTGCTACACTCCTCAGCAAATCTGACTTCTGAGGCTCAAAAAATAGCAGCTTCTTACCTGAAGTACTTCTTTGTTTTGCAGGGATTTAGGGAAGCTTCCATGCAGATTCTGCACTGGAGCCACTGTTCATCCTCGCAAATTTTATAAAGTCCTTTTAGAAAAGCCAAGAGAAGAGCAGGGCAGGGTTTCTTCCGTGGGCAGATCTCTTTCTGTTGCACTGCAGTGAAATGGTTGGCACCCAGTTGGAGCTAAATTAATAAACTTCTTTATGATGGCTGGAAGTTACGGCTGCTGTATTGTGGAGCAGACAGATAATTGGAGTGGTCAGAGCTGTATCTGCAGTGCTGGGAAATTGATGCAATAATTCTGGAGCAGAAATTGTCTAAATAGAGAAGAAAGCATGAGCATATGCGTAATATATCTTCTAGAATTCTGCCAAGACCTCTAGTGAATTGGATTGGGAGTTAATAAACTGTTGAATAAAATGCCCATGACAAGAAAAAAAAAATCATTAGCTACAGCTATTGACAGCTTCTCTGATAAGGTAAACAACAGTCCATAATCATTAACAGCTCGTGCAGAGATCTGCATGGGTTTGCTGATAGGAGTTCTAATAGAGCCATTGAGAAGGAATTGCAAACACAGGCAGAAAGGACATCGTTCTCATGTGTCACTTTTTATGGTGTTGATTTGTATTTTGATTCCTTTCACAGTGAAGGCTGCTGAGAGTTATAGCTGTCTGAGGGTCAACAAATTTCACCAGGAGCTGGTCCCCTCCATCGGCCTGAAACAATCCCGGAACCTTGAGCTCTGAAATTCGTGTCACCCACATGGGAAAGCATCATTTGCTGTGATTTATTCTGGCAGGTCCATTATTGGGAGCATGTTAACCAGGACAGATGGCCGTGCAGGAAGGAGCACAAGGAGCTCCAAATCACACTTGTGGAAGCTTTTCTCGGCGCGGTGTGTCAGGAGCAGAGAGGAGCAGTGCCTTTTGTGGGGTGAGGAATCACCAGCCAACGTCACCCCGTCAGTGCCCAACACCCTGTGCCCAGCCTGCAGCACTCCAGGCTCTCCCCTGGGCTCCTAAAGGCCTCAGCAACAGAATCAGTGTGAGTGCACAGAGAGCAGAAATACCAAATATTAATGTGGTGTCACTGCAGCCTCTTCTCTTTCATTACTTTGCCCTCGGAGGCTGCTGCGTAAACTGGCAACAATCAAATCCAGTGCTTTGCGTTTCCTCTCAGTGAAACATCCCTTGATGTCAAATTTGGTTTTCAGGCTTGCACTCACGGAGCAATTCCTCTCAGCCACAGAAGCAGCAGCAGAGTGTGAGGTTGCTGGCGTGTCTCCAGTACCATTGTTAACAATTATGACACGACTGTCAAACCTGATTATCAGTTTTTAGGGATCTCTGTGAGATTTTGTAAGCACAGCTGCTTGGCTTTTCCCTCGAGCACTGCTCTTGGAAGGCAGGAGAAGAGGGAATGGGCTTGGCCTTCAGGAGGAATCACTGGCTGCTTGCAGGAGGCCATGGCAGTCAGGATTCTTTTGGATCCTCTCTACCTCTGCTTATGTGGAGGTTTGAGAAGTTCATCCCCAAGAGCTTGGTTGCTCTTCAGAGGCCTCAGAGAGATATTTTGGCAAGTGGCCATAGCAGCAAGTCAAGGAAGGATGCTACCCTGACTGAAATGTTTAAATTGGACAGGAGAAGGTATGGAAAAGGGGGAGAGGGTTGGGAAAGGGCACTGCAGTGTTATGGTGACCTGCAGTCCGAGTTTGCACCTGGCGCTTTCCTCTCTGTCATCCAGGATCTCCCTTCTGCACTCACCAAACTGAACCCCCATCACCCCATATCCATCACTCCCCATCATCGTGCAAAATCCTCACTTTGCACCAGGTGGTTCCTCTCAGGTGAAAACAAACTGGAAAATGTCCCCAGAGGAGCACACCCAATGCACACCTTCAGGAAATTCATCCCAGGGGATGAGACCAGCCCTGTACTGCAGTTGGAAGCCGCAGGAATCGTAGAGCTCCCCAGAGCTGGATCTGCCCTGTTAACTGGTGGTGACAGGGCCCCCCCAGTACCTGTGTGCTTGGCACGGCACAGGACAGACCATCATGGTGAAAAATTAAAAAAAACCAGTGATCCCGTGTTGGAACCCAGGGGTTCCTGTGATGCCTTTGGCCGACCCAAAACCCTGCTCAGGAGGCTTTTCAGCCTTGCCAGAGGTGTCAGAGACCCTGGAATGATACTGAAAATGCCCGTGGCTCTGATTCTAACCCATGGAACAGGTTGGCAACTTTGTATGAGGAATTTCAGGTCACAAAAACTTAGATAGTAAAATAGTAG
>VXBU01007363.1:489211-545660 GCA_013400315.1 Bombycilla garrulus
GGGTCTCCTGGGGTTAAGGAGATCCCCGCAATCCCGGTGTTAAACGGTGAAGGGAAATCATCCATTTTCTATCATTTTATCTATTGTAGTATTTTTTGTCACGTTTTACCCCAAGGAAGCTCTGACAGGGGGCTCCAAACGCTGCAAGGAAGGAGGATCTCAGTCACCTGCTGGGTGGGGAAGCAAATGTCTGCAGACATCCCTGGAAGATGGAGAATGATTATCCCATGCAGGTGTAAACTCTGCTTGTTTGCTTTGCATCACCACCCCTAATCTGCCACGGGAGGGGGAGGCTGCAGTTTTGAGCTAAGATGTTCAGCAGGCCTGTCTCACACCCTAATGGCACAAAAAAGTAACAGATATTGCATTTCACATGCTATTTCTTGGAGTCTGGAACATCCCTCTCCTGCTGGCCTTATCAAAACTGCCGTTGTAATTGGCAAGTTTTCATTTCAGTGGGAATCTTGGGGGGGGATGTTGGGGGGAGCTCATTGATTTCTCACAACCGATTCAATCTTTTCATATGCCTGACTGCCCTAAATCACTACAAGTAGGAAACTATTTTCAAAATTTCTCAAGAGCCCTGAATGTATTGATTGAGTCTAACTTTGACTTCAGACATCAAATTCTTTCTTTTCCTTGAGAAAAACAACCCCTAACCTTCTATGAGGCCACTTGGTTTTAGTTGTCTTTCTCTTCTTGCTCCATTTATTTATGCTCCTCTCAATGGCAGTCAGATTAAGCCTTTGACAGCTTGTTCAAAATTTCCTTATTATTGTTTTCCCATTTTCCAATGAAAGTTAATTTTATTCGAATGTTCTCCCATTGTGTTGGTTCAATTACTAGCCCCAAAAAACCAGTTGTATTTTGTGCTTAATAGCAGCATATTGCCTGTGTAGTCATGTTTATAATTATTTCTCCTAAATTCCACTATCTCCAATTAAACTGCAAGAACTTTGAAACTTAGAAGTTGGTTAATGGGGAAAAAACCCTTCACTGTTGGATAAATCTTTTTGCTAATATCCTCCCTTGCCTTTATAAATATACCCTGAGATTTAATGCAGTTAGCACGAAGATTAGTGATAACGTTTTACCTCATTTCCTCCAATCTACTACAGTGTGCAGCTCAATTAGAATTTTTAGAGGTGGTCCATCATGTTAAGGGCTTCCAGTTTGGATTTTAAGTCTTGCAGGAGTTCAGCACACAGCACATCTGGAGGCTGCAGTATCCCAAGCCTTATCAGCTCAGAACTGTGTATTTGGAAAAACAGGTGATACAGAGCTTACCTGGAGTACATGGAATAATTTACAGGGGAGCAAAATGGCAGCAAAAAAAGAGAAAAAAATTTAATTCATTTATTCAGTTAAGCTGGGGAAGCCAATTCTCTTTTAATGTCTTTGTCACTCAGAAAGTTGAAAATTAAATTGTTCACCAAGTGATTCTCTCCCTCCCTATTTGAGGAAAAAAGGGAATGCCTGTTACAAACAAGAAATGATTGTTGAAGAAAATATTCTATCTGGAATAGAGCCTTAAGCTGTCCACAGGAATTTTCTTTGCGTGCTCACTCTTTGCAGTGGAGTTAAGACAAATCTCAATTATCAGCTTTAAATACAATTAAAAAAAAAAACAACAGATGCATCAAAAGTTTGGACAGCCAAAGGCATCTTTTCCCAGAGCAGCTGTGGCTGCCCCTGGACCCCTGGCAGTGTCCAAGGCCAGGCTGGAGCAGCCTGGGACAGTGGAAGGTGGCCCTGCCCATGGCAGAGGGTGGCATGAGATGATCTTCTAACCCAAACCATTCTGGGATTCTGGGATTCTTGCAACATAAAAAAGTGTAAAAGAGCAGATTTTTTACAAAACAGTTTGAGAATTTGAGGAGATACCAAGCGATTTCAACATGTACATTGATAATTTTTGCAGTCCTTACGTGGTATAAGGCACAAACATCCCGTCAGTGATGAGGGGTGACAGTTCCCACTGCCACAGGTGACATCAGAGCACCTCTTCCTCCCGAGCCTGCCTTTCATTCCCTGCATTCCCACCTCAGCCGTACCACTCCTGCTGCCAGCAGCTGCTTAAACCTGCACAGAGAAACCCCAGCTCCCACCTTGCTGTGCTGCTGATGCCTTGGAGTGGCTGCCCAGAAATGAGGCTGGATGTTGGAACCCAGGGGTTCCTATGATGCCTTTGGCCGACCCAAAACCTGGTCAGGAGACTTTTCAGCCTTGCCAGAGGTGTCAGGGACCCTGGAATGATACTAAAAAATACTGTAGCTCTGATTTTAACCCATGGAACAGGTTGTCAACTTTGTATGAGGAATTTCAGGTCACAAAAACTTAGATAGTAAAATAGTAGTAGTTATAAGTAAAAAGAAGAGAATTTGAGTGTATGTACAGGNTTCTGTGTCAACCCTGGCAGGGCAGAGAAATCTACCTTTGATAAAGAATTAATAAACTGCCTTGAGAACACGAACAAACGACTCCAGACTCCTTCAGCAGCACGGGCCGGAAACCTGGACTTTTCTACATATTGTGGGGTCTCCTGGGGTTAAGGAGATCCCCGCAGCTGGACAAGACCAAGAGAATAAAATGGGATTTATTGAAGGCCTCCAACAGATACCTTGGGCAGTCAAAGCCTCCCAGGGGCTACACCCAAGATGGACAATGGTCATGGATTTTTCAGACAATTTTAAGTTTGGTCCATTTACATATCAGGGGTTAATTCTCCAATTACAGCTTCAGGTAATGAAGTCATTTGCTCGAAGTTTTCTCCCCACAACTTACTTTTGTTTATTCTTTTCAGGGCCTGCGGCAGTGAGGTGTCCTTGCATTTGCAGGCTTAGAGGGATTGTTTGGTCTGACCAAAATGCGAAGACAATTCCCTAACACTCTCTAAGGAGTTCAGAGCTATACACTAATGCAGTGCAGGATTTGAAAGAAATATAAAAGCTGAAATCCTAAGGCATCAGTGGCAGTGCAGCGCCAGTCCCGTGTGTGACATCCCCGGCCCGGCAGCGCCGCGCTGCCATGACAGCGACATCGGTGGCATTTGAGCGGTGTCTCCCTGTGACAGCTGCTCCCTCCCCAGCTCAGGGGTGTCACTGCTGCTCCTGGGCACCACTGACAGGGCAGCAGCTGAGCTGGGCAGGCAGTAAAGCTGTCGTGTGGGTAATGGCACCGAGGGGCAGCAATTCCAGCCAGGCCTTCTGCACAGGGATCTGCACAGGAGAGTTCTCCCCTGTGAGGGTTCCAGCTTCCACAGGCCTCCAGCTCACACACAAAATTACAGCTGTCAGAGATGTGATAGAAACTTTTAAAGAACAGGTGTTTCAGACAACTCTGTGGAGCTCAGACGTTGAGCAGAAGTTCCTGAAGAGGAAGGAAGAAGCAGAGCAATGATTTAGCTTTCTTCCTTTCCCCCGCATAATCACATTTGATTTTTTATTTCATTTTTGGTCGAACATCATTTGAGTAATGAGATTTTTATGCTGCCTGTGTTTTGGTTTCAGGTTCCTTTTTGTTGAAGTTTGTGTGTTTGATTTGTTTGTTTTAAATAGGGTTGTTAGGCTGGGAGGTTTCATCAGGAAGGAAGCAAACAAGGACTGCAGGACTGCTGTTGTCCAGGGACTCCTGTCCAGGCTGGAAAGGGACATTTCTCATCATGAAGTGATGGGACAAGCAGAAATGGCCTTAAGCTGAAGGAGGGAGCGTTTAGATGGAATATCAGGAAGAAATTCTTCCCTGTGAGGGTGGGGAGGCCCTGGCACAGAGAAGCTGTGGCTGTCCCTGGATCCCTGGAAGTGCCCAAGGCCAGGCTGGACACTGGGCTTGGAGCAGCCTGAGACAGGGGAAGATGTCCCTGCCCTGATTGCATCACTTCATCATTAGATAATGAGGAGCTGGAGAGGCCAGAGTGTATTTTACAGCACTGGATTAATCTAAAACACTCCCAGCTCCTCCATACAGAAGCAGATTTTGGAGAGCATTCCTCCAGTCTGCAAATCTGTGCATCCAGCTCGAGGCAGTGTTCAGGTGTAATCCCTAAGGCTTGCAGGTGCCTTTACATGCAAATAATAATAAAAAAAAGAGCACACACTGCAGTTTTCAGTGCTTGGATTATGGTTAGGCTGTAAATACACAGAGACACCTTTGCAAAAAGCTGGTCCCGGTGGGAAGCAGTCCTTGGGAGCACTGATACACAGTGACAGAACATCACCGAAAGGAGCTGCAGCCTCAAATCGTTCCAGGAACTTTGATGCCGCAACATAAAGCCTGTAAGAAACTACACTTCATAAAAACAGGCACTTCCACACACCCAAACTGTAATTCCCTATGAAAGTTAATCTTTTCTATTACTCTTATTCCATTTGTAAATGGAATGCTGCTTTGAATTACGGCCTGATGCAGCGCTCCTTTTATGCTTCAGTAGTCACTGCTTTGGTATTTCAGGTATTTATTGTAGAATCTTGTCTACTCTCATTCATCAAACACCTGCACGCTGGTCCTGCCCAGGGAGAGCTCAGAACCACAACAAACTTGCTGTGGGGATATTGCAAGCCAGCGTTTCTGCTGCCTCTCCGCAACACATTAATTACAAAACAAATCATCAACAAGCACTTCAGCAGGTGTTTGAGCCAGCAGCACTTCTATGTGCTTAAATCATAAGATCAGAGAATCATTCAGGTTGGAAAAGACCTTTAAGGTCATCAAGTCCAACCATCAACCCAGCACT
Organism: Bombycilla garrulus; assembly: GCA_013400315.1. NCBI lineage: Eukaryota > Metazoa > Chordata > Aves > Passeriformes > Bombycillidae > Bombycilla > Bombycilla garrulus. The sequence continues at coordinate 493,944 of VXBU01007363.1, forward strand.
ACCATGAAACCATGTCCTCAAGAGCCAAATGTAAGTTCTCTTTGTGCTGTGAGCTGAACCCTGACACGGCCGTAAAACCCACTCCACAAAATTGGATTTTGCCTTACATATATGATAACATTGATACGATTTTTTCCGAGCTGTCATCTGCATGAAAATACGGCTTCCTTTTCATGCAGAGAGCTCTTTATTCCATGGGTGCTGTGGAGAATCTTGAAAAGACTCCTGGAGCTGTCAGCCACTGGTAGCAAATCGATGTAATCTGCATTACAATACTTGCATCATGACTTTGAAGAGGGACCGAACTTGTCTGGCTGGCTGTGCATCCAGAATCACTTCAAAGATCCCATTTCTGACATCCAGGGATGTCTCTGGCTTTGTTCCAATTCATTGCCTTGTAAACTGAATGCAGAGGCAGCCGGAGAAACAGCCCCTCAGTTCACATCCGTGGGATGTGCAGCAGCACAGACCCCGTCCTTGGTCTGGGCTGACAACCCAGGGATTTTGGCTTTGTGGGGAGGCACTCAGGGTTCCAACAGCACCTCTTATTGTGTCACGTGTGTGCCCGAAGTTTTGCTGTCCCCACAGGAAAAGCTCTGCAGGAGTGACTGAGAAAGGATCCAATTTATCTCCCCTTTTTTAGAGGCTGGTGATGGACTGTTCACTGCAGCAACAGAAGATAATGCTGTCACATCTTACAGATATCCCCCCTCAAACGCTGGGAAAGGTATAAAAGTACTTTCATGCACATTCTCTAGTTCACATCGTCTGAACACCCACAAAATAATGTCTGCACTGTTGCCCTGAAAGCAAGGCACAGAAATCACAGAATATCCTGGTTGAGAAGGGACCCAGGAAATCACTGAAGTCCAGGCTCTGCAGGGGACACCCCAAGCACCACACCATGTTCCCAAGAGCACTTCCAGGCACAAAAGCTGTGATAAAAAGCACTTTCTCCTTTGAGTTCCTGACCAAATCATCATCATCATCATCATCTCTGCCCTGTCAGCAAGCTGGAAAACCCCAGAGCTCTCCCACCTCCTCCCAGGATTCTTCAGCACACCCAAAGGTGCCCCAAACCCCAAGCCCTGCCCAGCTCTTCCCCCATCATGTGCATTGCTGAGCTGTGCTCACACACCTCTCTTCCTAGGACATCCCACCAAGTAATTTTTCCACTTTCTGCTGCTGGAAGATCTTCCTGAGGGGAATTCCTGCTCTGAAGCCGGCAGGTTTGAGTGCCACACGAACAAAAGTAATGAGACAGCAAAAATCAGAAAAAATCAACGTGTACAAGCCACTCTTCCCTGGAAAACCTTTTTTTTTTTCTAGGAAATCTCCTTCTGAGAGCTTCAGGTTTCTCCTGGCAACGCTGGATTGAGTTAGTATGAATAGATCCTTTTTTTCAAACACTTATTATCTTAATATCTCAGCAGCTCCTCGAGTTGACACGTGGAAAGCAGAGCCATTGGGCAAATTCTACATTTCAAAGTGCAGGGAAAAGCGACATCAGCCACATTTTTGAAAGTGTTGATACTTCTGCTGGCAGTTTATAGAAAAGATTTCACCTGAATTAATATGGTAAGGAAGTATTTGAGTGGAATAAAACATGGTAAGGGAAGCTGTCCCTGCAAAACCAAATAAACCTTCAGATTTCTTTGGTAAATTAATCCTGGCCTTTCTAGCACAGACCAGCTATAGCTTTCATGACAACAATGGGATGGAATGATTTTTTATGAACTCTTTACATATATTAAAGTGGATTTACTGAGGCTGAAAACCTTCTGTTGTCTCTTGGTGGACAAGTCAAATGTATTAAAATGGTAATTCTTTCCAATATTTTTAATCCTCTCAACATGTTTCCCTCACACATAGAGTATGAACCAAAGATAGCAGGGTTTAGCAGAACATTTGCAAATTTTATTTTGGCAGATTGCGTAACGTAGGTTCAGGGTAATGGAATAAATTACAGATCCCTGAAGGAAAGGGAACATTGTCATTTCTGAAACTCAGCTGTAATAATTGGGCATCCCAATTATGTATAATCCTGTATGAATTAGTAACTACAATGGTTCCACTGAATAGGTCACAACCACTGCAAAAAAGCAGAATTCTGCTTGGCACTAATTTATCTCTGCTTTTAATGAACCCACTGTGGATAAATCTGGTCCATTATTTATGGAGTTACCTACCTGCCCATACATTTCTTTTAATCACAATTTTCAAATTACTCTGCCCTCCCATCTTTTCCTCTCTCTCTCTCATGTAGCAACTTTTTCCATGAGGCAGAATGATTGATTCATATTTCTTGATGTTTGGATTTACCAGCCTCACTTTATGGGGTCTTTCTCTTTGAAACAACAAAGCAGCACATTTTGTGCAGCACAGTTAAAATTTTGATGTGGATGAAGGACAATACCTGTTATAAAGCACTATAAATTTTTTATGAGTCAATGAAAGAATACAGAGTAGCAAACTTTAACTCAGTACAAAGTCTTTGGGAAACCCCTTCCTCTCAAATAATTGATTTTTTTTTTTGGTCTGGATCTAGATGAACCTGCCTGAAATGATACCACACTCAAAAGGTGATCTCAGGACTAGATGAGCCAATATGAGGCTGACTGGTTTAAAACCTAAATTTTGCCTCCTGAATAGCATTTCTCTTTGCAGATTTATTTATTGCAATGCTCAGCCTTGTTGCAGGGGTAATTTTTCTCTGATTTTAAAGCTATAGAGCATCCTGCCTTCATTAGGAAAACATCACGCACATTCCTAATAGGAAGGGCAAGAAATTAAATATTTTTCATTGGATTTCATTAAAAACTAAATATTTTTCATTGGATTATCAAACCAAGTCTAAATTAGATAAGGATGTTCTTGCCAATAGCACAATTTAGCAACTTTTGCTAAATACAAGAATCCAAGGTGGTGGCCCACGGCACTTCCAGGGCTCAGGCTGCTGCTGGAAATCCAAATATTCTGTCTGCCATGGTGGAGGCTGCAGAGTGCTGCCCTGAAGTGCTTTTTGTGACTTGGCACAGGGGCACTGCCACTGACACAAGGAAATGCTTGTAAAGAGCTTTTTTCTCCAGCCCCTTCTCGTATGGTGGCCCTCCCCTGCCTTCTGCACCTCCCTGGGTTCAACTGCTGCTGCTGAATTTAGGAGGAACAAAATGCCCTGAGCTGTTCTGTTCATGTTTTATTCATGTTCCCAACCTCTCATCTTATTTACCTGGTATGCTGCCTGCCAGGAGTAGTTTTTGGCAGACAGCAGATAATTTATTTTGTGGACATCTGCTCCAAATGTTTTGTGAATAATTAGAGAAGTCTGTAGGGTCTATTCAGTGGGATTGAGCTCTGACAGCATCAAGAGATTTCTGATCCTCTGCTCCTCCTCTTCATAAAATAAAGAATGTTTAATTTTGGTTTTGGATGTAAAAAGAAAATTTCCTCAGTAAATAAGGTGGGGTTTTTTTGTGGAGAAGAGCTTCTGTTAGGAGATGTTGGGCTCCAGTCACCTCTGTGACGTATTTCATTGCCTCCACCATGATGGTGAAAGACAGAACAACTGAAGGAACAACTTCATGAAAAAGGAGAGGGGAGGACAAGAGCTCCTGTGTGAAGATGATGCCACACTTTAATTAAAAAATCCACAAAGTTTTAAGTAAGGGATGAACACGTACACTCATATCAGATTCATCATTTAGCCACCAAAATAAGCCCATGAAAATCAAGTTTTTCAAAGTGCATTTGTTCTTGCCTATCAGGACAGCTGTTCATGCTCATTAGCTTAGGGCTGGCCAGAAACATCTGGTGTAACTTAGAGATCTGAGCCATTTTTGCTCCCATCCAAATCTATCTGGAAAACCCATCTCTGCTGGTGGCCTGTTTCCATTTCAGTGGTCTTTGCTTCATGGAGGAGCTCAGAATGAATCTCTTCCACAGGATTTTAACCCACTCAAAAGCATCCAGGCTTTGAAAATTTTCAGACACAGCATATTGGAAACATATGGTTTTAGCATCTTGTTGATGCTTTAATTTTCAGTAATTTTGGGCATGTTTTTAGAACGTTCAGAAATAACCAGAATTAGTTATTAATTAAGTCATTCCTGTTTCTCTTAGCTCCTTGGCGGGTTAAATATCACAGATTGGCCTCTTTATTTATGTTTTTCCAGAGAAATATCCTCATGACAAAGTGGTAACAGCATTTAGACCTCACAGGATGCCATCCACTGCAGCGACACCAAATAACTTCATTTGTTTGTTCCCTGAGCTGACTGCCAGCAGTGCCCATCAGCCACAGAGCTGCTTCTGAAGGATTTGGTAGTATTGCTTTTACAGTGAAACAAATAGAAAAAAGAAGAATGAAACAATAATAACCTAAATTGGTGCCAAATGTATGGGATTCCTTGTGTGTGCTGTAAAGGGAAACCCAGCTCCTGTAGTTTTCCCTTGGAAAATAATTTGTTCTGTATTTAGAACCTGTGTGTGGGATGACCCTATAAATGAGGTAAAATGGCACAGGATTCTGATCAAAGGGGCAAGTAATGAAATGAGAAATGTAATTATTGCTACCACCCCACCCCAAACCCCAGCCTGGCTTCTTGGGAAGCGGCTGCCAGCTCCAAACTCCACACTTGGATTTTCTGAGATGGCAAGAGGGATATCCCACAAAAACTCCCTCAGCTCTGCGGGAACCTCGCAGTCATCAAGGGATATCCCTCACAAACCCCTCAGCTCTGCAGGAACCTCACAGCCATTGAGGGATATCCTTCACAAACCCCCTCAGCTCTGCAGGAACCTCACAGCCATTGAGGGATATCCTTCACAAACCCCCTCAGCTCTGCAGGAACCTCACAGCCATTGAGGGATATCCTTCACAAACCCCCTCAGCTCTGCAGGAACCTCACAGCCATTGAGGGATATCCTTCACAAACCCCCTCAGCTCTGCAGGAACCTCACAGCCATTGAGGGATATCCTTCACAAACCCCCTCAGCTCTGCAGGAACCTCACAGCCATTGAGGGATATCCTTCACAAACCCCCTCAGCTCTGCAGGAACCTCACAGCCATTGAGGGATATCCTTCACAAACCCCCTCAGCTCTGCAGGAACCTCACAGCCATTGAGGGATATCCTTCACAAACCCCCTCAGCTCTGCAGGAACCTCACAGCCATTGAGGGATATCCTTCACAAACCCCCTCAGCTCTGTAGAAACCTCGCAGCTATCAAGGGATATCCCACAAAAACCCCCTCAGCTCTGCGGGAACCTCGAAGCCATCAAGGGATATCCCTCACAAACCCCTCAGCTCTGCAGGAACCTCGCAGCCATCAAGGGATATCCCTCACAAACCCTCTCAGCTCTGCGGGAACCTCACAGCCATTTAGGGATATCCCTCACAAACCCCTCAGCTCTGCGGGAACCTCACAGCCATTTAGGGATATCCCTCACAAAAACCCTCAGCTCTGTGGGAACCTTGCAGCCATTGAGGGATATCCCACAAAAACCCTCTCAGCTCTGCAGGAACCTCGCAGCCATTGAGGGATATCCCTCACAAACCCCTCAGCTCTATGGGAACCTCGCAGCCATCACCAGCCATTAGCTGGGTCGGTGGAGGGAATTAAGAGGTGATTGTTTCCTCCATCAGCCTTTTGATTCGCCTTGTGAGGGTTTTGTTCCCTGCAAAAGGCACAAAATGAGCTGTTGGATAGCTGGCAATAGCATTAACAACACTTGCACCTTCCTGCACAGCCTCCTTCCTGCACTAATCTGACTTTTCCCTTCATCAGGAGATTCTTGGCATGTCTGCGTTTAAATGAATTATTCTGCAGCCGTTAATTGGGTCTCTTTTTGTTGTTTTTAATGAACCTCAACTGAACAAAACAAAAGTTCAGGGATAATTTCACAGATTGCACAATTTTGTGTTCTTCCAGAAGAAAAAACAAACCAAATAGAAAAACAAACAACAAAAGAGAAGCTTGAGTTGTTGTTGGTTTTTTTTGTCCAGTTTTAGAACAATCTAGAGAACAAACTGCCTCATCTGGGCCACCACTTCCAGGCATTACAGGGAACCTTTGGATAAATTTGGAAATCCATGGAAGCATTGTATATATCCCATAGAATATATGGCATATGTTGTATATATTCCATAGAACATTGTATAGATCACGGTAATCCAAGAATTCAAGCAATACAAATCAATGCCCTCTCAATTACTTGAACAGAGCTAATTAACCCTAATTTCCCCCACTGTTTGCCTTGTTTTTCCACCTGTCGCTGGGTGTGAAGATTATTTTGAGCTCTGCTGATGAGAGCACAAGTTGAGAACTTCCTTCAAAAGTAAAAAGGTTTCTAAATCTCTTACCAGCAGCTTCGAGCTGCTTCCTATTCCTTCCTCCCTTCCTGCCTTTGAATTCTCCACATATTATTTTAATCTTTAAATATGGTTGGTTTTTTTACTTATATATTTACTTACTTGGTTATTTTTACCAATGCTGTAAAAGTGAAAAATAAATATGTGGCCTGGGAGAGTGACATCTGAATGTCACTGGATATCTTGCTTTTGGAGATATTGCAAATCTTCAGTGTTTACACTGTTAATATTTAAGCAACGAGGTTTATTGCAAGGTAATAGATATCATAGAGAAGAGAACCCTGGAAATGACATAGCTGTGATTATTTATATATCTCTTTTTGAACTGCTCTTCTACATTTCTTAGCTGAGTAAATGAGGTTCATGGGTTTCTCTTCTAGGTTAACACGTGAAAAAATCCCAAAAAGCAGTTTAAACCCCAGGAAATTGCACACACCAGGAGCTCTGGTGGTGCTGGGGAATGTCCACTAACACAGATTTCCAGCAGATTTTAAGCATGAGTGAGACTAAGAGAGGGTGAATTGCACCCTTATCAACTGTACTGTAAATCTCTGGCTTTAATCAAAGAATACGTGGCTGTTTCTCCCTGCAGCTCGAGGAGAAACCCTGAGTGCCCACTTTCATCCCGATAGACACAGCCATGGCACGGCTCTCAGGTGCCCAGATGGAACCAAGGGCTCAGCAGGGTGAGCTGGAGCTGGGTTTGTTTTCTGGGAAATTGTCTCCAGTTTGTAAAGGACTCCAGGCAGAGCTGAGCATCCTTCGAGGGGCTCTGAGATATTCTTGTGAGCATTGTTGGCTCAGGCTAATTACAGAAAAGCAGAGTAGACAAGAGAGTTTCCAGGGAGGGTTTTTCCCATTCCCAGTGGGCATTGCAGGTGTGCCAGTCAAAGGAAACTGGAATAATAAGACACCATTACTAAGGATTTACTGTAATGTCAAAAGAACTTTAATTACAGTTGGCTCCAGGACTCTATTAAAAAAAAAGCATTGGAGCTTTTCAGCCACTGCTCATCAGCAATATATTCAGCAAGGAATAGATCTTATATCTCACTTTCCTCCTTCATGCCATGAATTATCTGGAAGTGGTGGAAAGCTCTGACTTTGGCTTGGCTGCCTCGTGGAAAGTTCAGGATGAAAGGGAAGAACGTCTCTTTTCTTTTCCCTGCCCAGCTGTGTTCAGGGACCTTTCCTCAGGGCTGTCGGGGACCTTTCAGCTCTGCAGCAAAGTTCACATTCCTGCTAAGCGAATTCTCTCGGAATATTAAACTGCAGGGGTGGAGACAGGCCAGCAGCAAGCAATGCGCTCACCAGCTCAGCCCTGCAGGGTCAGTGTGCACCACTGAAACACTGAACAGCTTTTCCTGGCAGTGGAGGCATCGGTACAGCCCGGGATGGGACAGCAGCATTTCATAAACTCTGCCTGCCAAGGTGGCAGGGGACCAAGTCCAGCTCAGTGCGCAAGGTTCCTTCCAGGCCGTGTTTCTCAAGGGATTTGATGCCAAGAACAAAAATAAATAAATCTCGGCCATTTCCTGGGGTGGAATTGGCAGAGCTCTGGTCACCGTGCGAAGGCAGAGGTGACATCCCTGGCTGAGGAGGAGGAGCAGCTGCTGGGGAGGCAGTCGAGGAGCCTCTTGAGCTGCCCGTGGCACGGGAACAGCTCGGCCATCCCTCACCCAGCCCCTGCACCGCGGGCTGGAACACAGCTACCTGGAAGATAAACTGCAGCTCCTGCCTGAGAGCGTGCAGATGGTGGAGTGAAGTCAGGGAGGAAGAGTCCAATGCACAGCAAACTGAAACCTGGCACGTGAATTTTAAATGGACACAATGCAATTACCCAAACCGGGCCTTGGCTGGGGCTCCAGGCAATTGAGGGGTTGTGTCTGTGCTTTGGGAGTTTTATGGGCTCACACAGCCGTGGCGTGTGAGTAGCAGGGACAAAATAATGGCTGTGCTGAGGGAGCTGCTCAGGCTGGGCTGTCACTTCCAGGGATGGAATGTCACAGTTTAAAACTGTGCTGCCACAGCACAGACTGAAACATTCAAAGTGCTTTTGGTGATCAGAACCCACAGAAACAGAACCAGCACGCAGCAAACAATAGCTGAATGCACCAGCAGTCCACGTTCCAGACTAAAGCTGCCCTGCATCGCTTGGTGGTGAACGGTCACTTTGGGCACAAAGGACACCAATTGAATTGGTGATTTGACTCCCACCAAAAAAAAAAAGTAAAAAAAACCTCCTTAGAGCTCTTATTGTAAAAACAGAAACACACTGCTGTGACTCAAACATACTTTTTTAACCTCAAACACGTATGTAATGCAAGATAGCCCAGGTAAAGAGCTGCATTTTGTCTTTGCAGTTGCATTTCTCCTCCTTGCAGTGCCTCCCCGGCATCCCTGGCATCCTGCAAGGGCTGCATTTGAAGGAAGGAGCAGCAGCCTGGTGCTGTCACATTTTAGCACTGACACGGAGGGATTTCACTGTCTGCATGGGAGGAGTTTAGCTAGGAAGTGACACAATTCCCAATAGAGTCGTGTGAATGATTAGCTCCTGATTTCTGTCTGCATTTAGAGAAAAATTCACTTCAAAAGAAGTTATTTCTGTTGTGGTCTGCCTGACAGACTGCCTTCACCAGCGAGGTTGCCTCACCTGTCTGAAATTTCAAGTCTCTAAGTACATAACTGAATTTTTACTACGCAGCAGTTTCCTAATCAGTTCGGAAAATTAATCCTGATTTAAAATAATCCCACAGAGATATCAGCTCTCACAGCCTCAGGTGCTAATTCCAACTCTGACACAAGATAAGCACTGTCCAGTTTCTCTTCTGCTTTCCCTCCACTGCAGTTTTTCCCTTGTTCCCAGCAGTGTCACCACCCTGGGGTTTTTCCCTTCTTCCTTTGTGGGATTTAAGTATAGAAAGTCTGGACAGATTGAAATCTGTCGTTTAATAAATCACCAAACTCTAATATGATTAATTAGGGTTTTTTTTTCCTATCTTCTTCCAAGAATTTAAATTATATTAATGTATTCAATGCCCATTGTCCCACTGTAAATCCAATTTGTAAGGGCAATGCTTAAACTCCACGAACTGCCTTCCAAATCAGCGTGAGTTAAACCAAGCAAACACCCTCTCTGTTGGATGTATGCATTCCTAATTGTTGTCTGGAATGCAGCAGTGAGATTTCCTGCCTCATGGCACATCAGGAACAGAGGGGATGTGCAAGCTCAGAGCTGCTTTGGAGCTTGGCTCTTCAGGACTTTGAGGTTGAGCTGTGCCTGGGAAACCACTGGGCAAATCCAGGGGCCAGGGTTAGTGGAAATTCCAGCAAATTTCCTGCATGAAACAACATCTCTGCAACCAGGGCAGCTTCCAGAAGGGAGCCCTGAAGGGTTCTGCTAAATATATTAAAAAAAAAAAAAAAAAAAGCAGGTGTAGATCACTGCACAGCCCAGCTCACAAATCAGGAGGTTTGTGTTCAGATGTCATCTGTAGATTCTGTGAAGAGCTCAAAGCAAGCTGCATCTCATAAATCTTGAAAGAAGCCAGCACTTCTTGTAACTCATCTGTCACGAGAGGTGTCGAGCAGAGCCACGGGGTTTTAAGAGGCTGGAAAAGCAGGGGAAGCAGCCTGGAGCCTGGAATGGGTGAGGAGAGGGTGGCAGATGTTCCTCCACGAGCAGAGGATGTTCACAGGCTGTCACCACAGCCCTGGGCAGGGGGACAAGGCAGGGACACGCAGGTGACACCAGGGGCTGCAGGAAGGTGCCACAGGGCAGGCAGGGAAAGTCCAGACAGTGTTACAGGTTCAGGAGCTCCCTGATGCATTTCTGCTTTGTACTGATGCCACGATGATTTTTTGCCTTTTATTTACCTCTTGTTTATTCTCAGTACCCTTGGCATGAACATTTGTGATTCCTTAAAGCTGATATTTTAGCATAATCCTGGTATTCTGTTAGGCCAGAAGACCAAACTTCCTAAAGCCTTCCCCTGTCTTGAAAACACATCCTGGAAATCAAGATTAAACCCATGTAAAGGGAAATACTTTGAGATAGAAAAATGTCACGTTATTCATTCAAGCGTCTGGCTGGAGCATCTTTGTTAACTATGCTAATTTGCAAAGTTTATAAAATTGTATACACGATCTACTGTGTGTGCACATCTCAGAGTGTTCCACCTTGGTGAATTGTTGCACCATAAAAATCCTTATTAAATATCAAGAAAAAGAAACCCTTTATCCCTTAACTGTGTCTGGCTCTTAATTTTAGATCCAACTAAAAGAATCAGTACAACACCATCCTTCCCTGCAAATCCACGGGTTTAAGCACAAGTGTCCCTTAATCCCTCACTTCTCTCTTTCCCTCCTGGTGAGGCCAACATTTCATTGCTTTGTTTTGCTATCACATTCACACAATTAGTGAATAAATCAGTGAATAAATCAGTGAATAAATCAGTGAATAAATCTGTTTTTCAAAGGTAAGAAGCGGTAAGAAACCTGTCCATCTTATAAGCCTTGGATTCCCCAAAATGCTCAAGATAATAATTATAATTACAATTATAATTATAATTATAGGTCGCAGGATGGTTTGAGTTGGAAGGGAACTTTAAAAACCATCTGTCCAACCCCTCTGCCATGGAGGGACAGGTTCAACTCAGAGCCCCTTCCAGCCTGGCCCTGAGTGTTTCCAGGGATGGGGCATCCCCAAACTGCCAGAAAACCTGCGGTGGAAGGATGTGAGGAACCCAACACTCTTCCTCCCGACTTAGCCCTGCTCCTGTACCAAAACAAAAATGCTAAAAATCCTCTAGAAACCTCTGATGGAACAGGAAGTGGGAGAAAAAGAGATCTCACCAGAGATATCTGCTCTGTGGAAGTGATTGCAATCAGAAATGATAATAAAGAACAGACTCTGCTTCCTGGAGATCAGGAGTGCTTGGGGAAGTCTCAGCCTGCACAGGCAGAGTCCAAAAAGCTGGAACTGTAGGCAGTTACTGCATGATGTTACAGCAGTGGGAAAAGCAGGGGAGAGAGACCTAAATAAATAAAATCTGCTAATTTTGTTGTGCTGCACAGGTCATTGGAAATCCAGGATATTAGTGCATCAATGCACCCTGGAGAAGTCCAACACTGGCTGTTTCTGGATGAGAGAAATCATAAATATATAAATGTAAGATATGATTTCTACCACAGGGCTTCAGCATGAGCATAGGTGTGGATCAAGACAAGAATAAAAAATTTGTTCTGACAGTCCCTCTGGAAAGATTGTAAAGTTAAGATCTTGCTTCTTTCTAAATTCTCTTTTCCATAAGAAATATTTGAACTCTCGGATGGTTCCTCTTAAAATAACCAATGTACAGCAGGATTGACTCCACTAATTAACACTTCACTAAGAGAAGGGGGATTCACCATGAAATTCTTCTGCTTTGCTGCTTAAAGATGAGGATTTGTTTGCACACAGTGAGAGAGGGCTCCTTACCAAGGACTCAGATTTATCAGGCAGCAGTGTCAACCCCCTGGAAGTCCCAGGATTTGCCAACCACGAATTGAAGGCAAAACAAAATGGGGGAGGAAAAAACCCCGAGTTGAACATCTGCTGGCTGTGCAGAGATTCAAAATTTATATCAAAACAGAGGCAGTGATCCCTCTTTAAAGTATCACAAATCTAAACCTCAGCCTGGTGGGTGTCACAGCACACCATCTGTTAAATTAATACAGTTTAATTAATCAAAGTTAAATGTTCTTACATGTTTTCACTTTTGCATCTGAAGAAGCATTAACTCTACAGAATAGTGAATATCCTGCAACTGGATGTGGGATGGATGCAGGATGATTAATGTGTTTACAGTCAACATCCAGCCAATGGAAATGCTGAATTTTAAGATCTATGCGGAAATCTGTAAAAAGTGCCAAAAATACCGCAGCAAGAATTTAATGTACCGTGTAAAGGAAGGGAGAAGAGTAAGGCTGGGGATGGCAGCTGCCATCCAGGTGACCACCATGTGAGGAATATCCACATCTTACCCATTTTCCTAAAGTCTGATACTGAAGATTTTTTCCCATGGAAAAGCTGTGTCTCCTTTGTATGGCCAGGTAATATTGACCCTCAGCCATCTTTGACTCCTAGGGAATGTTTCCTGGAGTTGGATAAAGAGAAGTAGTCCTAAAATTCTTTTCCCTAAAAAGATCAATTCCAAAAATATTCCTTTGAAATAAATACAAGATCTGCACTGAATTAAATCCCAGAGAGAGGAGGCCAACGAGCCTTTCTTTTCCAATGCAATCCCTTTGTTATTTGCTTTGTGCCAGCACAGAGACCCCCATCCTGAAGGACCTCACGGTGTGACGTGTGTAATATCCTGATTGTCCCACAACAAAGGTTTTCCAGAGAATTTCCTCAGTGGGTGATAATATTTTGGGTTTTATCCATCACTGTGCTTACATTTCTACTCCTTCAAAACCCCTGTGCTTGTCATAAACCCCTGGGTTATCACGGGAAAGTGATCTGAGGGAGTTGCTAATGGTTCATACAAAATAGCCACCGGAGTCAGGAAAACGTAAATACAATCTACTTTCTGCAAGTGGAGGATTTCTGCATAGCATGGAAATCTGGATAATATTTTATTTTTCAATAAAACAAAACGTGAGATTGAAGCAGAGGATTAATCTTGTCAGTTAAAGGAGATGTTGATGTTTAACCTCTGGTGGTTCACAGGACAGCTGAGCTGGGATGCACTGGAAATTTGTACAGGAAATGATGATTGGATCAAAGCTTGATTTCCTCATTGCAAACTATGCTGAAATTCTACTGCAGGGGCCAGAACCAGATTAAATAAAAGGAAGCAGCCATAACCAGGTTAGTAAGGAGATACAATGTGAGCTGAGGCTGGAAGTCAAGCTTTAGAAGAAGTCATGTCTCAGCTCTCCCTAATCCTGGGACATTTGGGCAGCTCAGTCTGCACTCAGGCACTTCAGGAGGGGAGGAGAGGGAGAATTTGGGCAGGATGAGGAAGCTGGGCCATGAGCACTGTCAGTGAGAAAGCAAATTTGGGAATGTTGCCATTGGAGAATGCTGGAGCAGCATCTCACTGAATTAAAATTAAATAGAAAATTCAAAACCAACAAAAAGACCGCCCAAAAGCATTCTTTCACCCAAATAGAAAGCAAGCAGAAGTGCCTGTTCCCTCATCACCTCTCTAAAAGTGCAATTGGCTTCCCCAGCACAAGCAGAACAGCTGATTTTATTGCTGTCCTGCCCTGCAGCACCAGAGCAGGGTGTGCTGGGGACACACAGACAATGGGAACTGGAACAACCTTCTCAGGGATGAGATTGGGCTGCATAATTTTCCAAGAGGGAGAGAATTTGAACGTTTGTTTCTCTTTATTCTGTGTATACAACTACTGAATTATTGCTTAAGCAGAGACACAGAGTGTAGGGAGGAAAGAGGAGTTGTATTATTCCTGGAGCAGGACTGTGAAATTCATCCCTCCAAAGCGTGGCATGCAGCTGAATTCTTCACTTCGGTGAGAAAGGGTGAGGAAAAACAAATAATGTTTTCCCTGTTCTATTTTTCTTTTCTCTCCTTTGTGCTTTATTTCACCTGATAAAGCAATTTAGGCAACAAAGTCAAGCAGAAAACGAGTATTCCCTTCCTTTTTTTGGTGCAGAACGCAGAGCTGCTCTGCTTTGCACCTTGATCCATTCCCAGCTGTGGGAGCTGGGTTGATCTCACCTCGGTCGGGCAGAGTTCTGTAGGGACAACCACAACCCCTGCTCAGGGCACGGGGTGTTCCCTGCCCCATCTGCAGTGGAGAGGCCGCTCCAGGATCCCCAGGGGCTGCACGGAGCACTTGGCCAGCTGAGGATTCGTGGGGAAGGGAAGAAGCTTTTCCCGGGGGAATGGGGAGGCAAGGAGAGCACCCGGAGCCAGCCGAGGGCAGTTCACTCCGTGGCCGAGTCACAGCTCAGCTGTTCTGCCCATAAAGTTATCAAAAACACAGGGCTGAATTTTGTTTCTGTTACTGCTTCATTCCCAAGTGCCTCAGTGATTTATGACCCTGAGACTGAAGCAAAAAAACCAAAAAGGATTGCTTTGTGCTCCTGCTAAAACTCTGTCCTCGTGAGGCAGGGGGAGACCAGGTCACTGCTTGGGATGCAGGGCTGGGACCAGGAAGATTTTGTTTCTTTCCCTGCTCTGTCCAAAACTTCCTGTATGGCTTTAGAAAACACTTTCCCTTGCATCTCCAGTGCTATTCAGTGACTAGTTGAGATTCAGGAGCTGGCTGGTCTCTGGAAGGATATAAAAAGCTCCTTTCTCCTTCGCTGGGGTACGGTGAGAGGGAATAGATGGGATTTTGAGGAGCTCAGCTCTCAGCAGAACAGGTTGATCAATATCCAGAGCAGATTCGAGCTATCAGCTGATGGATGGCAGGGAGGGATTTACCAACAGAGTTCAGCACAGGCTTAATGAAGCTTTTGCGCAGCATGAACCAACAGCTGTTATCACCACAGCACCTCCTGCATTCATCAGTGCATTCCTGAGGTGTGGCGAGGAAGGAGAAAACACAGAATTTCTTTTCTTTTTTCTCTTTCAAGCTGATATCCCGATTAAATGAGTAATTTAGTGGTAATTAAATTGCTGAGATGATGCACGCAGCGTTCCCACTGCTTGTCACGGTGTGCCAGGTCCCACTGCTGAGGGAGACCAAAGCAGATCTCCAAAATCAGATCTCCAAAAGCAAATCTCCAAAATCAGATCTCCAAAAGCAAATCTCCAGAAGCAGATCTCCAAAATCAGATCTCCAAAAGCACACTGTGGTCCCTGAGAACTGCAGGATCTCCTGGAGATTTTCTCCTGAGGGGAAAACCAGCTTCTTTTTATCAGGTTTGAGCAGGCTGAGCTAGAAAGCTCTAGAAGTTGCTCCTTCTCCTGATTTCTCCTTTTCTCTGATCAAAGAAATCCAATCAGTAGCACCAAAAGTTGCTCAGATCCATAGGTTTTCACATTTGCAGGGGATTGTTGCCAACTCTGCAGAAATTCAGAATATTTGTGTAGAAATAATCAGAATTGGGTACATGTGCCCACATAAGCAATGTATGCATGCACACATATTTGTGAATAAACTCATCTTTCCAAAGAAAGTTTTCTACTGTTACAGGATTTGCTTTCTCTTTTTTCCCTGAACTGTGTATTTTTGAGAACCTCAGCAAGCTGTCAAGCAGAATAGTTTTTATCAACAAAAATAAATTCGTAACTGTAATTTCCTTTCAAAGACTGAATCAATTTCTTTCTGGGTAGTGTTTATTTCAGATTTCTTTGTGACTATCACTTAATTTCAGAATGGTTTATTGCTGCTGTGCTCTGACTTTGGAGATAATTTTGTAAACTCTCTTTAAAAGAACACAGACATAAGGTTTTCCTGTTGAAATCTTCACTATTTATCGACTTCCTGAAATTCCTCTGTAGAAAACATTGCCTGTCCTAGGTGTATCTAACAGTCACTATTGATACAACAGGAGTAATTAAATTTATGGTTGAGACTATTATTCCTACTCCTGTCATTCTGTGAATGACACAAACCCTGATGAGTAGGTTGACACTCAGAAACTTAAGAGATTTTTAAGAGATAATTTTTTAAGATAATTTTTTAAGAGATGGTGACATCAGGCATCATCTGCCCCCAGCCGGCCTCAAAAAAAAAAAAACAAACAACAAACCCAAAACATCATGAAATCAATCCCTTGTGCCAGGAGAGATTTAAATTGGATATCAGGAAAGGTTTCTTCATGGAAAGGTCTGTCCAGCCTGGCACAGCTGCCCAGGGCAGTGGTGGAGTCCCCATCCCTGCAGGGCAGTAACGGAGGAGTGGATGTGGCACTTGGGGACAGGGGTGGCCCAGGCAGTGCTGAGGTTGAGCTCAGTGATCTCAGAGGGTTTTTCCAACCTAAAATATTCCATGATTCCGTGACATTTGGGCTGTGTTGTCACCCAGAGCTGCTCTGACCACTTTTGGGACGGGTTTTGGGGGAATATTTCTGATTCTCTGTGAGTCCCACAGGAAGCAGCAGACTCAGAGTGTCCCCAACATGAAATCCTCCTCGATCCAAGGAAAGGGGCAGCACCCGGGGCAGAGCTGCTCTGAGCCTGAGCTGCAGAGACACACGCCTTGCTTACAGAGTCACCATTAAAATTACATTATGGGATGTGAGTGGGGTCAACAATCCTGGTAAACAAGAGGTAAAAGCAGCCATTAAAAGACATTTGCTGGCGGCGAATCTTTGTAGTCTTAGAGGAGGCCAGGTAGGTCACTGGATGTGAAACAGCGAGATCAAGAAAGAGGATGAATTATTAATTGCCAGAATTCATTATTTATTTCCTCGGTGCTACAGTTTACCCAGAGCTTTGTAGGCAAACAAAGGGATCGGAGCCCTCAAATCAAACTTCACTTCTGACGGTTCAGTTTTGTAGCATTTATAGCCAGGGTTGGGTCATAAACTCAGGGCAGCATTCAAAGGACACTCCACTCGGTGGCAAATCTCCCTCCTAATTAAGATAGGAGCCAATTAATGTTGTCTAATCAGCTTTATCCCCGCCATCCCAGCACATGACTGTGTCTACAAACCAGATTAACCTCCTGGCTTCCAGGCTGCCTCTCACCCCTGTGCTCAGCAGTGTTTTGGAAGGATGCTGTATACAAAGGATTTTTAAGTTATGTTTTACTATCAAAACGTTCTCTGGAAATTTTGTTCCCAATTTCCAGTGGGTAAGCGATGACTCTGCAGCTGTTTGGGTTGAAAGAGTGGAAAATTAAAAGTTAGTCTTGGATAAAAATTTGAGTTATTTGACCCTATACATTTAAACTTGGGTTAATTAGGTATAGTCCAAATTAACAATCGCCTTGGTCTTAAAAAAATCTGATTTAGATGAGGGTTTTAAACCTATGAGCAGTATTTGCAGATCTAGTTCTTGGTTTAGGCTGAGCTCAGTAAGATGTGCACTCACATTTATCATCCCTTTGTGGGCTGGGATCAATATTCGTCTCAAAAACAGTGAAGGGAATTTTTCCTTTGGGTGGAAATAAGGGTTTAGCTCCTCATGAAAACCACTGACTATGTAAATCTAGGATAGGACCTTTCTAGGAAATCTAGGAAAGGATTTTTGCAGGATTAGAATTTTGGAAAAAGTTGCTCAGTACTGTCTGCTGAGTTACAGAGATGAAGATTTCAGTGAATTCTGAGGAAAAGGAAAAGCTTTTTTAAGCTTTGCTTTCTATAAATGATGATTCTCCTATTCTTTCACGAAGAGTAAAAACAGTTTATGCTGAATGATAAAGTCTTTTAAAATCTGCCATTCACTAATGTTGTTCCCTATTCATTTCACCTCATGAATTACATCCCAGCAAGCACCAACTGATCTGTTCAGGCAATCTGGACTGACCTAAACTGGGAATCTGTTTAAAGAGGAGCTCAGGGGTCTCCCATCAGCAGAGAAAATTCTGATTTCAAACACGAGGTGCTGACAGAAGCCTGACAGCCACGACTCTGAGAGGAAAAATACTGCAGCAGTAGATGTGTGTGTTATTTATCTGTTCAATTAAAGAGCAAATGAATTCCTGTTAGGAGGGCAGGGAGCATTTGACAACCTCAGAATGCGTTGCCTAAATGCCTTGGGAAGCAGAACTCATCCAAACACAGAAAATCAAAGCTTATCCTGGGATCTCAGAGCATCACTGAGGATCCAGAAGATGAGGAAGTTCGTGTGATGATTTTGTGCCCAATATTCTAATTCTGTAATCCAGAATTAGGGATTGGAGCTGTACAAAGTGAATGACTGACCATTAAAATGCATCCTGGCAAGTGAAGAGGGAGAAAATAATTTTATTTCTAAATATTAGTACAGGAAAAAACAAGTGGAATATTATTTAGTAATTAATGAGACTTGTGGGTATTTCTATGAGCTCCTGTACTTCAGGAGAGGGTGCTGGTGCTGGAGCACACACCAGGCATTTCCAAGCGGGCAGAAATGAATAGCCTGTCTGATTCTGACAAATTATCCTTGGAGAGGAAAATAACTCCATAAGAAATATAGTTGGTGTTAAACTTAATAAAAACAGACCCTGATGGACTCCCCTTGGAACTGTGGCAGACCTTGCCCCTGCACTCCATCCCCACTCCTGTCAGAGAGCTCCATGAACTTATAATACATATGAAAAAAAATATTCCTTTCATCCATTAAGACATAATTACTTTCCCTTCCTCCCAGAAAAAAAAAACTTGAGGGTGAGGCTCTGTCTCTTGATGTAACTGCTGGGTGAAGGACTTACAATTCCAGCTAAAATAGGAGTAGTTTAAACCACTCACTTCTTTTTCCAGAGACTCAGCAAGATCTGTTTAAGAAGAATTTGCTGCTCCCCTGGGAAATCCGTAAAATTTGCTTACCACGAGGAAAAGCCAAGCTTTCCATCAGCTCCATGCAGAAGCATTTGAAAGGGTCACCCAGAGTTGCTGCATACATTAAACTTTTGGAAAATCTGCATATGTGGGGTGCATCGGGGGTTCACCTCTGTCCTGCAGGAGATGCTTCACCTTTCATCCCTTTTGCCGGGCACTTGTCAAGATTTTGTCACTATTTTTGCAAGCAGCTGCCGTGTGCTGGGGCTGTGAGAGCTGCTGCTTATCCTCAGGGGAGGAATTGCCTTCCCAGAAAGATGTGGATGGAAAAAGGAAAGTTCTGGGGGAAGGATGGAAAAATGAAAGTTCTGCAAAGCAGAGGGAGAGGAGGGGGTGGTGATGAGAGATGGGAAGATGGGATCAGGGTGTATTAAAAATGTTATTGCTGCCTGGGATGTCCATCAGGAAGGAGCCAGGGCTTTCCCTGGGCTGGTGGGACCTCGTGGATTCCAGGCAGTGATTCCAACCTGGACTTCCCTGCAGCTGCTGATGGAAACTGTTGGAACTAAAAATGATCTGTGGTTTAAAGTCCTTTCCAAACCAAACCACTCCAACACCTGCTACAGGTACCTGGAGAGGAAAAGCACAATGGAGGCCAAGGCAGATACACACAGGAAAAGAAAGTCTATTTCACAATATTGGTAAATGTATCAGTCTATTTTTATCCTAATGTCCTCCCATTCTTGTTTTGCTGGTGTGAACATTGCTTAGTCAGCACGCTTTAGACATAATGGCACCTTATAAAGTGGAGTAAAAGTGGTTGTTGAGAGGTGGAATCAAGGCATGCTGGGCTGTGTTAAAAATGTTATTGCTGCCCGGGATGTCCATCAGGAAGGAGCCAGGGCTTTCCCTGGGCTGGTGGCACCTCGTGGATTCCAGGCAGTGATTCCATCCAGGGCTTTCCCTGGGCTGGTGGCACCTGCTGGATTCCAGGCAGTGATTCCATCCAGGGCTTTCCCTGGGCTGGTGGCACCTGCTGGATTACAGGCAGTGATTCCATCCTGGACTTCCCTGAGCTGCAGCTCTGGGGACTCTGGGGTCACTTTGTGCTGCAGCTGTTTCTCTGTGATGGGATTTGGGCCCCTCTCCTCCATCCCTGCCCCTCAGCACACGGGAGGAGCAGGATCCCATCTCCATCCTGCTCCAAGCACTGACTTATTCTGTGGTTAGAGCCACCATCAGCCATAGATTATATTTAGCCCTGTTCAAACTGTAAATTTAACAGCGAGCGTGCAGTGGTAGAAGCCTCCTTTGCATGGTTTATGGAGGGCTGGAAGGATTTATTTCTTCCACCCAGAAAAATTTCTTCACTAATGCTCAGAGATTTACAATCCTCCAGATCGGGAGAAAGTCTACTCCCAGCTTTATTTGAATATCTGCTGATAGATCAACAGATCTTTCTGCCATGAAATCCTCCCTTGGCTGCTTCCTTGTTTGTTTAAAGCACGGAATATGTGGGCTCCAAAGTACCAAATTCCTACAGCTGCATTCCTTGGGAGGTAACAGGGGAAAAAAAGGGGAAGAAAAGGGGAAAAAAAAGGGAAGTAAAGGGAAAAAAAGGGGAAGAAAAGGAAAAAAAAGTCAGTTAATTTACTTTCTGCATAGGGCACACTCCAAATGTTGAATATTGCATTATGTGCATGGCAAAGATTCCAGGCTTAAGTTGTCTGATATGAACAGACTAATGGCATGTTACAGGATTGATTTTCCATCAGCCTTTTCAGGGGTATCACTCCTGCTTTGTTCTTCTAATAGATAGCATCACCTCCTCTAACCTCTCCTCTCTGCCTCTCCCGGCTGCCATTGCATTCCTCCCCTTCCCCCTCGCTCTTCCCATATGCTGTGTCTTGATAGGAATCTCGTTTTCCAAATGGGAAATATCTCGATAATAAAGGGACAGGTCTGATCCAGATGTGAGCCTTTTCCACAAAAGAAGGAGGAGAAACTGCTGAGCTGAGGCTGATGCTGAACACTGGTGCAGAACACTGCAGCCACCGGCCTTGGGCTTGGGATAAAATTACAGCTTAATTTTTAGAGTCTGATCTAAGAGAGCACCTCGGTCCTGGGGTCTGAAATTATATCTAAGCTATTAATTCCTATTAGTTTCTCTCAGATGCTTTTGCACTAGTATTAAATATGCATATTAAAAAATCATATAAATTTTAAAGTACATCCTGGAAGATTTCTTTGGCCTTTGGGTTAAGCCCTAATTGATTTATACCAGTAAAATACTTAATATATATTAAATTGCACAAGGAGAGGACTTTTCTGGGACATCTTTAAAAGCAAAGAAGCAGCTATGAAACAGTGGAAGATTTTGAAATGTATCATTAATATATATTACAGAGAGGGAAGAAACAAGCTCTAAGAATTTTTTTTTCTGTGAAGCTTTTGGTTACATTTCCATTGCCTCTTCAAACACAACATGTCCTTATCCTTGAAGCAAACACACTCCCATATTCATGGGGAAATATTTCATGTTGAAATTAGCAAGTTGCTGAATTGATGTCGCCTGGCCCATCTTTAATGCATTCTCCTCTGTTCCAATCTGTAATATCATCCCAGTTATGCAAAGCTGACTGAAGGTTGTGCCAAGTTCAAATGAAGTGTCTATTTATCAATGGGCGGTTTCCTGCTGGAGCCAGAGATGTTCATATTGAATATGCCTAATAGCATTTTTCAAACTCAAACAGTCCTGCCTCACTGCTGAACATTTTGAAACAGAAATCTCAACTGATGGGTGCATTCTGCCTCAGAAATGCCCTCTGGAATTATGGCTTGCCACGCTATCCAGTTGTCCCCATAAAAATCACCAGGGAAGGGGCCTGAGGAGACCCAGGTTGTTCATAAAACGGGCAGCAGGGTTTAGATTTTCATGTCCCAGAGAATATTTATGTAGTATATAAAGTGGAGGTTGTTAATTACACACTTACACCTGTCTTAGGAGAGAAGTGTCAGCTCCTGATGCTGTAATGGAAATTGCTCTGTTCTTCACATCTGCTTTATCATCCTAATACACCATGAAATTGGACAAGAATTTAAGAAGTGTAATCCTGTCTGTCTAAAACCCCCAAAACCTACTCAGTCCACCTCCTCTTCTCATCCTGTAGCTTCCCTTGTGCAGCTTTTGAGCTCCGTGACCAATTCCTACCAATTTTCAGGGACTGTGCAACCATCTCAAAACTACGGGATCTCTCCAAGCTCCACAAAAATGGAAACCTAAAGTTTGCATTAGGAACACATCCTGCTTTTGTATTGAAAACAGGGGGGAAGAAAAGTAATACCTTCCTTTGTGCTGTCCCTTTCCTCCTCTCCAGGAAGGGATGTTACGAACGCCTCCTTTG
Organism: Bombycilla garrulus; assembly: GCA_013400315.1. Lineage (NCBI taxonomy): Eukaryota > Metazoa > Chordata > Aves > Passeriformes > Bombycillidae > Bombycilla > Bombycilla garrulus. Next base: position 516,109 of record VXBU01007363.1, read on the forward strand.
TGTGAGGAACTTGAGCTGGAATTCACTTTAGTGGGCACCAGAGAATCCAACGCCGAGAGACAAAGCCATAAGAAAGCAAAGCTTCATTAGTTTCATTGCTCATGGAAGTGCTTGTTAATACAGACACTCCATTTTTAAAATGTGTTTCTCTGAGCACAGAGCCTGTCTGGTGGAATTAGAGCTCTGCAGCAAATGGGCCCCTTGCCAGTTCCAAGGAACACAAATTAAGGCTCTGATGTTGGGAGCGTTTATGCGCGTGCTTAATTTCACAAACCAGAGGGAGTCGTCATAGATCTGAAGTTGAAAGTATTTTGTGTTTGCAGGCTGTTTGTGGGGGACTGTGGGCATAACCAGCATTTTGGGATGTGGTGCATTGTACTGTGGCAGCTGAGTGCGGCACTTACAGATCCACCTTTGGAGTGAAACTGCAGGGAGGCGTTTAAGGACTCTGCAATGGACATTTGTATTTCCAAATTTTCTGATGAGATGGTGGACTTGGGTTCAGCAGTTACAAAGTCTACACAGGTTGTATTGTCCTTAAAAACAGAAAAAAAAATGTTCTTTGGGAGAACAATTAGTGGATGCCAAGTTAGTCATAGTCAGCAACAGCAACATTAAACTTAGAGAGAAAAAACTGATAGGAAAGGTGTGTAACTGCGAGATCTGCCCAAAGGCAACTCTTCATTTTCAGTATTTTCCTCCATGATTTTTCCTTCTCTCAGTCCTGTGCTCCATTCAGAAGTGCAGCCTGGGAGCCTGTGCTCCAGGAAGGGAGGGAACAGAGCACCCAATGTTTAAAACTCTCCCCAGCCTCAGGGGGCAAATAAAAATGAGCTGTTGGTTTAAAAGCAGAAGACAACCAAGGAAGGAGAGATCTGAGAAGGGTGAGCTGGAGCAGAGGAGACAGAGGTGGGGGTGCAAGGAGAGCACTGAGATGAGAGCGAATCCAGGGCAGGAGCAGCCAAACCCCAGCTCCTCATGCCAAATTTAGTGACCCCTCAGCCACTCCAGGGTTCTCTGGATTCTTTTGGGGTGGTTCCCTGAAGTTCCCAGGACTGTGGCCTTCTGTGGCTCAGGCCACGGGGTCAGGCTGATCTGTGCACCACTCCATGTTCTTGTCCTTCCTATTTCAACCCCAAATGCAGGGTCCTGAGCTGCACAAACCCCAATAACCCCGTGCAGCCCAACAGATTTACACCAGGGAGAGATTTGGTACTGCCAGTTCTCCTTGCTTGCAGAGTGTGTTCCTCCAAAGCCTCAACCCTCTCTCCCAAAACACTTTAGTGTGTTTAAAAATACCCATTCAAAGATTTAGACGGAATTATCTGAATGCTGAATCCAACCTCTTGTAAAAACATGGATGCTGGAAGGGAGTGGACTCATCAGGAATTCAGCATGGATGCACTCAGATCATACCTGCAGTGAATTGGAAACACTCTGAGTGTTCCTCCTCATTTAGGAGTCCAGGATGTTATAATTTATGTCTAAATATTGCAGCCCACATTTGTCTGTGACATTGAACTACTGCACATTGTTTGGAAATAGAAGGGCACTATTTTTCAAACCCTGAGAAGATGAACAGGTAAGGAAAGCTCCCTGGGAAGATTTCATCATCCAGGCTCTGCTTCCAAGCACAATTAATGAAAAAATATATAATTGTTATAGAAACAATTTACTTAAACCCACCAGACTTTTAGCCTGGTTTTCCCCTCATTTCCATTAATATAGATCGGGAATATCTCCCTCTGAATCCCAAGGTAAATTACCAGCTGATTCTGTTAACTCAGTGAGGTAAAACTAATGGAGCAAGAATTAGACCCTTTCCATTAACTGCTATATGTTCTTTCACATTTGAAATTAAGATTATACGTGACTGTGAGAGTAATAAAACATTACAGCCATTCTGCTGAGTTATTTCACTGACCTTAGTTGTTCCTTTAAAAATGATTGCCATTAACATCAGCATTTCTATTTCGGGTCATTTTTATACATGTTTTTCCTCTGGATGCCAGCAAATTTTCCAGTACCTCTTTAATATTCTCAGAAAATGGATGAAGACCCAAAAAAAAATCCCAATATCAGGCACAGTTGTTGTTTTTTGTTTTTTGTTTTTTTTTCCTAAGGCATCTCAGAATAAACTCAGCCTCATCCAAAAAAAAAAAAAAAAAAGGAAGAAGAGGAAGATGGGGGAAAGGGAAGAAACTGTAAATCCACGTGTCATTTTTGCTTGATTAAGGATTCCTTTAGGATCAAAGAACAGAACACTTTGGAAAAGAAAAAAAAAGCCCTGCAAAATTCAATCTTAGAGGGTTGAGGGAAAAGCTACTGACACTCTCCCCATTTGCTGGGAATAAAGTGAAAAGAAATTTCCCTGGCTGTATTTTTCATAGGCTGCCATTATTATGTTTATATGCTTGTTTTCCTCCACTGTGTATTTTGGAAAACAACCTCAATCTTTTCAATGGCATCTGCAGCAGGAGGCAGAGCTCTCCCTGCACACATTTTGGAGCTGTTAGCCTCGTTTGTAGTCTGGAGGATTTTCTGTAAGCTTGAACTATTCATTGTGTTGAAGTACCTGGTTTCCATTAAAGTCTGATTAGATTTTAATGCCCAACTTTTCTCGGGCTTCTTAGGAAATCCCAGCTATCAGGCATAAATAATTTCCCAACTACTTCAAACAGCCCCGACTTGTAATTAAGCAGAGCTCTATTCAGGTTAGGGAAGAACTGATGTGAAATGAAGGTGACCCAAACTTCAGAGGAATTTTAGCGAAAGCTGAGGCTTCGATTAGTTCAACTGCTGACAGCCTGTCCTCCTGGCTATGGACATTAGAGAGGATTTTAAACATGTACTGCACAGGCACGTACAGCCAGGAATGCACAGATCGTGCAGACATGGGATTAAAAGCAGGTATTTGGCTCTGAAAATGAGTTATTACCTATCAGTGCATCCTCTCTGCATGTTGCCCCCGAGAAGATGCCCACAGAATAATAAAAATGAAGCGATGGTAAGCAATGTTTGTGTCTCGGGACTTTGGGAGCAGCAGAGATCCCACAAGGAAGCGCTGGCTGGTCGACCACTGTGTCTCTGAGCAACCTTGATTATTACTGAGCTGCTTCACCTCCCTCAGGTATTCCCACCAGTTTGTAGAAGCAAAAAACCTGAGCTTGAACAACGAATGTGTGCTCGTGCTCGAGGATGGCACTAATGCTGACTGGAGGGAGTGGGAGCTGATTTCTGCCCTGTGATTTGGACCTCAAAATAATCTTCCCCAAAATATGAGAGATGATGCAGGAGGAGGAGAAGCAAAGCAGAGGCAGCCCAGCAACACGAGGTGCATGTGTAATGCTGCCAGCAAGCCTGGGGAAAGAAAATATTCTGTGTGCAAGTAAGAGCAGACAGAGCTTTGAGCGGGGAGCCAGAAGCAGACAGCCAGCACATTACTCAGTCTCACTCCTGCAGTCCCAGCACTGGGTCCCAGCCTCTCTAGATTTCATCCTGGTTCTTTCTGAATTACATCTCTGAGGTATCAAGCACTGGCAGGAACAGACAGCAAGGGCTGTCTTTTGTCCTTAATTATCTTCATTTTGGTTACCTGCATCAAAATCTGACTTCAGTTTCTTGTCTCTCCGGTTTCTTGTTATTCCAGCTACTTAGGACATTATTACCTTTCCTGTCTTATTTTAGGGATCTTCCTGTGCACTACTGCAGCAATAAATGATACTTATTAACTAGAAAAGCAACAAAAATAATTATAAACTTTGGTCCTGCCTCCAGTGAAATAAAGCTACAACTGTCATTAATTTTCAGTCAGCAGGAGCTGGAGAGTTTTCCTTCATCCTCTTTACAAAGTAAAGATTTTTCACATTCTGTGCTGGTTCAGTGTGCAGTTCTCAGCTCAGGGTTGGGGAGCTCTCTGCACAGAGTAGGAACACAAAACAATTCCTTTCCAGCTGGGACCAAGGACAAATTTGAGGCCCAAGAGTGGAAACAGCAGTGAAGGAAGAGAGGGAACAAGGAGGATGGAGCTTCATCAGCTGGAGCTGGAATTGGACAATGAACTCCAATGTGCTGATGGACCCAAACCTATCAAAGTGTGAGGCCTGGTGCCCGGGATCCATTTTGTGCCCATTTGTGGGTTTGACTTGGGTGTAGGCCCAAGGGGTTCCTGCACTGCGCAAGCTGGATGCTTTCAATAAAAACATTTTATCCTTTTATTCTCCTGCTCTCTGTTTCCAGGTCAGCCTTTCCAGGCACCAAACCAGCCCCAGTTCTGCTCACAAATCCGGATCCCAGGGGCTGTAACTCACTGCTCATGAGGGGAAACACCACGAAGTGCTGCACTGGCTGTCCTGCAGTCTCCAAACACTTCTCTCCACCACCTGCCCCAGGATTTATGGTGGATTTGCTGTTGTTCAAGACACAGAAACTATAACTCTTCTGCAAAAAAACCCTGAAAGTGAAACAAACTATTCTTTTTTGTGATGTCAGAGAGGCAAGAGCAGCCCTGGAGCAGGAGACATCACCTGCAGGGCACGGAGGGCAGGAATTGAGGTGCTGGTGGCAGAGTCACAGCCAGGTGAGCAGGGATCAGCACTCCTGCTGGGACAGCATTTGTGTTCCCAAGCCAAAGAGCAGAGAGAAAACCAGCTGGAAAGACAAACAGCACCTCTCTAGCAGCACAGAGAAAAATCATCGCGTTTGGAATATCAGCAGCTGCATTACAATGTGCTCTGGAAAGGAAGGAAAACATCTTTTTTTTATTTTTTAAACAAGTGGGACCAATGAAATAAAGGTGGAACTTGAATATTCTGCTAATTCTGCCCTAGTCTGGGGGTATTTTGAGGGCTGGTCCTATGAAGGATTCATAGGGATTTATTTCCAGGATGGAATTCTGTGGCATGTTTCCCATTATCAGCTCTGCCTGGAAAAACCCAAACCCTGGGGAAGGCAACGAGGACAGAACATTTCCCTCTCTTGCCACACCAAATATTGCACTGCACCACTGTCTGGTAATAGAAAAAGAAAAGAGAAAAAGTGGATTGTGGGGATATATTTGTGAATCAATCAGCGAGCTGCTCCATCTCTTTGCAAACACATTAACTTTGAGTGACAGAGAGACACCCAGATTCCTCAAGTGTTTGCTTCAGACTGCTCTCGACCTCACTTAAGTAGCACTTGAAAGAAATAATGGGTATTAATTTAGCACTTAGATATACTTTCTAAAACTACAGCAAAAAAATTGACTGCTGATTTGTGCTGGAAGAATTTAAGACATCAGCATTTAGATAAAGATGAGAGCTGAATTTTTAAAATAGCACCTTTTTTTTTTTTATTTTTTGGTGCTTGTACTAATTGCAAAAGCATTTTATATTTGGAATAATTGTCCTACATTTGTTTTCTGCTATGCACAGAAAAGGAGAAGGAGAAAAGGAGAATAAATGGAGGCTTCAAAGAATTCTAAATGCTAAAATACGATTTATAGATATTTTCATGAATAAAACTCAGTTCATGGCCAAGAAATAATTTCCTTCTTTCTTTCTTTTCCATCTCACACCTTTTTTCTCTTACTCTGCAACTGCTTGTGTGCTTCACATACAAACCAGTCTGACTAAATCAGGAAATTCATTAATTTAGGATTCCACTCTGAAAACGCCAGCTTATTCTGCCCCAAATGTTTTGTCTGAAGTAAACAAGGTTTCAGCTTTAAACTTTGCAGGGCAAAATAGTCTTTTAGAAAGGAATTTATGGCCAAGCACTGCCTGGAACTCTGGCTTACCAGTGATGTACCTGATTGAATATGTCACGTTTTAATAGGCAAGGCATTTACCTATCTCAACAGGGACTCTGTGTCCCTATAATGTATTTATTTCAGTGTAGTCTGAGGCATCTCTTGCCCAGGATATATGTTTCAATTACATTTCAGTGCAAAACACATCCTCTGCAAGAATCTTCATACTCCAGGATCTTGAGTAATGGAACATTTTAAGTGCTGGAGAGCCCAGCACTGAAATCTTTATTCAGGCAATCTCCCCCAAAGGCAACTATTCCTCTCAGCAACACTGATCAATACCCCAATATGCCAGACCAAAAAGCCTTAGCAGGAATGTGGATTCCTTCTGTTGCTATCAATAAAATATGTAATTAATTGAAAATTGAAAACTTTATTAATTTGATTTTTTTCCTTTCCATCAGCCCTGTTTTCAGACACGTATGGATCCGGCCTGGACTGGATGCTGGCACGAAGCAGAGAAGCTCCAGCGAGGTTCATAAAATCAGTCTGAACCTAAGATCTAGAAGACAGAAAGGGCTGGAAAATAATATAGCTCGAGTCCACTGGCTGGTGAATTTACTTTCTACAGACAAGTACCTCTGGTGCAAGTGCCTGGCTGCCATGAAAATGAAATCAGAAGCTTCTAACGTCCAAATCCCCAAATTAAGCAGTGATGGCACCACACAGCCGTGGCTTGCTGGGCACTCAGGGCTTGGAGGGGCTCTCAGAGGAGCAGGAGCCATCCCAAAGCCTGGAGGAGCTGGGGAGATGCAAAACTGGAGGAGTCAGGACAAAATCCCACCTGATTTTGGGCCCTCTCAGAGCTGCTTTTATGTTTTATGTTTTAAATCCATGGGTGGCTCTACAGCAGTAAAAGCTGTGAAGGGGGCAGAAGTGTGGAAAACGTTTAAGGATTTGAGCAACTTACCCTGTGTCACATCCTCAGCTGGNCTGGGGAAGGCAACGAGGACAGAACATTTCCCTCTCTTGCCACACCAAATATTGCACTGCACCACTGTCTGGTAATAGAAAAAGAAAAGAGAAAAAGTGGATTGTGGGGATATATTTGTGAATCAATCAGCGAGCTGCTCCATCTCTTTGCAAACACATTAACTTTGAGTGACAGAGAGACACCCAGATTCCTCAAGTGTTTGCTTCAGACTGCTCTCGACCTCACTTAAGTAGCACTTGAAAGAAATAATGGGTATTAATTTAGCACTTAGATATACTTTCCAAAACTACAGCAAAAAAATTGACTGCTGATTTGTGCTGGAAGAATTTAAGACATCAGCATTTAGATAAAGATGAGAGCTGAATTTTTAAAATAGCACCTTTTTTTAAATTTTTTGGTGCTTGTACTAATTGCAAAAGCATTTTATATTTGGAATAATTGTCCTACATTTGTTTTCTGCTATGCACAGAAAAGGAGAAGGAGAAAAGGAGAATAAATGGAGGCTTCAAAGAATTCTAAATGCTAAAATACGATTTATAGATATTTTCATGAATAAAACTCAGTTCATGGCCAAGAAATAATTTCCTTCTTTCTTTCTTTTCCATCTCACACCTTTTTTCTCTTACTCTGCAACTGCTTGTGTGCTTCACATACAAACCAGTCTGACTAAATCAGGAAATTCATTAATTTAGGATTCCACTCTGAAAACGCCAGCTTATTCTGCCCCAAATGTTTTGTCTGAAGTAAACAAGGTTTCAGCTTTAAACTTTGCAGGGCAAAATAGTCTTTTAGAAAGGAATTTATGGCCAAGCACTGCCTGGAACTCTGGCTTACCAGTGATGTACCTGATTGAATATGTCACGTTTTAATAGGCAAGGCATTTACCTATCTCAACAGGGACTCTGTGTCCCTATAATGTATTTATTTCAGTGTAGTCTGAGGCATCTCTTGCCCAGGATATATGTTTCAATTACATTTCAGTGCAAAACACATCCTCTGCAAGAATCTTCATACTCCAGGATCTTGAGTAATGGAACATTTTAAGTGCTGGAGAGCCCAGCACTGAAATCTTTATTCAGGCAATCTCCCCCAAAGGCAACTATTCCTCTCAGCAACACTGATCAATACCCCAATATGCCAGACCAAAAAGCCTTAGCAGGAATGTGGATTCCTTCTGTTGCTATCAATAAAATATGTAATTAATTGAAAATTGAAAACTTTATTAATTTGATTTTTTTCCTTTCCATCAGCCCTGTTTTCAGACACGTATGGATCCGGCCTGGACTGGATGCTGGCACGAAGCAGAGAAGCTCCAGCGAGGTTCATAAAATCAGTCTGAACCTAAGATCTAGAAGACAGAAAGGGCTGGAAAATAATATAGCTCGAGTCCACTGGCTGGTGAATTTACTTTCTACAGACAAGTACCTCTGGTGCAAGTGCCTGGCTGCCATGAAAATGAAATCAGAAGCTTCTAACGTCCAAATCCCCAAATTAAGCAGTGATGGCACCACACAGCCGTGGCTTGCTGGGCACTCAGGGCTTGGAGGGGCTCTCAGAGGAGCAGGAGCCATCCCAAAGCCTGGAGGAGCTGGGGAGATGCAAAACTGGAGGAGTCAGGACAAAATCCCACCTGATTTTGGGCCCTCTCAGAGCTGCTTTTATGTTTTATGTTTTAAATCCATGGGTGGCTCTACAGCAGTAAAAGCTGTGAAGGGGGCAGAAGTGTGGAAAACGTTTAAGGATTTGAGCAACTTACCCTGTGTCACATCCTCAGCTGGCTGGAGAGGCTCAGGGTGAGCTGAGGAGAGCCCTTCACCACCACAACCTCCTCGTGAAGCTGCTAAATCTGGCACCTCCCAAAGCTGAGGATAAACACTTGTTTGATTTTTTTTTTTCATTCAATTAAACTCGAGAGCTTTTGAACACAAGTTGCAAATTTCCCTGCTGCATTCTTGCTACAGCCATTGGATTTTTGTTCACGAGAGTTGTCTCTTACAGGAGTTAAAGCTTGAACCAAGTGAAAATAATCTTGTAAAGACAGGCAATAGATACAGATATATGAGATTTATATGCTTTCCACATTAACAGAGCTTCTGTTATAAATCCCTATTAATCAGGCATTCCATCAATATAAAGTTTTCCATTAAATTCAAAGAGGAACTGTAGCAAGTGTAATCATGGAGCTTGTTTAATACAGTGCAATGATGCCAACGTTTTCATCTCATCTGTCTGGCTGCAGAGCTCTTCCCCTCCTGAGCTCATTGCCGAGTGGCTGAACAGCTCAGTGACAAAGTGGAAAATTCTCCTGAGTATCAACAGTGAAAAAAAAAATTAAAATCCTCCTCTCTGGCTCTCAGCAGCTGTAAAGCAAAGCCAGAATGGTGAATTACAAGTTTCAGAACAGATATTTACAGGTTTTTTGGACCCACAGCTCAGCAATTGGAAAAAAAATACCTCAAATATTGTTGTGCAGCTTATTCCTACTTTTGGTTTTCCAGGTGACATCTGGACACTTGGCAGGAGCAGAAGTGAAAAGCTGTCCTGACTCGGGTGAGGAACAAATGGGAAAAGTGTTTTATTTTGTATGCTCTGTATATTTGTTATTGTCCAGTGTCAATACAGGAGAGGCAAGAAGAGAATAAAACAAGGAAAAGAGACAAAAGGGAGGGACTGAGCAACTCAGATCTTGTAATGAAGTGCTGTGGAACAAAGCCACGTTTTTTAAAGGAAACATTACACAGTCTTGTTGAAATTAAGTAGTAGGTATTGAGATAGATTAGACCTGAGAGAGAAGAAAATGAAATGGAACAGCATTGGGAGGAGGGTTTTTTATCTCAGCTGGTCTCACTGGTGAGAAGTCCATGGGAAGGAGAAAAGCTGCTCAGGGATCATCAGGCTCCAGCTCCCTTGATGTGAAGTGAGATGTGGGGTGGGCAGTGCTCCACCTCAGGGTGCTCCTCAGGCTGGCAACATCTGCAAGGGTTCAGAGACTCCCATTACAGGGTTTTTTTGCTTAAAAAAAAAAGTAAAAACCCTGATATTTTTCATTTCTTTATCATCTTGAGCCATTCTTTTGGTATGTCCCAGGTGGAGTTTAGTCCTGTTCTGACATGTTTGCCTCAGGCGAAACACCCAGGGCTTGACTCTCAACTCTGCCCTGGCTTCTTCAACTTCCTGAGACAAAGAGCATTTCCAGAGAAGCTGGATTTATCCTTCTTTCACCTCAGAAAGAAATGCCAGCAAACAGCGAAACTCTGCAGCTTTGAAAAGCAAATTGTTCTGGTTGGTCTTTAGGGAGATTTATGGGATATTTCCAGTGTCGCCGGTGTTCCAGCACACCCAGGAAGGATCTTTCACTCCAGGCGTTGTATTTCCAGCACAATTTGTGCCCTGCTCTGTGGATTGCAGAGTGCAAAGTGTGTCACCAGTCAAACATCTCCCGTGGCAGCTCCCAAAATCTGGGCTGTGCCCAAAATCCCCGTGCTGCTTGTCCCTGGCAGCCCTGGGTCACCACCTTCCCACCTGCAGTGGTGACAAGGACACAGAGCAGAAGATTTAGCACAAAGAGCAGCCTCTGGAGAGCCAAAGCTGGGAACTCCTGGATTTGGAGGAATATCTGATGCGTTTGCCCACAGGTGAGGATATTTTGCTGGTATTTTGTTGTGCTCCAGAGCTGCACAGCCCAACCCAGTGAACATCCCATTGCTAGACGGAACATAAACAGGCAGGAGATGAAGTGGAAAACAAGGGAAAGGGCCATAACCAATTTATTTTCCCCTGCTGAAGACAATCCCACAGGCCTGGCTCAGCTCAGTGCTGTGCTGCACCGCTCAGGAGATGTTTGTGGGTCCATCCTGGGTTTCTGCAGCCTGGCTCTGCAGGGTTCACCAGCAGAGAGAAATTTCTCTGTGCTCTCTGTTAATGTTTCAGCATGGCTGAGCTTGGCTCTCTGATCTAGCACCATCATTTTTGCCATCAGACACAACTGCAGCCATGCAAATGGATTTGGAGAGCAGGTGGAAGAGCAGATGAAGAGCCAAACATTTTCAAACAAGGGCAGAACAGAGTCTTTACCCTTTCCTTACACTTCTCTCTCCCTCCCGTGCCAGCTCCATGTCTTTCTGCAGGCTGAGGTGCAGTGAGGTTTATTTTGAGGAAAAATCTGATATTTCTGCCCAGGAACAACTGATGTGCTTCAATTTTGATATGTTTGAAGCATCCCTGACTCATGACCCCAGATATCCCTGGGCAGTGAAAATCTCCCTCCCTCTATTTCTCTTTTGGAGCTAATAAGGCTGTGCATTTACACAGCAGATCCAATCCATCTCCAACCCCCAGCTCTGCAAGCAGTACTTTATTATTTCCTGGCCTTTCAAAAGCTTTTTAGACTAGAATATAATGGAATGGCTTTTAACAAGGACTCCCCCAAAAGAAGAAAAGCCAGGATAGAGTGGACTTTGCTATCAACATATTAAGCAACTCAGCTGAAACCCAAGTTCCTCTTACAAGCTCTATTTTCAGGTGTATTCTTAAATCATAAGGCAACCAACAGAAAGTTAAATCACAGTGACAGCAAAATGCAGTTTAATTCAAAGTTAGCAGGTCAAGAAAGGCTATGAAGAATCCTCACATTCACCTCAAGCTATTAATTCAGATAAAACCCACCAGCTGCTGCAGCCCTCGAGGATTTTATTTCTCATGTTTCTGCTTGTTAGCTCACACAAATGAAGAAAGGAGATTTTTTTTTCTTTCCCTTCAAGATAAGAGTTTCAATTGACTTGTCCAACTTGGTGGCAAGGACTGTAGCAGTTAGAAAACATCCACATCCCAGCGGCACGGGCAGGAATTTGGGAAGAAGGCAGATTTCCATGCCCACAGGACCGGAGCAGGGAGCTGTGCCTGTCCCTCCATGCCAGGCTGCCTCCAGCAGCCATGAAGATGAATAGCAGCTGCCAGCAGCTGTCCCCTGAGCTCCCCAGAGAACAATGAAGCAAATAATTTCTTTAATTATTTATCAAGGGCTGCTTCTTCAGTCAATAAATTCGTTTGGCTGTCTCCTGGAGGCCTGGCTTTCTACTTTACTGGGTTCTTCCACCTGCATTTGAAACGCGTTCTATTGTTCATATTAATATCTACAGAAAACTTCCTTGCTTTTCCTACTTTTCTTTCTATATTTTTTTATATTCTTTAAAAATTTTTCTATAATCCTATACTGTTCTTTTTATCCTGTTGGCTTTTTGCTGCTTTTCTTCTGTGCCTGATGTTTTATGAGACACAACTTGACTTTTAATTAACCTTTTATCCACTCCCTTCATTTGCTCCCTTCCTCTGTCTTTCCATTGGAAAGAACTTGGCATATGTATTATTTTAATTGTCCACTGGGCCACTGAATTCCCTGTGTATTTTCAGGATTTGACTTGGGAGACAACTGGACTGATCTTGTGAGTGAATCTCCTCCAAATAAGCCCATTTGCAGTTTTGTTATGAACTATTTTAATCAACAGCTGTGAAATGGCCAATAAACCAAATTTGTATTCAGCACTTATGCAGAGGGAGAGAAGATTCATGAATAAAAAAAAGGATAAAATAAAATAAAAAAAAAAGAAGAAAAAAAGAAAACAAATAAAAATCCTTCTTTTCTTCCTGAAGTGATGCCTGGTTTGGGTTAAAGTCCCCAAAATGATCTTCTTTCCCCCTTGAATTTTGGCAGCTGAACCAAAGAAAAGAATCAAACAAAGACCCTGCAAATGTCTCCTTTAAAAAGCACAGAGGGGTTAATTATTCCTGTTCATTATTCAGAACAGAACTGAGTCAAGGATGGGAGGAAGAGGAGAGTGAAAGGGCAGAGAAATGGGAGGAGCAGAGGGAGTTTTTTCACCCATCCACGGTCTGGTCCCAAATAATCAACAGTCACCAATTGTATTCTTTAGACAAACATAAATTTTTTATCTAAAAACATATATTTTCAGGTGCAATGCTATAACCTTGCATTAAAACTTATTTAAGTGGGGAAAAAAGCCTGAAAAAGTCACACATGACCCCGTCCCTCCATGGCACCTGACAGAGCTTTCCACACATTATTTCCCCCCAGCAGAGGTTGCCTTTCTAATCAAAGGTGCACGGTGATTATTCAGCAGGGATTATTCCCTGCAAACATCCTGCTTGTTTTTTATCACTCCTTCCATATGCAGTTTACAGCCTTTGTTCGCCTCAGAATCGCACAGTGAAATATGAAAGCAGCCAAATCCGAGGGAAACAGACACAAGAGAAAAATGAAATTAAGTCGATCTTACAGAGAGAATACAACCTTCTCTTTTACGCCTGCTCAAAAAATAAAATAAAAAAAAAAAATTGAAACATTAACTGCATCCTGAAAAATAAAGGCTCCTGCTCTGATACAGAGGATGGTTTCAATCACATCGATGTCAGATGTTGTTGGGAGAATTTTGACATTTTTCAGTTGGTGGAATTTTGTCTTTCATACCCAATATCCTGCTAGGAGTGCTGCATATCTATGCCAGCTCACCTCAGGGGTCATTAAAGACACACAAAAAGTCTTTTTAATCTATAAACTGAAAAAATAATCAGCAGGAGAGAGTATATGGAATATATCCTGGCAAAGCTTCAGCTCAGTGTGGTTACAGTCACAGAAATCTTTTGTTATTAGGTCAGATGTGCACTCAGTCCATGACTGCAGTAATATCACTTCCTCTCACTTCCATAAATTTTAGAAACAGTTCACTCATTCTAAAAGTGCAAAATGACAGAAACAAAGCACATCCACACCAGCTGCCCAGAGAACTCCCTCCCTTCCCCCTTTAAAATCAAAACAAAACTTGTTTGAAAAATTATGACCTTCCTAAGGAAACCCTCAAAAAAACACCCAACCTTTTATTTCGCCGTTGTCATTATTCCCATCTGAGCAGTAATAATCAAATTCATGCTGGAAAGAGACAGAGGTGGATGGGGTTTGATTAGGATTCCTCAAGACGTGGTTTCATTTCCATCCACATCCCAAATTTACCAAATTGAGATTTGGAAGGAGCCTGGAGGTTGCTGCCAAGGAAGTCCCACAGATCTCAAACTTCATACAAATGTTTGGTGCAGCAGTGAAGGTTCCTCTATGTTGTTTTGGGTCATTCAACTCCTTATTTTCCTACCCCTTCAAAAATGAAAAAAAAAGGCAGTATTGGTAATTTCCAGACATTAACTGGGAGGGGAGGAGTCTCCAGCCAACATCACTCACCTTCCACAGTGATCTCGGACTGGTCTGGAAGGATCTGGGGATAAATACCCACAGAACTCTCTGAATCTCCAAAAAAAAATCACCTTTTTCTCATTACCCACAAACCTCAGGACCTCACACCATTCTGCAACCATTTACTGCAGTTTCCTCACTGGGATCTTGAGCTTCCTCCCCAATCTGAAAACAAGATTTTGATAAAAGCTGAAAATACAGAACATTGATAAGAGCTGCTGCTCTCCTCAGACCCCTGACTTCTTATCTTCTTCAAGTCAAAATTTCTTTAATTACAGCACAAATCATAAATACTTTGGCACATAAAATGTTTCACTTGGTAGGAAGGAGCAGTGCTAATTACTTTATGTTAATTTCTAAAAAAAACCTTAATTAAACAGCAAATAAATACATTCAATAATTTTGATTATTGGAAAAGTGCCATACGATGAATGTCAACTTCTCAATAATAAAATGGTTTATTACTTGCTACCTTAATGGACGTGTAATTGAACCTTTTTGAAGTATAAATGATAAAACAGTTTTGAAAACAACATTTGAGCCTTTCTTCTCCCCTAAAATATGTTTAACTTGGCACGAGGACAAATGAGGAAGCCTCACTGGCTGCATTTCAAACTCATGTCTGGGGCATTTTCATGCTAGACTGAAAGCTGATGCTGCTGGAAAGCTCTTTACTAAATTAAAACGTTTTAGATCAGGTAGTTGGGTGGGAAATAAGATGTTCAAAATTAAAAACCGGACTAAAAATTCAGGAGATTTAAAAACTTTCATTTTTTATTACATCTTCTCATGGAACATTTCTTTACAGGATTAATAATCAACACTTATGTGAGTGAAGTGCACTTGCAATCCCAGAGGGGTTTGGGTTGGGAGGGACCTTAAATCCCACCCAGAGCCACCCCTGGACACTTGGACACTTCCAGGGGAGCCACAGCCAGGAATTTCCTTCTCATATCTAATCTAATCTACCCTCCCTCATTTTAAGGCCAGTTTAATATAAAATATTCCCGGGAGACTCTCCAGGATTTTTGCAGGAATCCATTTACTCTCCTAAGTTCAGCTCTGACACTCAGTTTCTGGTCACTTTATCCCTTTTCATTACTTAGAAACAGACCCTATTAACAGACCTCTTCCCTCAAAAGTCCTTCATTTTTTCTAATTCCTTCTCCATCACATCCCCAAGTGTTCTGCTGAGTGGAGAACAGCTGAGAGCAGAGGTTAAGAGGCACCTTGCCTCCACACAACCTCCCCAAAAGCAGGGATCTGCATTTTCAGCCCTCGCTGCTCTCCCCATTGGAGGGCAGGAGCCGTGCGCTCAGGATCTGATCACCAGGCACTGCTCCAGCCCAGATTTAAAGATTTGGAGCAGTTTAAGGAGCACACAGCTTTTTATGTGAGTTAAGCTGTTCATGTTGAAGCGCCAGCCGCCCAGGAGACTTTTGCACCGGGTTTGCTTCACACATTCCACTGCGACCTTTTGCCCCGGCTCACACAAAACCTTAACAGGAATATAATTCCTGTGCAATGTGCAACTGTTCTTCCCCAGGCACAAGTTGTTTTATTTTCCCATACATTCTGCTTTGCTAAAGATGCTCCAAATGAACTCCAATAGCTCCAATTATGCTGATTTGTCAGTGGAGCACAGTGAGGGCAAGCTGGAGACTGACACACAGGAGGAGCAGAGCACAGTTTTACAAGATAACCTCATAAAATTTAACAGTTGCCTCAACACATAAAAGAATAGACGAGTTGTCTTAATTTTTTTTACTCTCTCCTGCTATATTCTAGTAACAGATTCTTATATCCACTCCCCATGGACACATCTTTCCCATCAACTGATCAACTGAGATCTGAGTCTTTTTTTTAAAAAAATGTCTTTTCTTTATCATCACCATTTTAAGGATTTGATTCCAGCCCGTGGCTGTCAAGGTGCCCTGCCCTTCACAACAACTCTCACTGCCACTAAATGATATTTCTCATGAGAACCAGACCAAGATATTTTTTCCCCTAAGATCACTTTTCTATCTATGATTTCATGTTGATTATTCTTTTCTTTTGAATGGATCTGTGCACAATGGAGGAAGATGTGTCAAGTGGTTTGTGGGTGTTTGGTTTAGAAACCACAGTCTGTGAAGCACAGCATGTGCTGAAATGTTCATTAACTCAGCTCCGGTTTGGAATTTCTTGTTTTAAATTTATCAGAGAACCATGGAATGGCTTGGGCTTAAAAAGACCTTAAAAATCATCTCATTCCAACCCCTTGCCATAGGCAAGGACACCTTGCACTAGACCAGATTGCTCCGAGATTCTCGATAATCCATGAGGGACAGTTTTATCCTGTGGGGAAGCAGGAGGCAATTTCAGAACAACCTGCCTGAGTTCCTTGCAAGCCATTGCCACCAGCTGCAATTTCCTGATGTTGTAAGTGCATATTATGTCATTGGCTTTTGGCAAGTATCAAAATAAATGCTATGTATATATATGTAATGTTGGATAAAATGGCAATGTAAAAAAAAAAAAAGGGACAAGGGATTTTTCTGTTCATGGAACTCATTCAAGGAGTGGTAAAGGCTAAACAGAAAAATTCATTGGGTTCTTGGAGGAGAAGCACCCGAGCCTGAAGGAAGGGGTTTAATTGCCCTTTTTACCAGGAGAATGACTGGAATAAGGAATGCAAGACTTACAAAGGGGGAGGGGTTGGTGCAGGTGGGGTAGGGGGGACCCAAAAGAATGTTTTGAATGATACATGAGGGTTTATGAATATACAACATGTCTATGCATTTAAAGAAGTGTTTTCTGAGTCAGCGTGTGCTCCTTGCTATGAAGCCAAGGCACCCGGCCGTGTGGAACCCTTTGCTTTATTTCTGTCTCCTGTTGTCTTTTTATTAAACCTTTTAAATTTTACCAGGAGAGTGAACTCTGTTTTTCACACTGAGACATCAAAGCCAGTCTGGGACCCTGCCCACCCCAGAGAACAGAGCAGAGCACAGAGCACTGTGAGCTCTCCCAGGCCCTCCTGGCCCCCATGAGCTGCTGGGCCACACCTTTGCCACGGAGAAAAACCCTCCCTGTCCTCCCCTCCATGAGGCTCTTCCAGCAAGGAGAGCAAAGCCTCAGCTCCTCTGTGGACACATAACCCTGAATTCTCCTCCGCTCCTGCTTTTCCTTGCAATAAAGTCATGACAAATTGTGGGAATCCAGCACACGGGAATATCTCCTGTGCCTGTCCTGGGAGGTTTTGTTCCTCAGCAGAGCACAGCTTTTAGTCTCTGGCCATGGAAAAAGCTTCCAGGACTTTGTGAGGAGTTGAGTTTCTGTTAATGTATATAGTAGATAATATTGGAGTTTATCACAGGGTGAAAAAGCAGATGTTGGGTTTTAGTATGGCAGGGAGATGAAAGACAAGAGGAGGATTTTGGGTGCTGACTCAGTTTCTTCCTTCTTCATCCTCTCCATTTTCTGCAGTGTTGGTGGCACAGTGATTGGTCAGACAAAGTCACAATGCAGATGTTACATGACTGAAGAATAATTAGGAATTGGTAGAAAATAAAACCATACCACGTGTTAGGTACGTTGTAAAACTGAATTGGATAAGGGATCTGTATAAGAACCCTTGGAATCGTCCATTTTGTGTTTTTCTGGCACCTGGCACTGAAGGGTGCAGGGCCTGGTGTCATCCAAGGCTCTGAACTGTGGTAAAGAAATAACAAACACCTGCAGAGCGAGGCCAGCGAGTCCCCTTGTCTCATTCCTGGTTCCTGACCCTGCACAGACTTTTCCCAGGGGATTCCTGGGAAGGGAACCCCTGTGTGGGGAGAGCAAAAGACCCCGACAGTAAATCACACCTGGTATCATGCTGTGCAGAGCAGCACGGGTTGAGCTGTGACAAAGGGACCTCAGTCAGGTTTTCTCTGAACCAGCCCAAGCCGTGGCCATGAGCTCAAGGAGTGACCAGAACGAGGACAGAACCCTCTCTCCCTCTCTCAAACACAAACTCTTCTTCCCATCAAGTGTCCTTCTGGAAAACCTTCGTGCTTCTCAAAGAGGAAAGGCTCCTGGATTACATTTTTTGACAAGATAGATGGGAGGGTTTTCACATGAGACCAAGGGAAGTAATGAGCTGGAATCTTTGAGCTGGAAGAGATCTATCTTTTTAAATTACAGGTAGATTATTTCTATATTAGCCCCTGCAGCAAAAGGCAGAGCCACAGAGGTTTCTCAAAGCACTGCTGTGTCAAGACAAAGGGATTGGAAGAGTCTGGGACCTTGGCAGAAAAAAAAGAGATTTTCGAACTTGAGTCTATTTTGAATTTTATAACTCCATGCAATTTATGTTATTCAGCAAGCAGGTATTTCGAGACTTATTTACTACAAGAAAAAGGATATTGCCATCACATCAGGGAGCTGGTTATTAAATAGTCCCTGCCAACATTTCTGCCTCAGCCTGACGTGTCTCCACTGTCCTTGTCAGAGGAAGCTGCAACCTTCCCATCACTTAGAACAATTGAAACCCATTTAACCAAAATATCTCTTTCATTTCATTTTCATATTTTTACATTGAGATTCCCTTTATCCTTTGCCTGAAGGAAGTGTTGTCTGACTGTGATGCTCCCTTGAGATACATTTTTGTATTACAATTTTTCCTCTTCCACTTGTGTTTTCCAAGGCCTCGGTGACCTCTGGAGCCTTGCAGGAATTTTGCCAAAGGCTGCACGGTTTAACCTGCTACAGAGATGTTGAGTGTTTCAGGTTCCTGTGACCAGCCTGGTGACTTAAAAAGAGCAACTCCAACCTCCAGAACAGCTCTTGTAAAACAACTGCTTTCCTGAGAGCTGTTCCTACGAGAAGAATTCCATGAGAATTTCCTGCAGTGCAATCCTGGTGCTGCTGACATCCCAGCTGAGCCACAGAGAATAAAACCAGGATCCACACGAACTGTAGCTTGAATGTTATTGGAGAACATTTGTGTCAAAATGTTTATTGTTTGGAGTCAAGTTGTGTCAAAGTTGTGCTAACAGCTTTTTTAAAAATTTTATTTTAATTGGTGTTTATGTCCTGTGGGTGGGATTTTTTTTTTTTTGTGTATGTGGAAAACAATTAGAAAACAGGGATTTCCTGGGAAGCAGCACTGATAGTGAAATTTCACACAGCCCTGCTCTTTCTGAAGTTTATTCCTCATTGAAAACACTTCCAGGGTTGAGTCCTTGTAAAGCACAGGAGCAGGGGATGAGGAATGGCACAAACGATTCCACACATTGGGAAAAGAGGAAAAGTAAAATAACAGAGGAAAAGAAGGGGAAGGCTTCAAAGCAACAGATGGAGAGAAAAGGGGAATCAGATAAAGAGACAGAGAAGTCAAACTTAAGAATGAATTTAGGAAGGAAGTGCATGGTGAAAGGTCTTTGTATTTAGACATTGAAATGAGCACTCCACACCTCAGCTACTGCTAGGCGAGCATTGAAAACTAAAGCTGAGAAGCAGGAAGTGGTAACAAAGTAAACTCATACCAAAGTATGAGTTTTAACAACTTTTACTTCTCTTGTTGCACCTCGCAGGTTGTATAACTTCAGATTTAATGGATATTCTCAACTGGAGTTCTATCTGTGAGCTGGAGGGAAGGCTATTAGTATGCTAATCAGTTCTGCAGAGTAAATTGGTTGCAGGAGTGGGGTGAGGTACAATGGGGGGATATTTTTTAATTAGCACACTGTGAAGCCAATACTCCCCTCGATGCCCCCGCGTGTCCCCTCCTGCCATTCCATTCATTGCAGCCACGCCCTTCCATGGAATCCGGGCTCTGCAGGCTCGGCTCCATCCCAGCCCCAGGGATTTCCAGGGAGGCCTCGCTCCCATCTGCGGCTGGACAACTTCTGGGGGAGCAGTGCTGGTATCCCATCACAATCCCAGAACGGTTTGGGTTGGAAAGGACCTTAAATCCCATCCAGGGCCACCCCAGCCATGGCAGGGACACCTCCCACTGTCCCAGGCTGCTCCAAGCCCCGCCCAGCCTGGCACCGTCAGGAAAGAGGAAACATTAACAGACCGTTCATGTCGTGTTCCTTTGAAATTTCTGACAGCCTGCACGTCCAAGGCTCCCACGGAGCCAGGGCTGAGGTGAAACAGGGATTGGAATAATCCCCGTGGCAGGGACTCAGCTCAGAGCTGTTGGTTGAGATCCACAAAATGGATGCTGGCTCTGCTGTGTTTCCCTCCTCTGGAAGCAGCTCCTGGGGGCGTTCTGGGATCCCCCAGGGCTGGGTGAGCTCCAGCTGCTGACACTGGCACCGTCTGCACCTGCAGGAGGAGATCCTGGGCAGCAAATCACAGCTGATTGCAGAGCTGTTGTCTTTGGGCCCTGCCTGGAGCAGGCCTTATGCCATTTATAAAAATTCCTGGAATTACAGAGTCACAGAACAGTTTGGGTTGTGAGGTGCCTTAAATCCCATCCAGTGCCACCCCTCCAGCCTGGCCTTGGGCGCTGCCAGGGATCCAGGGGCACCCACAGCTGCTCTGGGCACCTGTGCCAGGGCCTCACAGGGAGGAATTTCTTCCCAAATCTACTCCTATTGGAAGGTTTGTGGGTTCTCACACGTAGGATGTTTACAAAGGAGAGTTTGACCTGTTTGAAGCAGGAATTACATTATATTTATTACATCTTCTCGTGGAACATTTCTTTAAAGGATTAATAATCAACACTTCTGTGGGTGAAATGCACTTGCAGTCCAGAGGGGTTTGGACTGGGAGGGACCTTAAATCCCATCCAGAGTCACCCTGCCATGGCAGGGACACCTCCCACTGTCCCAGGCTGCTCCAAGCTCCATCCAACCTGGCCTTGTCAGCTTTTACTGCCAATTCCAGGAGGGTTTTGTGCTTAGCCCGGACTCAGGCTAAACTCACATTTTCTGCAGATGGACTTGGAGGGTTTATCACTGGTGTTGGAAATACCTGAGAGAATCAGCCCTGCAAAACAATCTTGCTCACTGATTATCTTGCTTTTATTAAAAAAAGTTTTTTGGGTTCACAAGTCTCAAATGAACCTTTGGAAGACTCGGTGGAGAAAATAATTAAAGCACCAGGAAAAAATGGTGTTTTGGGAATCGTAATGTGAATAATAAAAACAGGGCAATCATTTGCAGTTTGGTATGTGGATTTTATCACTTGAACCACATTCTTTTAAATTTGCTTCCTTCAATATCAGCCACCCCCAGGAGAGGCAACAGTGTTTTAAAAATCATTGTGTGATGGTCAAACTTTCATTTCCTTTATAGTTTCTCACTGCTAGAGCATTTCTGCTTGGTTCCCTCAAACTCTTAAACAAAATAAAAAGTATTTTGGAATCAGTTCTTGTATTGAGAACCTTGAGGTCCATGTGTTGATGGGCCCTTTACTTTTATTTATTTAGATTTTACTACATAATAATTTAGTATAATCTGAGATTTGAATCCTTGAGAGAAACTTTAACTGCCTCTGTAATATTCTTGACCAAAGTTTGCCAATGGCTCCAGCATTACTGTAAGATCCTCTGGAAAGTCAATTTTAATTTCCTCTCTTGCAGGTAAAGGATAAATGACAGTTCTCTTGTATTCATTTCTGAGTAAATTTATTTCACTGAATTAAAAGGTTTTAACATTATTAGAACACAATACTGTCTAATAAAAAGGAAAAGATTGCTGGGGTTTTAAGGGCCTCAGCTTTAATCTCCTTGCAATAACCACCTCAAACATATGGCTAAGGTTTATTAAAATACTGAAGAAATGTTGTATTAGAGCAGCTGAACAGAAAAGTATTGGTTAATTGGACTACACATCAGGTGTCCTACCAGCCTTATCCCTTTTATCTCAGGCTCAGGAGATATTTATAAAGACAACTTTGCATTTGATGGGTTTTTTTTTATCCTTTTTACCCTTTTTTCTTTTTTTTTTTTTTTTTTAATGCAGGCTAATAATTAATCTTTTGGAGGAAAAGAGAAGAAGGTTCAGATGCTCTGGCTCTGTTTGCTCCTGAACCCAAGTCTTCAAGGTCCTGCAGGCTGATCCCAGCCCCAGCTGCAAAGGCTGCAGGACATTTCCAGTGCTTTGCCCAGGACAGGTTGTCCTGAGTTAATTCTTTAGGCACCTGGAGAAGATTATCCAGGAAAACTTGGAAAACTTGGAGGCTGAGTTTGACAGAAAATCAGCCACAACCCGTTGCCCAGCATTTAATCACCTGAAGCACTGACAATATTTCTGGAGTGATTCCAGCTCCTCACCACTGCTAAACTAGAAAAATGCGACTTGTCCTCCATGTTCACAGGGAGGGATTAAAACTTCAATGATCTCTCGCCTGATGGTCCAAACTTTTTCATTTTAAGGGCCACATCTTTCTATTTATGGAGCTTCCACTGGCCAAATATGAAGTTAGAATGCTCACAATCCACTTTTCCTGCAAGGCCTGGCATCAGCTTGTGGAAAAGACTAAAGGATTTACAGCCACAATAAATCAGGCTTTTTTTTCCTTTGAAATCATAAATAAAACAGCCAAAATAACAATGAGAAATTCATGGAGTCCATCAGCGAAAGAATTACACGGCTGGTAAAGGTCACTTAGAGTTATTCTGAGCCCTGTCAGGCAGTTTTGGCCCCATTTTATGTGATCTGTTTGTTTTGTATCTCTCTGGTTTTTAATCAGTCATGCAGTACCAAGTCAGATGTTTTATAGAAGGCTGTTACAGGACATTACCATGGTTATCAACAAAATTTGTAATCTCATTCAGAAAAAAATAAAACAATTTTGACAGGATCTTCTTTCCCTAAGCCCACATTGATTGGCATTAATTAGGTTTCTACCATTAATCCTTTATTAATCAAATCCTCCAGCAGCCATCCCAGGCCCAGTATCAATTAAAAACCTGTAATTACCAGGGTCATCACACCTCGCTCTTTTAAATACTGCAACAACATTTGCTTTTCCCAGCCTCCTGGCACTGCCCCACTGCTCCCAAACTCATTTAAAAACTCACAAAGGCAGCTGGAGGAGCTGAAGCGCAGCTCACTCTTAGCAGGCTCCGTAAGATTTGGCAAATTTGGGGAGCACTGGGCTGGTTGGGCTTTGCTTTGAGCTCTCCTTGGTCACAGGCTCACAGAGATGCAGTTTTGGATGATTAAACCAGGATTTTGCTAAACTGAAGGTGAAGAGCAAACAGAAATAAGACAAAGGAAAGGGCACGTGAGGCAGAATGGAGAGCAAACCCCACGTTTGTTCTCTGTTCCCAGGTGTCCTCATGGGCCATGCAAGCTGGAGAACCCTGTGGCTGTGACAGGTTCTGGGGACAATCCACTCCCTCTGGATCCCTCTCTGGGATTCCCAAACCTCCCTGAAGTGGCACCAAGAGTTTCAGCTCAGCCCTCACCCGGAGCTGCTCCAGCCTTGGCCGTCAGGCTCTGGAGAAATTCACCCACACAAATCTTCCCTGGACTTTCCTGCAGCTTTGGAGAAATTCACCCACACAAATCTTCCCCGGACTTTCCTGCAGCTTTGGAGAAATTCACCCACACAAATCTTCCCCGGACTTTCCTGCAGCTTTGAAAAACACCTTGGAGTAGTTGGCATCTTCCAAGTGCAGTTCTGGCTGGATCTTCCTTGCTGAAGAGCTGAGGGAGGACAGGGCCAAGGCCACAGTTGTGACATTTTCCCTTGGCCGAAGCTCTCCAAGATATTTTGGATGCACTGTGGGTCAAGCCCTGTATTTGCAAAGACTCCTAAACACAAAGCTGGATAACAATTCCATGATTTTCTAACCCTCTTCTCTTTTTCCCATTTATTATCTCAGTGTATCTAATTTTCTATCAGTTATTATCTTAACTCAGTCTCAGGGTGGTCTGGATATCCTCATTTTTCGGGCTAATTTTGACCGTCTCATTTTGTCTTCTTCCAGGCTGCACCATTCCCCAAAGCTGGAGAATTTATTGCATTTTCATCCCAAGCACGTGGTCCACATAATTCTTCCAGCCAAGATTTCTTATTTTTACTCAAGAAATCCTTTTTGTCTTAATGGTAGAAACTTATCACGGAATAAGATTAATATTAATCTACAGAAAAGAACAAGATAAAGATAGATTTTGCCTATTAAATTTAAGAATGACAATCAGTTAAGTGTCTCCTAAGTAAGCTAAATTAAAATGAAACACCAAGAGAAGTATATATGACAGGCTATAGTGTATTAAATGGTTTCATTATCCTCTGATATAATGGATAACAAATGGATTTGGAAATTGATGCAATGTTTAGAAAAAAGGATTCCTGAAGAATTGCAATAAAATTAGGCTGAATTTATGTCTCCACCATTAAATTTTCACTGCCACCTCACAATGTTAGCTGTGGGTTTTAATGTCTGTTTATGAGCCTCTTTCGGGCAGAATTTGAAATTAGTTATCAGTTATCATGGAAGGAATGCTTAGGAATAAATCCATATTAAATTAAAAAAACAAACTAGGTAAGATAAGGATGCAGCATTTGTAATACTGGTAGGGAAAAAGTAAAGGCAGAAATATGTTTATATTACTAATGAAACTAATTAAAGTAGGTATTAATGTAGCCAATATTCACAGAGTTTGTGTTGGTTTTTTATGTTTTAAATCAGTTTTCTTGCAGCACAGCCCTGTTATAATGTTAAAAATTTTTACTGTGTTATGTTATACCTGAAAAATCCCCATAGATTAAATATTGTCCAATAGATTGCACTTCTGAACCAATTTAAAATTCTCCATGAACTCCAAAGATGGATTTAAAATTTATTAACAGAAGCATAGAAGGACAGAGGGCAGATTAAAAAAAAAAAAAAGTGCAATTTAACCTAAAGTATTATTAATAATAACACTGCAATCAATCACCCCTCTTATCTACTCAGATGGCTTGAGGTGATATCATCTAAAAAACCCTGGTGGAGACAATCGCTGCTGAGCTGAGCTCTGCAAAGGACCAGGGAGGGACTGGGGACAAGGGAGGGAGGGACAGGACACAGGGAATGGTTGGAGGATGAAGGAAGGCAGTTTTAGATGGGATTTGGGGAAGGAATTCCTTCCTGGGAGGGTGGGCAGCCCTGGCACAGGATCTGGGGCTGCCCCTGGATCCCGAGGCCAGGCTGGAAAGGGGTTTGGGACACCCTGNTGCAAAGGACCAGGGAGGGACTGGGGACAAGGGAGGGAGGGACAGGACACAGGGAATGGTTGGAGGATGAAGGAAGGCAGTTTTAGATGGGATTTGGGGAAGAAATTCCTTCCTGGGAGGGTGGGCAGCCCTGGCACAGGATCTGGGGCTGCCCCTGGATCCCGAGGCCAGGCTGGAAAGGGGTTTGGGACACCCTGGGACAGTGGGAGGTGTCCCTGCCATGGGATGGGCTTAAAATCCCTTCCATCCCAAACTACCCCAAGATTCTGTGGGAAATGGATTTGTAGAGAGTTCTTAAAGCCTGACTGAAAACTCACATAGTCGTAGGGGAAAAATGAGGAGGAGACTGAGCTGCTGGATCCTGGTCCAACAGATCCGGGATGGGAACCTGGTTTGTTCCCTCCTAATCCAAGAGACCCCCAAAGGCTGTAAATCCTCTCCTCATCTCAGAGTTTACATTCCCAGACTTTGAGAATCCTCTACAAATCCATTTCCCACAAGATTCTCATAAATTGAGGATTCAACATTTTTAAAGGAGAACTTCAGGACCTCTCGGCTGCCTCCCGCCTTTTAACACAACATGAACAATTATAAGAATTGTTAAAGCCAAGTAAATACTTGAAATCCCCAGTGTGGATTCAATTTTAGCTCTCTTCCAATAGGCTGCTGGGCAGAAGAGGTTTTTGTTGCTCTGGCTACTGCTCTAAGCACTGCCTGCTGACTAATTCCAAGGTCACAGCAAGGAAAAGCAAATAGAAAAACTGGGATGGGGAAAAGGATCAAGTGAGAATAATTTTGGTTTGCCCTGCAAAGAGGACAAGGGGCTGAAGAAGCCCAATAAATAAATGTAGTTTTGGCATCATTCTCTGTTGATTTCTCTATTGCTTTATTCTTTCCAACATGCCAACAAAAATACAATTCAGGAAATTCAGAGGTCACAGCAAAAGTAACCTGCAGGAGAGATTGCAATCTGAATTATCCAGGGGAAAGGCGTTTGGAAGTGGAGCAGAGCGGTGTGGAATAGAGAAAAGAAGCAACAGAAAGGGAAAAAACAATCTTTAACACCTAAAACCCCTCAGACACGGGGTGTGATGAAGGGGGTAGCACTGAGCAGGATCAGCAGCCTGATCCCACGAGATCCCTGCAGCAGAGGGTGGGAATGTCCCCAGCCCCATCACAGGCAGCTGCTGTCAGGGGCTGCTTGTTTGCTGTGGAAAAAAAAAAAAGGAAAAGAAAAAAGCTGCACCTCCAAACGAAGTTTTCCAGCCTGCCTGGTGGAGCAGTTTGATCAATACTTCACTTTGATGTCTCTGTTACATCAGGGCTGAAATGACGTTTACAGGCAGCTCAGAAGATCTCAACTCCTGCAGTCAGCTCCCAAATATCTCCTCTCTTTTTTTTTTTTCCCTGGCCAGCTGAGTGTTAATAAGCACCAGGATTAGGGAATCAGCACTAAAACAGTCCTAATCCATGGCAACCCAGGAGGAGCTGGAGGCTGCTCCTATTGTTGGAAACTCTGTGGAAAGCTCCAAGTTAATTAGAAACTTCGAAATTCTCGATTCCTTTGCTGTTCCTTCTGTCTCTGCCATCTCCTGTAAGGGACAGCAAACCATGCTGGGGAGATAACACATTGCAGACATGCAAATATTCACTCAGTTCTTTTCCCAAACCCTGCTGATATTTCTGGAAGAATTAGACAGAAAGATTGGCTGCAGTGCTGGCCTGTGACCAGCCCAAAGCTCTTTACCTGATGGATTAAATGCAAATCTGAGCAGCCTGGGCTGTGGGAAGGTGTCCTTGCCCACGCCAGGGGGTGGAATGAACATGGGCAAGGACATGAGGGAATGAGATAAGCCTGGAGGTCCCTTCCACCCATCATTACATGATTCTGTGATTTTATAAAAACCTTGTTTAGTGTTCAGGCTGAGGCTGTGATCCCAGGGTATTCCAGGGAATGCTCCAAGGAACAGCTGGGAACAGCTCCCTGCTTGGGAAGAGACTTAAAGCACTGCAGAATATTCCTCTTTCCTTCTCCCAGTAAGGATGCAGGGGCTCTGCTCTTGCTGCATGAGTGCTGTTTGTGAGGACTGACCTGCAGGTGGTTTAACTGGGATGAACTGGGAGTGTTCAACCAAAACCTCAGGAGATGTCTACTCCTATGGAAAAGGAATTAATCCACACAGCTGCTCACTTCTGTATTCCAGGTTTATCTACAGAAATTCTCCTCTCTGGCTCCAGCGCTGGTTCTTTTGAGGTTTCTGTGTCTCAGCTGAGCAGATGAAGACTCATTTTGCTAAAAGCTGCCTCTGGTGAGCAAAGGGGGCTGATCTCCTGCCCAGCACAGCCATGAGCAGGGACAGCAGTGTCAGAGACCATCGAGCCTTGTCTGAGGAGTGGAAAGATTTCAGTACAGCAGTG
This sequence comes from Bombycilla garrulus, assembly GCA_013400315.1. Classification (NCBI taxonomy): domain Eukaryota; kingdom Metazoa; phylum Chordata; class Aves; order Passeriformes; family Bombycillidae; genus Bombycilla; species Bombycilla garrulus. The sequence continues at coordinate 543,655 of VXBU01007363.1, forward strand.
AGAGTGATATCAGCTGTTATTCAGGAGAAGGGTGCTAAAAAAACAAATGCAGAGTCTTACCAGAAATTAATAAAAGGCATTATTGCACATTTCTTTCCTTGTCTTGTTCCAAATAAGCTTTTGACATAATTCTTCCTTATTATACTTCAAATTAGGCAGCATTTTTAAAGATTCTACTCCTAATCCCTGTTCCATTTCCTAACTGATGTTTCTAATGACAATCACATGTCTGATCCTCTCTTGTATGGCTTGTATTTGACTCAGACTCTGAGGTTAAGGGGTGAATTTTGCAGATTCACTGCTCTGAAGCAAATTTCATCGACGGCAATCCCCCAAACAGAGCAGCAAACTCCCTCAGAAAGACAGCAATGTTGGGTGCATTTATTCTACTCTTGGTCAGTGGTTTAGAGTACAGAGCTCTGGGTCAGGAAACTCATCCAAGAAGGGTGCAATGTCAAGGTTGGAACTGTCCTAAAGTGGCCTTAAAATTGCAAGAGCAGGGAAAGATTTCCCTCTGGGAGATGTCACCACTCTCACACCATCAGGAGACCCCCTGAGCTCCCAGCCCTTCTCACACAGTGCAGACTGAGAAGAGAGATGCCTCTCTCCCCACATGGGAATTTTGGGGATTTCAGGTGCCCAGAAGTCCTGTAAGGCTTTTTCTGAAATCCCAGGCTCTGGGGAACTTCGCTCTCTGTTTTGTTATTCATCAGCTGCCCGCAGCTCTTCAGCATTCCAGGGAATCCTCCTCCTTCCCAGAGCCAGGGAAAGACATGAAGAGCAAAGGGCAGCACAGACAACTTCAAAAAGCCAGAAAAGCAGGGGAAGAAGGGAAATGCTGTTTCATCCTTTGCTTACAGCCACTGATATCCATGCTGCAAGGCAGCACGAGGGCTGAGCTGCTTTACTTTGCATTTTTCACTGGAACTACAAGAGTTTTTCTCCACTTCTCACCCAAGGGGAATGGCCCAGTGCAGCTCTAGTCTGAGGGTTAAACCAGACCATTAAACCAAGCTGGAAACAAAGGAGAAGGGGTGCTGTCATATTCAACATTCAATAAAATTGTGTCATCTGCTTAATCAGATTATTTATCTGGGAAGGAAAAAAAAGCTATAGAGCAGCTGTTGCTCTTTGTGGATGCTCATGAAGATCACACTTGAGTGTCACAGAATATTTACAAAAACTTTCTCCTTTTCACTTGCTCCTGCTAGGTATTTTCCTACTCCATAAAGCTGAGTTTTGGTGCCCTACTCTTTCCCCACCTTTTGTCTGTGGAATTTGTTAGAAGCTGTGAATGGTTGCAGACATCTCAGGAATCACCCTCTGAGCCCTTTCAAAATGCAGTGAGACAAGTGAAGAAAGATTTCTGTGAGCTCGAGTGCCAGTTTGGGTCCAGGGAACCCAGATTAGACTCCCTCAACAGGTTCCATAAAGACCTTGGGGGAATTGCCCTTTTCCCCTGGGTTTCAATCCCTGTCCAGAAAGGATGGGGCCCTTTTCTTCTCCCTGGGCTGTGATAGCTTTCAAACGCTGTTACAGATAAGAAATTAAAAAGTTAGCTTGGAACAGAGCATTATTCTACTTATCTTTCTAGAAGTGCCAAAAAAAAAAAAAAAAAGAAAAGGAAAAAGTCTGTGAAATGAATTAACTGAGGATAAATGTGGCAGTAGCAGTCCTGAATTCAATAGGGCTGGGAGTTGTTGGAACCCAGGGGGTTCCTGTGGCATCTCAGAATGATCCAAACCCTGTTCAGGAGGCTTTTCAGCCTTGCCAGAGGTGTCAGAGAACCTGGATTGATACTGGGAATGCCTGTGGCTTTGATTTTAATCCATGAGACAAATTACTAACTTATAAGAAGAATTGCAAGTCACCAGAGTTTAAAGAGTGGAATAGCAGTAATTATAGATGAAAAGGGAAAGATTTGGACCCATGTCCAGGGGGATTTGAGATTCTGGACAGGGGGGTCTGAGAGTCAAGATGGAGAATTCTTACACGTGGCATGTTAT
>VXBU01007363.1:546500-561211 GCA_013400315.1 Bombycilla garrulus
CAGAGAGCAGAGAACAGAGAGCAGAGAGCAGAGAGCAGAGAACAGAGTACAGAGAACAGAGAACAGAGAACAGAGAGCAGAGAGCAGAGAACAGATAGCAGAGAGCAGAGCAGAGAACAGAGAGCAGAGAGCAGAGAACAGAGAGCAGAGAGCTGAGAACAGAGAGCAGAGAGCAGAGAGCAGAGAGCTGAGAGCAGAGAACAGAGAACAGAGAGCAGAGAACAGAGAGCAGAGAGCAGAGCAGAGAACAGAGAACAGAGAGCAGAGAACAGAGAGCAGAGAGCAGAGAGCTGAGAGCAGAGAACAGAGGGCAGGGAGCTGAGAGCAGAGAACAGGCCCAGCCTGGCACCTCCTGTCCCATCTGCACTGCAGCCACCAAAGTGCTAAACCAGCTCCGTTCACAGCCTGGGAATTTTCATGAGGAAATTCACATTTCCATGGAAGCTGCTCCAAAAAGGAAAGCAAGAGTGGCAGGGTGGGCCAGGGAGAGAAGGCAGCAGCACCTAAAAAAGGCTGCTTGTGATAAATATATTCCATTTACACTGTGAGGATTACTATGCATGAGTGTGTCTGGCAAACACGATGTGACAGGCCTAAGGAAGCATCCAGACAAGTTCACCTATTCTTAGCTCAGTGTACAGCAAACTTCTGTTTGCAGGCAAGGACTCATTTTCCAGATCAACATCTGAACGTTTTTAGGATAATTGAGACAGCTGTTGGTGAAAAAACTGCTGTAGCTTGAAAATCACTTGGATGTTCACGCTGTAAGTGAGCTGCTCGTCCTGGGTCCTCGTGAAGGAGAAAGGAAGCACCTCACTTCTCACCTCAGCACGGGCTCAGGAGTTGTGGTGGGAAGTTTTTTGGTATTGGCAAGTTAAGAGAGCAGATTTATGGTGAAGGAATGAGGAGAGGGGTTTACAGGTTTCAGTTCCTTTCTCACTACGACACTCAAGTTTTTACATGATTGCAGAGTCGAGTATTTTTGCTCCTTCCCCATCATATGACACTGCTACAAACATCCATATTTATGAGCCCTTCAAGTGAATCCATGTTGTGAGCAACCTCTTTTTTATTTTCATACAGAAGTGTGGAGATGCCAAAGAAGCCCCTTTCTCAAGATCAGCACCCAGAAATAAGAAAGCAGAGCTGACCTGCAGCCACTGCCCCTGTGGCTTCTGGAAAATGAGGTTATTTTCACGTGGCTCAGCCTTGAACACACAAAAAGGGTTCCTGAACATATTTTCAGCTTGCAGCCTGCACAGCAGCACTGCTGGAAGGTAGATGGCACAAGATTCTGTGCCTGAGCCCTGAGCATGACATCTGAATTAGCAAAAGAACCAGAGAATGGTAGGCCCCAACTGCTCATTGAAAAAAATACCCAAAATTTTTGACCAAACTCTCCTCTAACGTGCAGCTACAACAAGCTGAAGTCTAGAATTGATCCTGGTGCAGAGGAGAAACATTTTATTTTCTAGGAGGATGACATCCAGGTCTCATAAGATTTTGTTTCCACAGCAAAATACCAAGTTTTGGTGTTGACAGAATCCTCCTCTTTGGCCACTTGTCATCACCAGCTAAATAAACTTCCCAACGACCTTGTACTGCACCTTTGGCACACCTACAGGATCAGTGCTAGGCAGAACAAATCACATTTATTTTCCTGTGCCTGGAACACACCGGGGATCTCTGCCACAAACAGGAAATTCAGGCAAACAGGAAATTCCCTTTAGGGATTTCCTGGGAGATCCAGCCCTAAACCTGCTCACGATGAATCAGCATCGTGCAGAGTTAATGAGCACTCAGATGATGTTTCTGTATCCACACATGACTGACAAAGTTCACAGATGGATCCTTGTCTGTCAAGGCCCAGTGCTGCCTTTTGGAGAGATTTTTAATAATGAAATGACTTTTGAGTAATTGACATTCTCATTTGCTGTCAGAATACTCACAAGCTGGGCTTTGCACCTAAATCTCTCTTGAAATGTGGGCAGGGTTGTATTCCCTGCTTCCAAACTGAAAATCAGGTTACAGCCTTGAGTGCTAGCTGGAGTTCTGATGAATGTTTATTTGGCACCGTGTTCATACCGTTATGCACAAGCGCATAGAATTAAAATAATAATTTCTGCTTGATTTCATGCTTCTGTGGCTTAATGGTCTCTGATGGTTTTTAGCAGATCCATTATACATACTTAAATATAGAAAAAAACCTACTGCATGGGGAAAAAAAAAAGTATAAACTTATGATCAAATTTACTCCAAAAAAAGTTGGAAAGAAAATTGCAAATATGACTTTTGCTAGGATTTTCCACTGTGCCTTTTCTGGATAATATAACACCTCCGTATTTGTAATAATCAGTGGTGTCCCCAAACCAATTTTCTTCTTGTCTCTACAAAACCCTGACAACTCCTGTTTTTCCTCTAAGTGCAGTTGAATGTAATTAGCAAATTGCCCAAGGCGTGATTAAAATGTCATTTTGTGAATCTGTGCTATTTTCAGGTCCTTCCTAAAGCCACTCACTGCCTGCCCAGCGTAACCCTGTGCCACTCAAAGATCCTGGCACCAAACCAAGGGAAATTATTTGACTCTGCAGCTTGACAGCAGCCGGTGTTTTCCTCGTGGTGAGGACCCAGAGGGGCAGGGAGAGGCACCAAAATGCTGCTGGAACTTCCAGGCAAAATGGGGATTGGCACTGTCAAAAGCCAGGCCTTGGGAAAGCATCCCTTAGGGGAGTGACACTGCAGGGCCACTGAGTGCTGGCAGGCTGAGGGCTCAGGGATCTGTGCAAGACCTCGGGAGAGATTTCCTGGGAAGAGGAGGGAGATAATGTGAATAAAGTGATGGCTGTGATGTGTGAACATTGCCAGCCCTGAGCTGCACGGCGCCGTGTGCTGCTCACCCCCATCCCCTCCGGCCTCCAGACAGGCCCTGCAAGGATTTGTGTTTCATCTGGTGCCTGAAGAGGCTCCCTGGAACAGAGACCAGACAGAGTTAAACGAATAAAGTTTATTAAAGTTTATTATTATTATTTATTAAAAGGCCTTCAAAGGATTCACCTTGGGCAGTGCAGGAACAGGCCGTGGCTCCACCCAAGATGGATCCCAGGTCACAAGTTCTCACTTTTTATAAGTTTTGCTCCATTTCCATGTTGGGTTCATTGTCCAATTCCAGCTCCAGGTTGTGCAGTCCCACCCTCCCAGTTCTCTCTCCTCAATTCCCTGTTTGCACTTTTTGGGCCTGGAGCTGCCCCGGTGTCCTTGGTTGTGGGGTGGAAAAGGATTGTTCTGTGTGCCTGAGCTGTGAGGAGAACCTGCCAACACTTGATGTGGAGTTCAGAGTCACACACAATGCAGTGCAGAATCTGGAAAGTATAAAAGCTAAAACTTAAAGCATCACATTCAGCTCAGCTTTAAAAGAGTGGGGTCAAAGCAGCTCTTGTTTCCCTCAGAACAAGTGGGAGTTGCCAAAGGGAAGTGCTGCAGCTTGCCCGGCAATAAATGGATTTTTGGTGGGAAGGCTGCTCTGGGAAGGTTCAAGTGTTTGTGATCTCCCCACCAACCCCGTTGTCCTCAGCTGTTGTCACCTTCTACAGAGATTGTTTGGTTTGGTTTTGGTTTAAAAACAATCTATTCGCTTCTTTCCATTCTCACAAACCCCGAGTTATTTTTATCTTTTTCTGCCTCAGGGGGATAAATTGATATTGCTTAACTTTGCAAGGCCTGTTTATGCCTCATTTTCTTCCAGGATCTCACACCAGGAGAGCTGATACCCTCTGGTTACAGCTCTGGGAAAACACAACTCGGCTTCTCTCGGCTGTGTGAACACACACATCCCACATGGAAAATGTTCCCCAACCTCTGTCCTTTCCCAGCTTCCTCACCAGCATTGTTCCTTCTGCGTCCTTTCAAATTTGGGCTGAATTCCAGCAATACTGGTGTGCATTAGCTGCTAGAAATAAATCATGGAAAGAAATTCAAGGTTTACTCCAGCATCTGTTAGTGCAGCTTGGCATGTCCAGCATTTCTCATAATTCCACTTTTTCTCCCAGTAAAAAAGAAGAAAGAATATGAGAATTTATGTGGAATTTTCTACCACTGCTATGTTACAGCCAGGGTAATCTTGCAATTATATCTTCATTGTTTCAATACAAATCACGATTTAAATGATTAAATAAATCTTAGCAAGGACATAGGATTTTCATAGGATTTTCATCCAGCAACAATAGACTTGGATCTATCCCTGAAAAAATTGAATTCTCTAGGGAGCTGTGAATTTTGCATATTTAATTATTACAGAAGCGTTTTTGTTTGGTGTTGTTCTGGCAAATCTATATCTTACAAGGCTTCTGATGTTTATAATAATAAACATTTTTTCAGCAACAGCTGGTCTCAGATCATTATCTTATCAAACACTATTTATTTACCCCACCACATTTTTAACCCTTGTGTGTTTTCTTTTCTTTCTCTAGTCACAATATTTTCTCTGGAAAGCATTCAAGCTCCCTTTGGAAATCATTCACAGCACGTTAAGGTCACATGTTTTTGGAGCAGATTTTGGGTAGTGCTTGAGCATTGAAGCTCCACCACCTGCAGAATTCGTGGCCTCCTCTCTCTCCATGGATGCTGGCTGTTCTCACAGACAAGTGAGGGACACTCTGACATTCCCACAGAGTTGTTACCTTCTGAAAAAAGAGATTTATTGCACTGGCAGCAGGCTGGAGGCTCCCGAGTGATGTCAGTGGGAGCCCTGCTCCTGGCACCGTCAGGAAAGAGGAAACATTAACAGACCCTTCATGTCGTGTTCCTTTGAAATTTCTGACAGGCTGCACGTCCAAGGCTCCCACGGAGCCAGGGCTGAGGTGAAACAGGGATTGAAATAATCCCCGTGGCAGGGACTCAGCTCAAAGCTGTTGGTTGAGGTCCACAAAATGGATGCTGGCTCTGCTGTGTTTCCCTCCTCTGGAAGCAGCTCCTGGGGGCGTTCTGGGATCCCCCAGGGCTGGGTGAGCTCCAGCTGCTGACACTGGCACCGTCTGCACCTGCAGGAGGAGATCCTGGGCAGCAAATCACAGCTGATTGCAGAGATGTTGTCTTTGGGCCCTGCCTGGAGGAGGCCTTATGCCATTTATAAAAAATCCTGGAATCACAGAGTCACAGAACAGTTTGGGTTGTGAGGAGCCTTAAATCCCATCCAGTTCCACCCCTCCAGCCTGGCCTTGGGCACTGCCAGGGATCCAGGGGCACCCACAGCTGCTCTGAGTACCTGTGCCAGGGCCTCACACCCTCCCAGGGAGGAATTCCTTCCTGATAGCCTCTCTAACCCCACCCTCTTCAGTTTAAAGCAATTTCCCCCACCTCATACACTCCATCCCTTGTCAAATGTCCCTCTCTATCCCTTGTAAAGCTGCAAGAAATTCTCCCTGGAGCTTCTCTTCTCCGGGCCAAACATCCTCAGCCATTCCCGGTAGGAGATCTGAGTGTTCTCCTGACCAGAGCAGAACCAGAAGGGAAAAGGGAGAAATAAAGCCATCATTCAGCTGCCCAGGGTTAATCATGGGAATAGAGGAGATTGAAGTTCAAATCCATCCTCTTTATCTGATGCAGAGAATTGAACTTGACACCTCTCCTCATCCCAAATCGGAGTGCATTAACCATGAGACCAGAGAGTCAATCCCTCAGTTTTCCTCTACCTTCATCTCAAGCACAATTGAAGCTGACATTATTTAAACACAGAAGGAACTTCAAGGAAATACAGAGGAGATTGGGAGCATCCCAGTGGCTACAGAATTTTCTGTGGGAGCAGCAGGAAGGGCACCAAACCTGAGCTCAGATAAAACAGAAAATAGAAGATGCATAAAGCTGAGATAATGTCACAGAGTGTGGGTCTAACTCGACATCCACTGAGCGTGAGCTGTACTTTCACTGACATCACACAGCTTGAACCAAATGGATATTCAGTTTGGACATTTTTTTAATCAATTCTTCACATTTTTAACTGGAAAAAATGGTGACATGAATTAAAGATAATAGAGGGATTGGTACAAGTACTATTGATCAAAAGCAAAATAAATATTCCTATTGAATAAATTACAGCCAAGGCATGACCTTCATCACAAGACTTTTTACCTGCTATGTAATTTGCTGGATGTATAATGCTTTTCAGAAATAGTTTAAAATATGATCATTTGAAGAGCCACATGTTTTGAGAAGAGGTAAGTTAGCATGACAAAAATTGCAGCCTTACATGACATTCAGTTCCCTGGGAAGCTCATATGCAAACAAATCAGAAAATCGTTGAACTTAATTTCTTCTGGTCAGAGGTCATCAAATTTACAGAGCGAGAGGACAATAATTCAAGAGGGAATGAATTCCGACATGCAAATCTCAAATAGGAGGCAAGAGGGCATTTGATTTGCCCCTTTCTGTTATAGTTTTGGGGTTTAAGCCTCCATCCTTCAGCATATCTGGGTGTTTTATCATGAGAAATGCTCACAAAGGGGCTCCCAGCTGTGGGCCCCACCTTTCTCACCCAGTGCACTCACAGCCTGCTCAGAGCTGCACCGATTCACACAGGGCACTGCAGACAGCAGCTCCTGCCACATGAAATGTCCACACAAGTGTTTTCAGGGAGACTTGTCGTGTTTGTGATCTCAGTTAGAGCAGGCTGAATGACTCTTGGGCTGCCCCTCGGATGGATGGAGCTCAGGAGGAAGTTCCTCTCCGCAGGAGAAATGCCGTTCACAACAAACATCACAGCGTGTGCAGTTTTTTTCCAAGTGACTGCTCGGGCTCCTCTCTTTCCTTTCAGGTCACTCAGTCCCAGCCCTCGCCCAGGATCACGGGCTGTGGCAGCTGAGGCAGCAGGAACCTCAGCTGAGGGCATCCTTTTCTTGCCAGCTCTTGTTTTCTTCTCCCAGATCCGCACAGAGCCGTCCCCAGACACCTGTACAGGCTCCCCTGCCAGCAGAACAAGCCTTGGGAAGCCTCAGTTAATGGTTTAATTCCCCAGGCAGTCCCCAAATCCCATTTATGAGGGGGCTGTTCTGATTCACAGCACCTTGGCTGGGTGTCTCACAGAGCTGAAGAGCTTGGATGAGCACTCTGAGTGTGCACGGCGTTGTTGGTGCTGGAAGAGCCTTTCTGTTTCACTGAGTGCTTGACAAATACACTGTGACACTTTTCCCTCTAAGATTTTCAGAAGCTAAAAGTAGGGGAAAATTCTAAAAAGGCAGGAAAATCCAAGTCTCAAAGTAGAGAGTTTGTAGAACTTTGCAATGCCTCCTCTGAGAACTGCTGTTCATCCTTTTTTCTATAAAACCCCCAAACTTACAGATTGATTCTTGTATTGGTTATTTTATTCTTTTTTTCTGCGAGAACAGCCAAAAATACTCAGGGTCTGTTTGGATTTTTGTATTTTTTGGTAAGCACAGAAGCTCCATTCCTTTCTCACCAGCACTTTCTTTAAATGAAGGCAAAGTCTGAAGTTGATTAACGATATTTGTATTTGTTGTTTTTTTTTTATAAGGGGTGGAGCAGGAGGAAAAAAGCAAGTGACCAACCAGATAATACAAATATTATTTTTATTTTTATATTATTTATAATAATATAAATAATGGCTGCCTGAGCAGCCATAAACAGATGAACACACAGCAAATATGGTGAGACATCTCTGAGTCTGCAGGCACACTGAGATGGTCCTTTGAGAAACCCCATGACCCAGAAACAGCTTTTGTGTGGCCTGAAGAAAGATTGAAAGGAGGAAAGACAAAAATAACTGAGATATGATGAGGAAAGTTGGGGTTTTTTGTTATGGCTGAAGGGCAGCTGCAAGGGAAGGTGTTTCAGGAGGGCTGGGAAGAGAGATGAGTAAAATGTGGAGAGTTTGAAGCAGTGGGGAGAAGAGGCAAAGACTTGAAAATCAAGAATTCTTGACTTGAAAATCAAGAATTCAAGTGACATGGGGAAAAAAATGACTCAGTAGCAGGGGAGATTTGGAAAGATGTGTTAAGATGTTACTGTTCTGGCTGTGTTTATAATAATGAAGTGATCAAAAGCCTCAGTTTGAAGTGAATTAATTTGTGCAATATCTTTCACAAATTCTTTTGTGCAATATCTTTTTCTGTTCTATTTTAAAGCATTTTGCCTTTTTCCTTTGAAGATGAACTGAAGTTAGAATTATTACAGGAAAGAGCAACTTCTGGAAGTCAGAAGAAACAGAGCAGAACTGTGGTGTGTGTGAAATGCAGCAGATGTGTAAAATTAGCATGTGCAAACTGCTCTGTAACACAGAGAAATATTGCAGTTCCAGCATTCCCCCTGCCCAGGCAGCTCAGGTTTATGCACTGGCTCCTGTGAAACGCATCTCCAGGAAATTCTGCTGCCCTGGAAGACTGACACGTGGAGGAGACGATGCCCTCAGCAATCCACACAGTGTCAGCACATCCAGTTTTCTCAAATATCTCACGATTCACACCTGCAAGTGAAATAACAGCAAAGCAGAGCTGCCTTTTTAAGCATCATCCACTGGAAAGTGTCAGTGCCTTGTGTATTTACAGTCATATGCACAAAATCTGCGCTTGAGTCATCAACTCCTGATGCAACAGGGTCACACTGAGTGACAGGGGACTTAAAACAGCGGCTTGGATGGAAAAAGATTGGGAATAGAATTTCTGTGTTCATGCAGCTTGCAGGGAATCTGAAAGAAAGGGGGAGACTCCCCCAAACTTGGGACAGAAACACTTAAATCAATATAAGGATAATAATTCAATGCTCTGGGATGTCCTTGAGAGAGGCACAACTTCCAGATCAAGCACCTGCTTCACTCTGACACATCCTCGGAGTTGTGACCACTCCACGGGGAATTTGCAGGGAAGGGCCAGATCATCCATGTGTGAGGCAAGGAAAAAGGGCAAGTTATTGTATAAAACCTCATTGAAAAGTCTCAGCTCATTTAAGAAAAAAACATTTTTAAAGACCCATCCCAGGATCCTGGTCTCAGTTCTTCACCTCATATCTGCTGCCCACGCAAATGTCCCTACATGCCAACTTCCACTGGCAAATCATACAACTTAAAAATCCTTCTTGAAGCATCCAAGCTCTTCAGCCCAGACAGAAATCAAATCCAGGCAAATAAATCAGATTCAGGAGCTTTCTGCTGGTGGCTGAGTGCCCCTGAAGCCAGTGGGGTGTCAGGATACGCCAGGGAGGGGATGCAAACCTCAGGGTATTGATATCTCCTGGCAACTACAAAAATCAAATGGGGGAAAACTGAGAATTCTGCAGCGTCCTGCAGATCAAACCCATCAGCAGGGAGGTTGAACCGGGCTGTCATTGCTGCCCGGGCCACAGGAGGCAGGAGGGATCTGCCTGCATCCCTCTTGCTGTTCCACATCTGAAAAACCAAGCGCAGTAGAGCTCTGTGGTAGCTCTTTGAGAGGCTGAAGCATCAGTCACGCTGCTCCCTGAGAGCTCTGCACTTCCAAAAGCCTTTTGGAGTAGTTACCAGTCCTTTGAGGGACTGTCAGTGCACTTGACTGCTTTGAGCAGAGATATCAGCACACAGAATTACACCTTTAAATAAGGTATAACCTTCACAATCAGAGTGAACACAAATGGCAAAACATTTCAGAAAATAATTAATCTGAGCAGTTTGCTCCAGTTGCTAAGATGGATTTTGGTACAAATTGACTCACCTGTTTTTTTCCCTCCTGGCAGATCCACGTTGTGCTTCTCTCTAACATTGTCTTTGCTTTTTCAAGAGCATATCAGATTTGATTTGAAAGTAGAGCAAACAATATATTTTTTTTAAGTCTTCATGTATATTTTATCCTAAAGCGATCTGTATCATTATTGATTGTTCCTGCAATAAGAAAGTTAATAGGATGAATTGCAAGTAGTTGCCATAGAAACTACCATTGGTCTCTTTCTCTTGGAGAGGAAGCACACAATTAATTTGTCTTTTAACCTACTTTATTGCTGCAAAGTCCATACAAATGCAGCAGCACAGGTCCGGATTCATTATACACTTCTGTGTCATTGTCCTCCTAAATCACCTTTTCAGATACACTTTTGAAAGTGTTTATTGGAAAGAAAGTTTTCATTCCATGTATTTTCCTGCTGTCTAATTTGCCCGGGATGAGAGCAGAGATGGTCAGGGAAGGAGGATTCATTCTCCCATCATTCATCCAACACTCACTCCCACGCCCTGCTGCCTCCCCTGCCAGCAGAACACTTTGGGCAGAGCACCCCTGGGGCAAAACCCATCAGCTCTGGAGCCAGCACACCCTTCTGGGCTAGACTGGAGGTGTTTGACACTTTCTTACTGAAAGGATTTGATTTTGATGCTTTTATCACATCCTCCTGCCGTTATTAATGCAAGTCTGGGCAGTTTTACCTGAGGAAGGACTTTGGGATTTGGCACACATTAAACCCACTCCATTCCAGGTCAGTCAGAGGAAAATACCTGTTATCTTCTGCTGGAGTTCTCTGGGGGCTGTTTCCCACATTAAACCACAGAAAAACCACGGAGGGAAGTGTTTCTGATTCGGTTTGCACTCCCTTGACACCAGAGCTCAGGCAGATCTGCCCACAGAGCTTTTTGGGAGCTCATCCACCACATCTGGGTGCAAAGGGACAGGAGTGATGGGGGAGAGAAGAACAGAGATCCCACATCCTCTGAGAGGCACCAGAGAGGACAGGGTGAAAAGGCTGAGGGCATCGAGAGGAAAAGAAGTGAATAAAAAATAACAGCGAGGTCAGGGAGTGGGATCCTCACAGGCACAGCTGCAGGAGGGGAATTTTAAGCAAATTCCTGTCAGAGGAGAGAGCAGAGGTAAATCCTTGTAGACAGGTAATTCATTTTTACCACCTCCTACAACTTCAGCCCTCAGTTTAAACCCTTATTATGTCCTGTCTGGACATCAGAACTTGCTGAAACGTGGCACAAAAGGTGGGGTATTTATGTTTTTTTATAGTTTATTTTTGGATCAGCCGATAGAATTGTTTGTTAAAAGCATGAAAAGTGAGATCATGCTTTTCTTCTCATGTAAGTGCTGCAGCCAGAGCGGGGAACTTATGAGAGGAATGACTCTTTTAGAAAAACAACCCAAAGAAAACAACTCAAAAACAAACAACTGAGGATTTAAAAACCTTAACAAATGAAGTGAGCTCACCAATTAAAAAAAAAAAGTCTGAGGATTAGTGCATGAAAAAACAATTAAGGTAATTAAAATAGTAATACAAAAGTGTGATTTTATTTTTTTATAAGTGTGGATTTCTTTTCTCTCCTTTCTCTCGAGCCTCAAGTGAACTTTTGTTTTACTTTTAAAGAGAAAGCAGTGGCTGATCTATTCATGTTTGTTGACAAAAGCACTTCAACAGCTCAAGGAGGAAGAAAGGTTTGATGGAAAAGAGGTGTCAGTCACTTCCCACAGTAACAGCGCTACCTGTGAGGGGGAAAGACAATAGAAAAACACTTTCTAAAAGGACTTGCCTCCTGAGAGGCAACAAAACAACCACCCCAGACTCAACTCCCCACAGAAAACTCATTTTCAAGCTAACGATTCTCCTAATTTCAGTCCTTCAAATTCAGCCTGAGTGCAGGTGGAAGGGATAAGAACCACAGCCAGGACAGGCTGTCCCAGAGCCTTGGCCTCCATTTTTGTGTGTTTTAGCTAAACCTGCCTCAGTGTGTGTGTGTGTGTCACTTGTGCCTTTAATCTCGGGTTTAATTTAGGATTTCTCATCAGCGGGATTAGAGCTCTGTGTCTGCTCCCATCACCTTGTAAACACAGGAATGCTGCAAGGATAAAGTGAATGAAGAGAGAAGATTCCCGGCCCTTTATGGCTTTGTGCTGTCAGTGCCCTGGTGGCCTGCAGGCCTCAGCTCTGTTTTCACCCTCCCAAAGAATGCAGACGCCTTGCCACAGGACAGCAGTTTCATTTCCTTTTCTGTGCCTAATTGTTTTTCAGAGGACAGAGAAAAATGCGGTTTTTCCCCCTCATGACTCTGATGCACCTGCAGAGAGCACAGGTTTGGGAAGAGGGAGCCTTAACTCTGTGAGGGGTAGATGAGATGGCACCCAGAACCAGGACAAGTTTGTCAGAGCTTGGAACCCAGCCCATCCCATGGATCCCATGGATTCCATCCCATCCCACCCCATCCCATCCGTTATTCCTGGATTCTTTCCCTCTATCCTGCAATAATTCCTCTGGCTGAGACAGCAAATCCTGCTTTCTGCTGCTAACAGCCCTGCCCAGTGTTTGGATGTTTTTAACATCCCACAGTTCCTCCAGGCACAGGAATTTCCACAAGAGAAATCAGGGCTTTGTATTGTCACCATTATTTCTGCACTCAGGCCATAAATGCTGCAATCAAACATGTAGATTATCGCTGCAGCTTCAATCCATGGCTGCATTTTAACTGCTCCACATCTTTCAGTTATGAACTTTTTTGTGTGTTATCAAAGAAGCTTCCAAATTAGAAAAAGGAAAAAATAAAATTCCTTGCTCCAGCGTTTTTTTAATTATGAGGATATTTATTCAGGTTTCCCCTCATGTTTCTTTTGTGTACCCCAGGCAGGTTATTTTATGAATACCAAGGGACTGGTTCTATTTTTTCTTGCCCCAGTGGGTTGTGATGTCAGTGGAGTTATTTTGAATAACCCCATTATAAAATAGGCCAGGATCAGGTACTTTTAGTGGATGAAGAGTGTGGTTATTACCCTTTATTAAAATTTCCCATTGAGCTTTATGAACTTTCGCAGTGCATCAGCAGAACTTGTGATGAAAGCTCTAAAAAACAAGGCTTTAGTCATTATTATTATCTATATATTAATATATATTTTACATAATATTATGAATTTATGAATATATTCATATATATTGTATCTATTTATATGTTNTTGTTTTACTATAGTGCTGGCTGAACATAGACCTGGCTGTCTGTGTGCTGGGCACTGGAAAACTGAAAAAGAGACCTGAAACGCAGCAAAAAGCCAAAAAAAGTTGGCAGAAAGGTCTCAGGAAGAATTAGATGGACAACAGCAGGGGTGGGACAGGGAGACACACACAGAGGGAGCAACAAGATCCTGCAGGAAACCCATTTTCCTGTTTTGTTTGGATTTCAGTGGAGCAGAACCTGTCTCCAGCAGGATTTAACTGCTCTCAAAGCTAAATCTGCTCTGGACAGAGAGTCATGGAATGCTCTGGACAAAAAAATTATGGAAAGCTCTGGACGGAGAATCATGGAATGCTCTTAACAGAGAATCATGGAATGCTTTGGCCAAAGAATCATGGAATGCTTTAGCCAAAGAATTGTGGAATGCTTTAGCCAAAGAATTGTGGAATGCTTTGGCCAAAGAATCATGGAATGTTCTGGACAGACAATTATGGAATGCTTTGGACAGAGGATGATGGAATGCTGTGGGCTGGGAGGGACCTCAGGGGAGGCCCAGGTGACACAGAGCCTTCTCTCACCCCCCAGGTGCTGGAGGAGCTGTGGGTCTGGCTCAGGGGGTCTCATTAGTAAGAGAAGAAACATCTCACTTGCTCATCTCCATGGCAAACTTCTTCAACAAAAGCTAATAATTAACCCCAGGAAACCGTCCCCTTTTTCCCAGCTTCTCCTGGAGGACACTGGGCGCTGCTTGATTGCCGAATGAAGCCTGGATAACTGAAATTACGAGCAGAGCACGTGCAGGAACGTGGCAAATATAGCTTTTTTAAGACCTTGTATTTCTTGCAGCGGGGATGACAGAGCTGTGTGTTCCCATTAAAGCAGAGGTGGAATGCTGGAAGCCTCACTGAAAGTGTGCTGCTGCTGCCTGAGCAAGTTTGGGATCATTATTTGGCTAATGACATTAATGAATTTGTCCAGCCTGCTGCAGCAGTTCAGTTCCATCATCATTCTGTTCTTTGGGAAAATGTTAAAAGCATAAGCTGAGGGGAAAGAAAAAAAAATCAAACTGATTTCCCAGCCAGAGAAAACTATTGCATCTAAATTGTACATTAACTGGGCTGTGTTCCACACAAAGGAACATGAACTTCTGCTGCACCAATTTTTTTTCATATTCAAGATAATTATGTATTTGTCCTTGCCTTACCTTGTTCCTTTTTTTGCAGCTCTAGTTACTTTTTTCTAATAAGAACTCATTTAAATGCTCAGATTAATAAAAGGACTGGTCAATGTGATAGGTTATTCGAACAAAATCTTGTGCTAAATCCTCCTCTGCTGTTAACTGATTCCACTCCAAATGGTTTCCAGCAGCTGAAGGTTCAGCCCCACAGCATTTCTGAATGAAAAAACACTTCTAGATTTCATTGGTGTGTCCTTTCTGGACGGTTTTTAATGTTGACTGTTGAGTGGGAAGAGGGAGCAGGGCTGTGGGGGACCCCAAGAGCACTCAGAGCCCTTGCAGGACCTGAGCAGCCTCATCTGGGTCTCCCACTGGGGTCTCTAAGCTCAGCCCGGGGGTGTTAACGTGGTTTGAACTCTGCTGAGGGAGCGGTGGTCCCTGCCTTGGCTGTGACCCTAACTCAGCTGTGTTGGCCCCTCCAGCTGCCCCTTTGTCCTAGGTTACAATGTAAAATGTGCCAGAGGGTCTGTATTCTATCTCCATCTTCATGAACTGTTGAAACAAAGGAGGGGCAATGTTTTTCTTTACCTCCTCCCCTGGACTATCTCCTGTTAATGGGCCATTAACACCTTGCCCTAT
>VXBU01007363.1:565825-576643 GCA_013400315.1 Bombycilla garrulus
TAGAGACATTGCGGTAGATGAAAATTAGAGTGCGCTTTAATTACGGTAGCAAAAAAAAAATCCGTATGAGCTTTATTAAGACAATTATGGTAACAAAAATCGGAGTGTGCTTTATTAGGGTACTTATGGCAGCTAAAATTCATGGTGCGCTTTATTAAAATAATTACGGTAACAAAAATTGATGTGCACTTTATTAGGATAATTATGACAGTCAAATCGGGAGTGCGCTTTATTAGGATAATTATGGTAATAATAATGATGGTGATGATGATGATAATAATAAATAAATAAATATATTGCGCTTCAGTAGGATATTACGGTATCCAAATTGCTGTGTAGTTTTTTAGGATAATTACGGTAGCCAAATTTTGGTGCGCTTTATTAAAATAATTACGGTAACAAAAATTGATGTGCACTTTATTAGGATAATTATGGTAATAATACTGATGATAATAATAAATAAATAAATATATTGCGCTTCAGTAGGATATTACGGTATCCAAATTGCTGTGTAGTTTTTTAGGATAATTACGGTAGCCAAATTTTGGTGCGCTTTATTACAATATTTACGGTGAATTAAATTTAGGTTGTGGGTTTTTTTTTTTCCTTTATTATTTTTTTGCTTTTGCTAAATCCTGTAAATGCTGCATGTTTTTGAAATAGAAGCTATCCCATCAAGCTAAAATTCGTTTAGACACTGTCGTACTTTTGGAAGGAAATCTGAGTGCTGCTCAGTGGAAGTGACATTGGGCTATACTGGAGTGAATGACTGGATGATGGTTTAAATGGCCCTCTGGAACATGAATACAGACATTTTGATTAATGTCTTTGTCACGGGCAAAGATTATTTAGTTAATGATTTGCAGTTTCCTCTGCCTGGCTCCAGGAAATTGCCAAATCCCTGGGTGCAAGGGAGGAGCCAAGCAGCTTGAAGCCATTGGGTTGTTCATGTGCTGTCAGCACGTGCCCAAAGCTCCTCTGCGTCAGCCTTGAAGCACAAAGGAGAATAAAGCTCATGAAATGCCAAAAATAAAAATATCTTCTATTCCTGTTTTGATTCACAGGGCTCAGAAGGCCAAGGTTATTCGGGAAGGCAAATGCCATAAATCCAAACGTCCCCCACTCTTCCTCCTTCTTCCCCTCACTTCACCCGCTGCGCATGGGATCTGGAATGTTCTTTCGGCCATGGGGGACCAGCTGTCCTGGCTGTGTCCCCTCCAAATCCCCCCTCAGTGCCCTGGGCACCGTGGCAGCACAAAAATCAGGAAAGGCCTTTGGCTCTGTGCTAGAACCACTTCCTTTATGACCCTCTTTTCAAACCACAGCCCCTGAGGGGGGACAGGAACTCCCCCAAAGCAGCACAGTGGGGTGAGGAACAGGGACTGGCAGCGCTCCCAGCGGGGAGGGGACAGCGGGCTCAGGTGACAGGACAGTGCCACCGGCATCCTGCTGCTCCCGTCCAGAGCCTCAGACAACAAACAACAAAACAGAACAATAAAACTTTAGTTCTGTAGTGCTAAATGCCTTTATCAGCAGGGATCTTAATGCTCACTTTTATCAGTAGGACCTGCTGTGATAATTCTGTGCGTGTGAAAGAGCAGCCCCGTGCTCGGTGCCGTTTTTAGTTTCAAAGCTGGTTTTGAACAAAACGTTTCCATGTTTACATGTGAAGTTCTCTGTAAGCAATTTCATTTCTCCAGCCCTGTTGCGTACAGCCCTCCCCTTCTGTTCTAGATGCACATTTTATTTTTCTTCTCCTCCCTCTTCATTCTCAGCTTTCAGAAAGACAGAAATGGAAGGAGCCATTCGAGGTTTAAACAATTTGAGCAGTTACTTTTAAATTATCTTAACATGTTCAGAAACCTTGCCAGATTTACCCTTTGGAAGGTAATAAAATAATTTTGAATAGAATGTGACCAGATAAAATGAATATGATTTTATTATTCATGAATACTTTAACCTGAATGCTTTAATGCCTACATCTCTCTATTATATTAAATAATGGGGAAACATAAAACTGTCACGTTGGGGTTTGTAGATTGATTTTCCCTATGGATTCCCCTTCTGCTTTCCTACAGCTATCCCTGCTGCTGCTCATGGAACTGTTCCTTGGATTCCTTTCCCCTGGTAGTTTTGTTCTTTCTCTGCTGAATACTCCCCTTCCCGTCTGGTTGGGAGATTATTCCTCTCTTCACAGAGAACACACAAATAACTTCATGTGTTCCTACCCACTTGTGTACTTTTGTGTCTGCCTTCCTCTTTGCCATTTTTCTTTTTTTTTTTTCCTTTTTTTTTCTTTTTTTAAGCGGTACTCTGGGCATTTTTTCCCCCACTTGAGGGTATAGTTTGGGAGTGATTTTCAGATATTTAGGTGAGGCTCCCATTAAAGTTAATGAGAGATGTGGTTAAATGCCTGTGCACTGCGTTAACAACACCCTTTGCTGTTTATTGCCTGCCTTAGAGGAAAGGTCACACTGGCTCCTTGCTCCTGGATCTTCTCCTGTAGATCTTGGAGGTCACAAAAGAGAAGAATGAAAGGCACAGGGCCTTGCAAATCTTCTTTCTTCAGCTGCCATAATTTTCTGTAGCTCCAGTTCCTTTGGAAAAGGAGTTGTAGGAATTACAAACCTAAGCAGAGCCGTTATCTCAAACTGCCAAAAGCACAGTGAGGGCAAGTTACTGCTGAGGATACACAAGATTAACTGTGGTGTTCTGTGCAGAAAATTCCAGCAGAACCAGGGGGAAATAGCAGATTTTCTGAGAAGGAATTTTCATCTCACTGTATGCTTCCAGAGCCTGGCACAGTAGGATGCTGGCTCTGAGCTGGGCACAGTTTGCTTTTCCCAATCTGGAGAACAATATATGAACAATAAATGTTTGCCCAGGCACTCTGATAGCACAGCACACACCTCCACCTGTGCCCTTGCCTGAGGATTTTTGGTTGGAAATAGCAGGAGGAGGAGATGAGCACAGGTCTGAGCTGAGAGAAGGGGAAGAAATGCAGCTTCACAGATGAATCCCAGGGAATGAGAGGGAAATCCCAGCCCCTCCATCTGGGCTTGGGTTAGAGCAGCATCCAATTGATCAGAAAATTGGTATTTCTAAACGCTGCTCTTAAATGCTCTAAAGAATAAATGTTATTTAAGTTCCTTGTGCCTCTGTCTTCCCACGGGGATTATGAGATTTAAGTCTTGGTAAACATGAGCTGAGAGCCTAAGGTGACACATGCAGTAAATGTAATCTTTGTAATGTGAGCAGGAGTCCAGCTTTAGATCCTTCTTTTCATTCATTTATTAGCCCAAAGGTGATCTCTGTTCTTTATTATGATGGAGTTTATGTGGTATAATGAGAATTTAGCTATTCAATACAGTCCTCACCAACACTGCCTTTTTTTCCTGTTTCTAAACCTCAGTAGAAAATGACATTAACCATTGTATTGAGCTGAAGAGCTGAAGTACAACAAGGTTAAAGACAGCTTTTGTACTAAAAGGAAAATGAGCCCGAGATTAAAATTCTAAAGTAAAAAAAAAAAAATACATTGGGTGAAATGAAACATTAAAATTAAATGACTAACATGGGTGGGTGAAGTTCAATATAAGTAGGAGTGTTTAAGACGAGAAGGCTTTTATCCAACAGTGAATTGGCTAATGATGTTGCTAATGTGGGATCCCACAGCTGACAGTTTGTTTCTGAAGGCTCTGTCCTAATGCTGCTGCCAGGAGAGCTGGGATTGTGGAGAAGGAGGAATGTGGAGAAGGAGGATTGTGGAGAAGGAGGATTGTGGAGAAGGAGGATTGTGGAGAAGGAGGAATGTGGAGAAGGAGGATTGTGGAGAAGGAGGATTGTGGAGAAGGAGGATTGTGGAGAAGGAGGAATGTGGAGAAGGAGGAATGTGGAGAAGGAGGAATGTGGGGAAGGAGGAATGTGGGGAAGGAGGATTGTGGGGAAGGAGGATTGTGGGGAAGGAGGAATGTGGAGAAGGAGGAATGTGGAGAAGGAGGATTGTGGAGAAGGAGGAATGTGGAGAAGGAGGAATGTGGGGAAGGAGGATTGTGGAGAAGGAGGAATGTGGAGAAGGAGGAATGTCACTGAGCTGTACCTGCCATCAGCCACAGCCAGCCCTTCCTGTCCTGTCCTCTCATCCTCGTGTGGGGACAAACCCACAGGGGTGTGAAGGGGCTGTGTTTGCTGAAAGGCAGGCTCAGAGACTCACAATCAGAACAATGTTTTTCTTTTGGTGCTCCTTGAGGGAAAAAAAATCTAAACCCACTGCCAGATAAACCCGAACGTCTGATGGAAAGCGTTTCCAAACAGAGAGCAATGTTTGCTAACTTTCCCTGGCAGCAAGGTGAGCTAGGATATCGGCCTGTGTGGACAGAAGAGTTTTGCCCTTTAGACAGGGAAAGCACGAGTATTCCAGTGCAGACAGCAGGAGCTAATTAATTGCTTAATAATGGTGTCATTAATATGCTTATTACTCATTTCCTTGGCAGTAGCACACAGGTGTTCCAGCCGTAAATAGCTGCTGTGCTGGGGCTGTGCATGCCTGGAATGAGAAGCTCCTGCAGGAAAGGAGCAGTGGCTCTGTGCTGGGATGCCTCAGGATTGCAGCTTTTAGATTTTTCATGTATTTGTAATCCTGCAGTTCTTCAGTGTAGAACTCTGAACTCCACACTCAGTGCTGGCTGCTGCTTCCCCATTTTGGGCAGACACAACAATTCCTCTCCAGGCCTGGCAATCAAGGACCCCTCACTGCCTCAGGCCTGAGAGATGGGAACAAAAGTGATTTGGGGGAGCAAACTTGGGGTGAATGACTTCATTACCTGGAGCTGTAATTGGGAGATTAACCCCCAAAATGCAAATGGACCAAATTTATAAAAGTGTGACACCCCGTGACCCGGGGTCCATTTTAGGTGTAGCCCTGTGGGCTTTGTCTGCCTTAAATGTACCTGAAGGCCCTTCAATAAATAGAACAGCTTTTTATTCCCCTAATTCTGCCTGGCCTCTGTTTTTAGGTAGCCCCAAAGGCATCAGTGGGATCCTCTGAGGGCTCTGATCCTCCCTTCCCAGCAGATTTCCAGGATTCTGTGATCCTGAATATCCTCACAGAGCTGTTGTCTTCTTCACTTTGTTCAATACTTGTGTGAAATAGTGGAAATTAAATTAGGGTTTTTAGATAGAAAACAGATGGTTTCAAGATATTTTTCTCTGTTTCTGGCCATGACAACACCTGAGTGAACACTGGCTCTTAACTTGCACATGGAGTGGCAAAATTCCCTGATATTTCCTTTACAGTAACATATAGGGACAATTCTTTCACATCATTCAAGGTGATTTGGAAACCTGAGTCATTGTATAAAAAGGGATATGGGGAATTAAAGCTGGGCAGGTGATGAATTGTGAACAAAATATTTATTTTCAACACTTACAATCTATCACTGCAGCTTGATTTTTATTAGAATCTATATTTCTAAGCAAAGCCACAATTTCTGATCATTCTGAAAGTTAAGTTTGATGTGTAACGGGTCATTGCAGGGATCTTAACTTGCAAGAAGTTTGGAATTATCTGCAAGAAGCTGAGAATCAATATTTTTAGAGAGGGTGGAGATGGAAATGGAGATTGAAGGGAAAATTTCGAGTCAGGTGTATTAAGAACCTAAGGGACTGGTCTTACTGAAAATTGAGGGCAGTTAGGATCCTGGTAATTCATCTGTCTCTAATTCTTATCAGAAGCAAAAACGGAGGTGCAGCCCTCTATTTTCAAAGTGTATCAATTAAATTTGTAGAGAAAACTGCTGTCTCACTTGGGTTCTGGATATTTTCTTGACTTTGTGCCTTCACATCTACAGCTTTTTCTGAGGTCAGATTTGAGACTCCAGCAAAGATGTAACCAGGAGGGCGCTTGAGAAATTGCTGGAAATGGATTTACTGGGCAAGTTTCTCAATTCCCTCAGTTTGCCTCTTTTTCAAGGGGCAAAAAGGAAATTATTTTGCACTTTTTTTTCTCTACTTTTTAATGAGTGCAAATTTGCTGCAATAGAAACTTTTCCTGTGTCCTGAAAAGTAAAATCAGGACACACCTGCTACCCAAGAATAATAAAAATAACAATAATTGCATGACTAATATAAAAGAATTGTTGATGAGACCTCAGTGGATTTAGCAAGCAGTGAGGATGCTCAAATGAGCAGCTCTATTTGCTCACAGATCCCCGTACTCCCACTTGTGCACTTCAGCAGTTGTTGGAGTGTTCCAGGGGAATTTGGGAAGCATTTTTGGACTCACAACTGATAGAGAAAATGTCAGGCATGTTGAAAGATCTCCTCTCTCCTCAGCTGAGAAGACTGGCTATTGATTTATACAAGACTGCATCACATTCATTTAGATAGGTGTTGTGTGTGTTGTATTTTTTTTTTTCCCCAATCGATATTTTTTCCAATTTGGCTGCTGGTAACAGTCAGGCTGTGGCCCAGCATTCCCATGTCAGCACAGAAGCACAGCCTTTGCTTTAATTGTCAGGAGCATCTGGCCCTCTCTGCCTCCTGCTCGCCCCATCTGAGCCACCTCTCCTGGCTGGCGAGGGGGAGCCTTAAATTTGATGAAGAAGTTGGTTACAATGCAGTCCTGCAGCTTAAATGCCATGACATTTCCTAGTTATTAACATAAGAACATTAAATTAAAATTGCACTCCTTGGGGACCACGGCTCTGTGTGGCCGGGGAGAATTCGCTGGCTGATTCAGTGAGTCTCAGTTTCAGCTCTGATTCAGTTTCAGAATCAGTTTCAGCTGATTGCATTTACAGTTCCCACATCCCTTCCAGGGCTGCACACAACCAGGAGGCAAATTCTGCTCCGAGATGCCCTGAGACAGCTCAGAAGCACAGAATGAACCACGTTGGAAAAGACCTTTGAGATCGAGTCCAACCTGTGAGCCAGCACCTCCTCATCAACGAAACCAAGGCACTGAGTGCCACGTCCAGGCTTTTTTTAAACATGTCCAGGGTTGGTGAATTCACCTCCCTGGGCAGATGATTCCAGTGTTCAGTCATTCTTTCAGTGA
Organism: Bombycilla garrulus; assembly: GCA_013400315.1. Taxonomy (NCBI): domain Eukaryota; kingdom Metazoa; phylum Chordata; class Aves; order Passeriformes; family Bombycillidae; genus Bombycilla; species Bombycilla garrulus. The sequence continues at coordinate 572,883 of VXBU01007363.1, forward strand.
AGACTTTTTTCTGATGTCAAACCTAAGCTTCTCCTGGTGCAGCTTACGGCTGTGTCCTCTCTTTTTTCTTTTATTTATTTTTTTTTNTTATTTTTTTGCTTTAATCACAGAATCACTGTGTTGGAAGAGACCTTTAGGATCATCGAGTCCAACCCAGGCCCTAACACCACCTCAGGGAAGTTTAGGTTAGACATCAGAAAAAAAATCTTCACTCAAAGAATAATTGAACACTGGAATCCTCTGCCCAAGGAGGTGGTGGAGTCATCATCCCTGGATGTGTTTTAAAAAGAAATCAGCTATGTCATTCAGAGTTTAGCTGCGTGGGTGGCAGCGGGGCTGGGGTGGGGAGCTGAAGGTGGATCTGAGCTCAGTCCTCTGATTAAAGCTCATGGCAATTAAACAAACACACTCCAGGTTTTCCTGTGCAGCAATCCACGCTCCAAAACTCAAACTTTAGTTGTTCTCCACATCATCTGAGTGCTGCTGCAGCTGGGATGCTGTTCCTGGAGTTATTGTGAAATGGGATCTGTTGTTCTGCAGTAAATTGGGAACTATAACTCGGGCTTTGATTAATCTTTCACTGAAACATGGAGGTCATCCCTAACTTCCAGATATTTCTATTCTCCGTGTATATTAATTTCTAGTAGCCTGGGGTTTGATACATATTTCTCTGTTTCATTTCCACAATTAATGGCTCTAAGACAACACAGATAAAAATGCAAATGAGCAACTCATCTTTATGCTTCTCAACTACATGTTTACAATTGCAGTTACAGTGAGCTTTTAAAACTGCCCAAACAGCTTTTCCTGCAGATATGAAAATTATGAAGTTACCCTTCTAAATTACAGACTTAAAAAATTGCTGTCATTTTAAATACCCATTTTTTGTGTTTATTGGAACTCTTTTGAGTATAAATGCAACACAGTCTTTCTTTTTTTGTAATGCAGAGTAATACATGATATTAGCATAAAGAGAAGTCCACCTACATATAAATATGTTGTTTTTTTTTTTTCTTTTCTGCATCTTCTCTGCAAAGATTTTAGAGTAGGGACCCATAAAAGTGAGCATTTCTTGCAATGGTTTCCTCTAAATTCTCTTCCAGGATACACTGCTGTGACAACATCCTGGCATCAAATCTGAAAAAGAAACTACAAAAAAATTGTGGATCTTGACAAAACCATGGGGCTGTTACAGCTGCAGCATAATGGGGGCACTGGGAAATTAAAAGTTCCCACTTTTCCCTGAGCTGCATTTCTACAGCTGGCAGTGAGAACTTAATTTCTGATTATGTGTTAGTTAAAGAGCTAATACAGTTGGGAAGATGCTGTTCTAACAGGCAGATAAAGTTTCCACTCACCTTGCAGCTGAACCAAGAATCAAACTGGGACAAATGTAATAAGGAGATCATGACCATTGCAAATCTGCTGCCTTGGCTGGGCTGGGTTTTAAAGGTTTTTTTTTTTCCCCTGTCCTTTCTGACAAAGAATATTCTAAGGCTGAGAGGGGTTTTTATTTAGGTAGTAGCAAGTTAATTCTTCAACAGAACTTACAGCTCCATCTGAAATACAAGGAAAGTGTCAGCCCTTGCTCCTGGCAGGAGTTTGGAATGGAATAATCTCCAAGGAGATACTGCAGTGGAAATGTTTAAAGTTGGGTTGAAGGCAGAAAGAAATGAAAGCACACTGTGTGTGGGGGTTTTTATTAGTCAGTTAAGGGGTTAGAAAAGAAAAAGTATCTGTGGAAGGAAATGTTGGCTGGGGCAAACCGAATTTCCTCACAGCGCTCAGCAGGTTTTGGATTAAGAGAAAGAGGCAGGGAGTATTCCTGTGCGAAGCAGGGTTTCCAGCTCTTGAATTAACGAAATCAAAGCCATTGCATCCCTTATTTCCTTTGAATATTAGTAGAAAATGGGATCAGAACTGGCACTGAGGCTCCAGGTAGACTGGCCTGATTTTGGGTTGTTTCCTGTCATTCCAGGTGGGTATTTCCACCGTGTTTGTGCTGGCAAGGATCACAGCCTGGAGCTGGGCTGGCACTGAGTTTATAATCCCTGTTTTTCAGTGATTCCATTCTGTTGCAAGATGTCAGAGCTCTGCATGGTAATGAACAGAGAGGTTTTGGTACAGATTTCTCATCACTTTTGTGTCAGATTCAGCTGAGCACGGAAAGCTGCGCTAAGAACGGGGATTACAGCCACAGTGAAGAGTCTAAATCTCTCTTTGCTGATCACATCACTGTGACTGTAATTATATTTCTAAATTATGTCCTGTTGTCAGCTCCTACCTGCCTGGAAGAGGGTTTGTTTCACCCTTTGTGTTTAGCTGTTCCAGGCAGTGGGCTTGGCAATGCTCCTCTGCTGCTCTCACACTCAACCCTTGATACCAATTAACAAATAATTGCACTTCCATTCATATCTTAATTTTGTCCTTTACTTCCCCGCTGTTTGAAGGATAGGACACCTGTTCTGAACTCTCACTCTTTCACCTGTATTCTCAAAATAAAACACCTTCAAGCCACATTTATCTGAGGGCTGTCTTTGCAACACAAAGTTGGTTTTTTTTTGTTTGTCTTTGCAGCACAACCTGTGAAGGAGCTGGATTTGTGGGAGATTTCTCTTGGTGAGGCTGCAAGAAGCACCACCAGTGGCTGTGGGAAGGTGATGCCCTGGCAGCAGAGTTCTCCTGACATCCTCCAGTGTATTGTATTGACAATATTTTATATTTTATATAAAATATAAAGTATTTTGGCATGGAAGGTTTGAAGGGCCATGATTGGTCTGGTGTTTCTCACCAGGTTTTCTCCAGGCTGTCCTGTGCTGAGATAAAGTTTATTCCACTAAGATTTTTCCTGCTAAAATCAGGCTCCCTGCTGTTCATGATTAACTCAGGTCCCTTTTCACCATCAAGGCATCCACACTGGGGAGTAAGCTTTACTTTTTTGGAATTTGGTAAAACCCTGGTCCTGGGGAATTCAGTTCCTGCTTATCAGGAGATAAAAAGAGGTGCTAAACCCTAAACTTGTGGCAATTCACCTCAGTAATAGAGATTTGCAGTGACTGCTTGCAAGGTGAGAGAGTGAGGAAACAAACAATACAAACAGACTTTTTTTTTTTTTTTTTTTTTTTTTTTTTTTTTTTTTTTTTTTTTTTTTTTTTTTTAAGAAGGCTTTATCAATAAAGGAATCTTTGTTTTTTGTTTTGGAAGAATGGTTAGAGATCCTGAAAGTGATGCCTTATTATATTTACTGTGGTATCTACTGCATATTATGCTTTCCTTTCTATCTTTGGCTTTAACAGGGCCATCTGTCAAAAATATTGGTAATAGAGAAATACACTGGATAAGGCAAAAGTAATTACTCACTTTCCTTTGGTCTGATTTACAACAACTTAAGTCAAATAAGAGAGCAAATAATAAAGTTCTCAGGCAAAATCTGAGCAGTTTGGGTGTCATCTTTCCCCGAGTTTGCTCTGCAGAAAATAATTAAATCTGCCCTTGGTAGATAAGGAAGAGTCCTGCTCTTTCCCAGCCCACACATGGACACAGTTTGTTTCCCTGATGTTGTTTTGCAGTTTGCAGGAGGGATCTCTCTGCTCGTGCTGCTCTCAGCCCTGCTCTGTGCTGACCCTGCAGAGCTGCACGGTGTCGCTGTCTGTGGGGTGTCGTGGAGCCTGAGATCACTCACAGCAGGACATTCAGGGTGCTTCGAGTTTTGTTTTTTCCTTTTTCCCAGCTCAAGCACTGAAGAAGAGGCAGAAGCCGTT
>VXBU01007363.1:581122-594709 GCA_013400315.1 Bombycilla garrulus
TTTTTTTCTCTAATCCAGCAAATTCTCTCTTAAACCTGTTCCATTTTCTCTAAATCCCCAACAGATCATTCAGGCTTTAGGGACTTGACTCAGGGCAAGCTACTTCCACTCTGTGCCTGTCTTTGTCATCTGCTGAGGGGGAATAAGAAAAAAATTCAGGAATTTTTGTTTTCTTGATAGGAGGTGGAAGCAGCGATGTACTTTATTGCTGCCATAACCTGCTTTAAAAATCATGAGCAATCTGCTGAAATTAACCATTTTTTAATATATTAAAATCTGAACAGCAATGACAGAGCTTAGGACAACAGAGACAGAAACTCCTTTATTGCAACAGCTCCTCAAAAAAAAAACCAACAACATTTTGCAAAAGCTTTTATCAGGTTGGTATTTTTACTTATGGAAAACTGAGTTTGTTTTAATTGCTTATTTCTGTTTAGGGATAATTAATATTTTAATAGTTAATTAATAATTCCTCTGTGGAGGTTTTTGGTGCTTTCAAAGTTCTGCCTGGAGTGAAGCAGAGAGGGAACCAGGAAAAACCCAAATATTTGTGCAGGAGAAGTGCACCAGCAACACCAGAGCTGATATTTGCCTCTGGAAAATCTGAGATTTTAAGAGGGATTTGGGATGCTCAGCTGGAAGCAGTGCTCATTTTAATGTTCTGATATTATATTCTGTGCTCCTTACATTCAGTATTTCTGCTCCAAACACCAATGATATCACACCAAATGTGAACAGAAGAAGGGAAAATCTTCATGTGCAGGCAGAGAAGCTAATTAAGGCAGATCATTAGGGAAGGGGTGGGGAAAGAAGAGTAAATAATTGGGGTGTTGTATTCAGAGTGCCACTGGAGTCATTTGGCTTAAATTTATGGATGTCAAAAAGTTCTTTATTTTTTTCCTTAGCAGTGAAATGTCTATTTTGACTGATTTTTCACTGTAGGGTCTCACTAAGATTGGGGTGGTCAGGAAAAAAACTCTTTAATTGCAAACTACAAAAGATTTCACCCTCTAAACAAGAGAGTGAGAGAGAGCAGAGAGGACAGAAACTGCAAAGGAAATGAAGGGATTCCTGTAAATTACATGAATATAAAGATAGATTTTAGCTTTCCTATAAAAAATAAAGTTGCAAAGCAGTTGATGGCACCTCAGTTCGTGTGCCCAGATCTTACCTGCACTTTGTTAAACAGCCTCATTTATTTCAAACTTGTCTGGATGTTTAAAGAGGAACATTTTCACAATTTATAGAATTTATATTGGAATTTATGGAAGGCTGAATGTTGCAAACAGCTCGAAATGCTGCTGGATTCAGGCTGGTGCAAGAATCTATAAGTGGAATATTTCTGTATTGTTATACAGGGGTGCCCCTGTGGGATACTTTGGAATGTGGTTATCAGAAATATTCTGGAAACAGCACTGGAAGTGTTTTCAGTAAGCAGTGCAAAATCCCTTCATCCTTTTCCTCTGTATCATCCCTGCCACACCACAGAATTTGGAATTTTCAGGATAAGATTGTGGCTCTGTTTGGTACAGGATGGAAAGAAAAATGAACCACAAACGGGAGCATTGTGCCTTCACCCCTTTCTGTGGCGCTGACGTTGGTGTTTCCATGATTTCATTAATCCAGAGGAGCCTCAGTTTCTCCACAAAATTCAATTTTAGTGTCTGTTTCCTGCCCAGGGCTCCTTATTTCTCTGCCCTTGCCCAAGAGCAGAAAGAAGCCACAGCTTCACTGCAGTGAGAGGACAACACAGAAGCAGCAAAAGCTCCTCAGTTTTGTTGGCTGTGCCACCTGCAGGGTTGGGAATCGTGGATTTCTGAACCAGAGCAGAGCTACAGACACACCTGAGCTGAATCTCCAGGGCCTCCCAGGAGGCTCAGCCCCATCCTGTTTGAATATTGAATAATTCCATGAAATTAGCATCGATTCCCGAACGCAGCGAGGGGAATTAAAAATTGGCTCCAAAAATTACGGAGCAAATTAGCTGCTCCTCTGAATATCCAGGCTTAATTAGAAACCAGTAACAGCTGGAAAACAAATGTCAGCCTCAGCTGGAGGTGTCAGGAGGAAGTCATCAGCCAGCACTTTTTCCTTCCCCCAATCCAAACAGCAGATGAGGTTATCCCAAAAATAAACAGGGCCCAGCTGCTGCCCTCAAACTCAGTAACGAGGGAAGGTGAAAACTGGCCTGGAAGAGGCTCAGACTCAGGAGCTCTTGGGAAATTGGAGAATCAGGAAGATTTTGGAACTGAGGGTCTTGCCTGGAACAAAATTCTCTTTCCTTTCAGCAAGGAAAACAAAAATAAAATCTTTTTCCTTTCAGCAAGGAAATTTGGGTAAAAGCACCTCAAACTCAGTAATGAGGGGAGGTAAAAACTGTGGAGTAGGCTCAGACTCAGGAGCTGTTGGGAAATTGGAGAATCAGGAAGATTTTGGGACTGAGGGCCTTGCCTGGAACAAAATTCCTTTTCCTTCCAGCAAGGAAATTTGGGTAAAAACACCAAGGTGGGCCTCTTTCCTCCATGGAAATTCCAACTGCACCCCATGAGGGAAAGGAAGGAGCAAATTTTCTGCAGGTCCCTTCGAGGGATTTGTGCTTTGGGAGCCTCTCCAGATCCTTTAGGGAAGAGGCTCCACTGGTGAAAGCAAAGGAATTGCTGGAAATTTCCAAAATATCCCTGGGTGAACTGGTGCTGAGGAATCATCTGGTTTCTGGTGAACAGCTCAAACCTTAAAACAGATTTAATGCAAATAAAGACTTGACACAGAACTGAAGGGGAAGGTTTGGAGAAATAAATATCTAATCATAGGTTTTATTTTTTGATAGAGAGTACTTATCTAGGGTTTTGTTTTTAAATTAAATTTCACAGGCAGAAGTTCTGCACTGCAGAAAAAAAACTCATCCAAAACCATCTTCAACTCAACTGAGTGAAAGAAAAAACCAGAAAACCAACCCAAAGCTAGAGATGGAGGAAAAAAATTGAGGTACTAAGTTTCAATAAACTGCCTTTCCCTTGTCTGGTTTCTCTCCAGGATTTATTGATCCCAGAGAAATTTAATTTGTGGAAAGTTATGCAGGACTAAACAAACTTTGCTTCCACAAGCACAAATACTTGCAAAGGTTTTTCCTTTTGCTCTGATTTCAGCAAGACTCAAGGAAAAAGAAAAAAGCAGAAATTGTTCTTCCTTTCAAATTTAACAGCTCATTCAACATCAGCGTTCTTAATATTTCTTAAAAGCTTCCCAAGCCACGAGCATGTGCAGAATTTTTAGGAGAATTACAGGAATTACTCACTCTATTTTTCCTTATGTTCCTTATTACCTTCAGCTTCACTGGGTCACTTTTCCAGCACTGGAATTGTCTCCTGCACTCACTGAAATTAACAGCAAAATCTGAATTTCTTCATTTGAAGCTTAATAGTTAATTAATGAGACATTCCAGAATTTTTTTCCTGTCTAAAAAAATAAAAATATATCTGCTTTTGAACTTCACCTGGATCCCCTGGCAATTATTTACAAGTTTATTTTAATTTAATCAGTTAAGTGTCTGTAGAGATTTTTGATCTATGTAAAATGTGAGTTAGGCTTTTAGAGCTTAATTTCAATTTTTGAATTATTTCAATTTATTTCAATTATTGATGTTTTGGGATTCAGTAACCAAGATCTGGAACCTGTTCAAGGGCCCCTTCTCTTTTCAGGAATGATAAACAGAAACTGGACTATTCCTACAATTTTTACTCTTTCTGTTCTTGCAAAGCTCAAATTCCACATGAAATGTTTCAAATTAAGGCAGATGATGGGAGGCTGAGTTTACATCTAATTTCTCATAAAACCTGATCGATTCTGCTTGATCTCCATTTAACTTGTCAGGAATTCTTGCAGCTGGATAATTGCAGAAGTTTTTTGCACAATCTTGTATCTGGAAAAAAAAATAATCTTTTTTATTTATTGAGTGTTTAGTTATATTTACAGGACTTTGGTTTTCAAACAAAAATTTCATATATGCTCCCAGGTTTGGAAATCCATTTTTTTTCCCCTCTTTTCCTGAATGTGGAGCTCTGTGTTTTTCCCCAGTGATGTATGAGCTTCATGGGGGCTCAGTAAAAGGACAAATCAATGAGCCAGGTGTGCACAGTGAATCATCAGGGGCTTAAAACTGCCTGGAGATATATTAACTCAGGGTGAGTTATGCATGAAAATCTCCATTCTCCTAAATATCCATCAGCAGGATTTCTGGATAATGGAAAATTACCAGTTCTGTAATCCTTATTTCATAGAATAGAGCTGAGGCCAAATTTATGAAGTCCTGTTGGGTTTTAATGCAATCCTCTGTGCCAAAACTGGGGAGAACTTTAGAAAAATATCGACTGAGAAAAGGCTTGGTCTCTGTTTCAGAAAACAAAAACACAACTGGCACTTTACTGCAGCACTGAGGAAAACAGACCAAAAATAAATAAAAAACCAAACATATTCCACAAATCCTGATCATTACATATTTGATTCCTGAATGAAGCTCAGGAAAACCTCATAGACATACATTTATATGTGCAAGGAAATCAAATAAATTCTATTTATTTGGTGTAAGGTTCCTCTTGCTTTCAGACTACAACAATTTTTTGCTCGGCAATTTTTGTAAAATCACGGAATCCCAAAATGGTTTGGGTTGGGAGGGACCTTAAAGCTCTTCCACTGTCCCAGGGTGCTCCAAGCCCCAATGTCCAGCCTGGCCAGGGATCCAGGGGCAACTCTGGGCAATTCCCAGGGAATTCTTCCCAGGGAACAATTCCTTCCCGATATCCAATCTCTCCCTCTTCCAATGAACACAGCTTTTCCGCTCCTTCCTGAAATATCTTTTGCACTTGTCTTCCTTTGCTTCGTGCTCAGGATGAAATCATTATTTTCTTTAAAATGCTGTGAGGTTTTTCCCCACAGGATAATCCTTCATTATCCTCAGAGCCCAGAGCATTCCTCGGACAGGGAGACCCCACAATCTCCATTTCACTTCAGGAGTCCAGATCTGACTGCAGCATTTAATTCTATTTCTTTTTTTCTGTCCTTGTAGGAGAAGACAGCACCATCTGCTCTGTCTACAAACCTCCTACCTTAGGAACTGTCAGAGTTCTGAAAATCAGGATAAAAAGGATTCAATTCAGTGGCCACCCAAAAGTTAAATTCGAGGCTATGTAAAGAAGAAGAAGTGCAAGAAAGATCACTTGTCTTAAATCCATTTAAAGTTTTCCACGTGTGGCTATAGCAGGACTTAATGCACAGAGCTGATAAAGATCCAAAAGAAAAAGGAATTTTACCACTTGTAGGAACCTGCATTTCCCAATTCTTACACATTAGCGTGAGGGGGATTGTGTGGAAATCCTCAACAGCAACAGCTCCTGAGGGAAAGGACGAGCTGAAGGAACGAGGCTGCACCTTCAGGCAAGGAAAAGGAAAGGTTCCTGGAAGGTGACTCCACTCAACCTTGTCCCCAGGTGTCACATCCACACTTTGACACCTCCAGGGATGATTCCACCATTTCCAGATCAGTCTGCTCCGATTCCTGACCGCTCCTTCAGCCAGGAAATGTTTCCCAGCCAGGGTGTCCTGTTAGTGGAAAATTGCTGGGAAGGGGAGGGTGGAGCTGTGCCTTTGTCTGCCTGCGATTCCCTCGTTTCTCAGGCCTCAAGGACGTGGAAGGAGGTGGTGAATGATCCTTGGAGGAGCTCCAGCTCTACTGGTGCCGGAGACTTCCCTGTCCCGGGTTCTCCAGCAGTGTACAAAAAGTCCTTTTTTCATCAGCTGTCTGAGCCAAAGAAGCTCTCTGGAGTCCTTAGTTCGTGTTCTCAAGGCAGTTTATTAATTCCTTATCAAAAGTAGATTTCTCTGCCCTGCCAGGGTTGGCACAGAACGCGTCCAGAGACACACTGTGCCCGCCCCGGGTCAGCTCTGATCTTTTATACTAATAACTACATATTAAATGTTTGTCATTAATTACCAACCCGTGCCCCTCACACCACACTGTCCAGATCTGTGTCAAACCAACCCAAAAGTGCCAGCAGCACCAAGAAGATGGAGATTATGAAGAAGAACATAAGATAACATGTCACGTCTAAGAATTCTCCATCTTGTGCCTCAGACCCCCCTGTACAGAATCTCAAACCCCCCTGGACATGGGTCCAAATCTTTCCCTTTTCATCTATAATTACTGCTATTCTACTCTTTAAACTCTGGTGACTTGCAATTCTTCTTATAAATTGGTAACTTGTCTCATGGATTAAAATCAAAGCCACAGGCATTCTCAGTATCAATCCAGGTTCTCTGACACCTCTGGCAAGGCTGAAAAGCCTCCTGAGCAGGGTTTGGATCATTCTGAGATGCCACAGGAACCCCCTGGGTTCCAACATACTGGGAACCTTCCTTGGAGCACAACAGGTGGATGGAAAAGTTCCTGCGATTGCAAAGCACCTCCCTTGCAAATTTAACCAACTTTGCCAACATCAAAACACCCACCCTGAAGCCTCAAAGGAGGAAAAAAGCTGATTTAAGCTGCATGAAACAACAAAATTCACAGTGTTCATCATGACAGCAGGGAAATTTAGCATTTCTTTAAAACCCAGGAAAGTTAACACTGCTCCTGACTGGAGCTGGGTAAAACCCCGGATTTTTGTGAAGGCGCTCATTATAGTTGCATATATTAAATTATCATTTCAGGGAAAGTATGGCTGATGTAAGTGAAACCCAAAAGAAATCCTACATAGGGTGTAAAAGAACAACTGAAGTTTTTCTTAAAAATCAGCTCTTGTGCTCGTAATGTGATAAAAGAACCTGCTGGTGGCAAAAGTTTCTTTTTAAAATATGCAGATTCTAAAATAATATTTTAAAGGCAAGAAGGAAGGCTCAATGTGAAAGTTGTTCCAGCTCTTTGGAAACCAAATGTCACCCATGAAATTGAGCAGATAATTTGTAAATTTAGAGAAGGATGAGTTTTACATGAAAACGGTATTTTTAGCTGGACTTTGGCATTAGAATGTTATGTTAAATTCTCAAAGTCCTTAAAATATGGAGAGTGCGAGAAAATATTAATCTGTTTACTTTAATTTTTCAAATATATGAGTCACAGTCGCATATTTTTGTCTTTTGTGCCCATAATTTTGAGTAGCTTTAGGGATTTGTGACTAATACAGGGCATGACTGTCATTCTTTTTTTCTCCTCAGTGTTAAATATGTGTTTATATTTTTAAAGCCTGTTTTCAAAATTTGTTCTACTTTTCCCCGAGTTCTGCTCCGAGTATCTTTTTTCTGCAGTTGCTCAGTGTTTTATTCAAAGCCACCTAATAAAGAGCGTGGAGTCAAGGTTCTCACACTGTAGGAATATTAGACTTTAAACAAAATGTCTTTATCACCCTTTTGCAGTCAGTGTTCGACAAAATGGACGAATATTTGACTCAGTGTTAAATTAAAAAAATATTTGTGAAACTGTTGATAATGTATTCCCTTTGCTTTCCCAAGTGCCATGAGAAACAATTCAGGTTTCAAGAGAGCCAGGAGTGAGAGTATGAAGAATATTATGCAAATATGAGCATAACTATGAATCTTCTTCAATGTTTGCAGTCCTCCTGCTTGTGATTTTAGCCACTGAGGGAAGAAATGCAGCCTGGCTGGAGCCTTGGCTGCCTTCACTGTTTTAAATCCTGCTAGGACAGAGGCAGTGAGCCAACAATAAAACCTGCCTCTTCCTCTCACTTTTCCTCTGTCAATTATTAATAATTATTGTCTTTTTTTATGGTTCAGTTTGTCCTTAAAACAAGGGTGGTTCTCCCTGCAGATCTGCTCCATCTCCCGCTCCATCAGCCGTGGGAAGCCCTTGCTCAGGGCACCGGCTGAAGTTGGGAAAAAATCCAGATTTTTATCAAGGTGCTCATTATAGTTGCATGTATTAAATAATAATTCCAGGGGAAGTATGGCTGATGTAAGTGAAACCCAAAAGAAATCCTACACAAGGTGAAAAAGAAAAACAGCGCTGGTGCCTGGCACAGCCCGAGTGCTGCGGAAACCCGAAATCTCCTTTTCCAAAATCCTAAATCTTCATTTGGCTGGAGGCAGGCTGTGAGAAAAACCCCCAGTGCTGTTCCATCAGCGTTTTGGGATGTGTAGGGCGTGCAGGTGCTCTCCTGCCAGCCTGATGTTGGCACCAGCAGGTTGTGGATGGTTCAAATCCTGCAGAGATGAGGATTGGGAATATCCACAGCCTTGGCATCCCCACCCTGCTGCTGCTGGGCACTGGGCAGCACAGAGCTGTGCCGCTGAGGCGTTTCTGAGCTCCTGCAGAAGAGCTGCACGTCCAGAGCTCCCAGAGATTGTCCCCAGATCCCAATGGGGTGGGAAATACTCACCTGTATGCTCCTCACGGAACCTGGCACTCCTGCAGGCACAGAGCTGCAGCTTTTCCCTGCCTACAAATCCAGAAAAAGCCCAATGGATTCGTGTTGGAAGCTCCAGGACTCAAACTTTGCTGTTCCTCCTTTTCCTTCTCCTTGTCAGAGCCTGAAGTGTTTTCTCAGCCATCAGGAGGGGTGATCCCACTGGGAACAGCCTCTTGTGGAACTGTGGATCTGCTGACTGTGGCTGTGACCCCTCCAAGATTTCCTTCGGCATCTGCGTCATTTCCCAAGCTCAGAGCACAGTGTCTGACACGAGCTGCAGCTCTGCACAGAGCTGGTATCACCAAAATCACATTTCTGATTAATGCAGGATGAAAAGGCCCCTTTTGAGTCCTTTTGTGTGTGTTTTCTTGCATTCACGACCTGGAATGCTGCAGGTGAGCTGGATTTCCTGCATTCCAGAGTTACCTTGTTCAGGAATGGTCTGTGAGCTGCCAAAACAATGTCGATATTTTAAAGTGTGTAAACCCCACAAATGTTGGTGTTGTTTTATTCAAGTTTATATTGAGAGATAAATTTGCCTCATTTATGCTCTGCTTTTAGACATAGGTTGTTTGCCATATTGCTACAAACACAAACAGAACACTTGACAAGATGATAGACCAGCAAATTGGATCAACTTTCCCATCTTTTCTCAGGGTATGAGCCTGTGCAATCCTTACAGCTTTTGTGAAAACTCTTCTGAGCTTTCTCCTATCAAAAGAAGCCTGATTTTGGCAGCTCCCAATGGCTCTCAAAGTGGTGAACCAGGAATATGCATTTAAAACTGGCACAGGTACCTTGCTTTCCTTCGACTGCTCCCTCTCCAAAACTCAGCGCTCTGAAAAACTGCCATGGAGCAGAATCATGGAATATCCTGAGCTGGTGGGGATCCCCAAAGATCTTCAGTTCCAGCCCCTGACCCTGCACAGGACACCCCAGCAATCCCACCCTGTGCCTTAGAGTTGTTTTTTTCCTTTTAAAATGCAGGTGGTAAGTGCTCACATATCCTCAGTAGAAGCTCTGGCCTTGTTTCCCATAAATGAGGATCATCATTCAGGTGCTATCTGTGCTCTAGAGCAATCCTTTACTGCCTCCTGCACCTGGCACGTTATTTTCTGGCCTGTTAGATATTCTGATACCTCTTGGCAACACAAAGAATGCCTCATAACCTAATTTCCGTGGCCTTGAAAGTCAGACCTTGTCCCCCAGAATATTTCAAGTCCCTAAGCCTTTGCAATTTAAAGCTTTCTGATGAAGGGAGGCAGAGAGGCAGAGGCCGATTTGTTGTCCCTGGTGCCAAGGGTGGGAATGGCTGGAGCTGTGCCAGGGCAGGTTTGGGTTGGATTTTTGGGAAAGGTTCTTCCCCCAGAGGCTCCTCGAGAATGGGCACGGCCCTGAGGCTGCCAGAGCTCCAGGAGAGTTTGGAAAACCCTCCCAGGGATTTGCAGGGTGGAGTTTGGGGCTCTGTGCAGGGCCAGGAGCTGGATTGATGATCCTCGTGGGTCCTTTCCAGCTCAGCTTATTCCAGGATTCCGTGTTTCAAAACAACAAAAGCTCAGGTGTGACAATCTCTGAAATGTGCTGTGAACTCGAGGTGGAGGGGAGTTCTGTGACAACAGGGTTTGGTTTTTTTCAGCCCTGATTCCCCTTGAAGGCCCAGCTCACCCTGTGGCGCCATCTCGGATCTGTCACTTCAGGGCAGCCACCAGAACCACTTCCAGCACTTTAACCTGAAATTAACTTCATTTTCTGTACACCCACCTCGGCTGGAAACGCTGAGGTAGCACAGGGGAGGCACCTGTGAGGGGGAAGGAGAGGTGTTATGAAAGGCCTTGATGTAACTCCAGCATCCAAAGTAATAATTATTTCATTTTATTCCTGTGTGGAAGTGATTTAGCAGCAGCTCCTCAATAAAGCGAGCTCCTGCCTTTGGTGCACACAGTCCTGTGTGCTTGCAAACAGAACGCTGCCTGCCTCAAGAGCTCACAGTGCAGGGAGAACCTGTTACAAATTCAGTCAATGATCCAACAGGAAATTAAACCTTTTAAAAATGGATGAACCAATGGACCAAGTGTAATGGAAGAAAATGCACAAAATGGGAAGAGTGAGTCATTAACTTGATTTAAATATGATTTTTTTTTCTTTCTTTGGCGGTGTGGCACCAAGGTGTGACATGATTTCCTCTTTCAGGAATGCAGCGAGATGGGAGAAGAATTGGAATTAAAGACTGCAAAGATACAATTATTTTTTTTAATTAGAGAAAACTCGGTGTCATACCAGGCCAGAGAAAAATACTAGAAAATATTTAAACCTGTGAATTTCAATTTAATATAAATTCACCCTTTTCTATGACCCTGAGGAAGAATGGACTTGTTCCTTTTCTATAATATTTAATTATATGCAAAGATAGGAAAGACAGAAGGAAGGTGTTAGAATCTGAATCTGAATTCAGAGCAAGCCAAAATGCCAATTATTGCACAATTCCCAGAGAACAGCACTGGGATGTGATTTAAAGAACCTGGCTGTCAGCGTGATTTAAGGATGATGGTGCTCTCACTACAAATAATATCCCACTGTTGAAAGAAAAAATTCATTGTCATTTGCAGACGAGGTCCTTCCCATGAGCACACACCCCGTGTGCATCAAGTCTTGAAAATTTCAGAGGCGGTGGTTTGGTTTTAGAGGTTTGGGTTTTTTGGTTTTTTTTTTTTTTTTTTTTTTTTTTTTGTTGAGTTGCATTTAAGTTTTCCTTTCCTTTCCTTTTGTGATTTACACCCCATTTTCTCTGCCTGTATGAATATCACCTTCAGGAGGGTTTTTCCTCCTCCATCAAAAGTTTTGCCTAATTTCCTTTTTAGAGAGGTAGGAGTGCAAGGAAGGAGCTGAAGATCATCTGTGTGCTTTTGAGGGGAGTGCTCCTGGAAAACAACAACTTCCTTGCTCGGGATCTGTAAGAGGGTGAGGGATGAAAATGGCAAAAATAAAAATATTTACTGAGCCTCAGTGGTCAGTGGAAGTTCCACCAGAGGGAGAAAAGCTCCCTTTGGGGATGTTCTCTGTGAAAGATTTGTGATGTCCTCTTTGGCACTTATTTAAATTGTGGAGAACACTTTCGTTCCAGGGCAGCTCTTCACATTTTGTCACACATACCCAGACTAATAAAAGCATGGTCAGAATAATTAGGAAATCACTCTTTAAGGGGAATTTTTATCCCCTTTTGATGCAGCCCTTTGCCTCTCAGGCCGGTAAAGAGCAGAGTGACGTGGGGCACCAGCGGGAATCAAGAATGGGAGTCCCTGGAAGGTTCTGGAAGTTCAGTCCTGAGGTCGTGCCCTGCTCAGAGCTGCTCCATCCCAGCCCCTGTGAGGAGCAGGAACACACCCAGGGCTCTCTGGAGCTGCTGCTGTTGCCAATGGGATTATTCTGCAAATGAGGCCCAGCCCTGCATTTCCCAAACCACAAACACAGGGATGCAGACAAATCCTATTAACAAATAACAGGATTTGTGCTTGTACTGCACCTCCCACTCACCACCTTCAAAACTTACCCCGTGCTGGCTGAAACCGTTGTTCTGCATGAAATCAAGTGAATTAAAACCCATTTAAAACCCAGCTAAAAACCCCCATCGGATTGTGCTGAAGTGTGAGTAATGATTCAACATCATCAGCTGTGGTTGCCATAAGAAACAAGATATAAAGTGTGGAAGAGACAGAAATGCCACAAGCAACATTAATCTACTGAAATGATAACCAAAATGGGATCTTATTTTCAGTGCTGGGATAGTTTTTGGTCTGGTTTTTTTGGGGTTTTTTTTGGTTTTTTTTNGCATTTAATTTTGTTTTTGTTTTTGGTTTTTTGTTTTTGTTTTTGTTTTTGTTTTTGTTTTTGTTTTTGTTTTTGTTTTTGTTTTTTTTCCCAGCTTCTATGGTTTCTCAACAAATCAACAAAAGCAGCTGTAAACCTAACCAGTTTTCAGAAGCCTGAAGGCTCAATCTGATTGACTGTATTATCCACCCTTTGTTAATAGTCATAAACGATTTGTTTTTGTTGGAAAAAACCAAGAAGAACTGCAAATAAAGGATTTTTATCTGAGTCATAAGTCACTTCATATCACAGTCTGCTGTTCCACAGTCAAAAACACCATACAGAAGATGAAATTTGCTCGGAATATTTGCAATGTTTAATATTTTAGAAGTCCTAGCGTATCGCTTTGGGAGAGCTGTGTATAAATTAGCATGAACACAGAAAATGTTTATTTTATTAATAAAAAGCAGAGCGAGCAAGTAGAGTAGCACAGCTCCTAAGGACTGACTCACTGAATTTTAAGCAGAAATCTCTGTTTTCCACACCTGATTTCTTACTTTGTGTGATGAGGATAAATCACCACAGCCAAGCAGGTCAGTGGGTGATCCAGGCATGAAGAAAAGCGCTGCGTGACACATTGTCAGCAGGAAAAAGAGGCTGATGAACACTGCGAGACGTAAACTTTGAAATGCAGCAAAAGTTGTCAGGAAGGAAGCAAAACTCAGGGTGTGAGGTGCAGGGTCTGACAGCGTAGCTTTCAGGAAAAACCTCGTGTTTGGATCTGCATCTGGTGCTGGGAGCAGAGCAGAGTAACCAGCACGGGGAGTGAGGAACTGCCCAGCAGATCCCCTCGGGTGGGTTTGGAGAGGAGCAGAGATGGTTCTGTGTTGGATTATCAGAGGAGTCTGGGTCTCAAAAGGAACACGAGCTTTGGAGAGGAGCAGAGATGGTTCTGTGTCGGATTATCACAGGGAGTCTGGGTCTCAAAGGGACACGAGCTTTGGAGAGGGGCAGAGATGGTTCTGTGTTGGATTATCAGGGGAGTCTGGGTCTCAAAAGGACACGAGCTTTGGAGAGGAGCAGAGATGGTTCTGTGTCGGATTATCACAGGGAGTCTGGGTCTCAAAGGGACACGAGCAGCTGGTGGTTGCTGAAAGAGTAATTTATTGTGGGAATGCATCAGTCTCAAAGGCTCAAAGTATAAAAGTCCCTGTTGAAAACATTCTGATGAGAGGTCCCATGCTCAGACAGCAGGCTGTTCCCCTTTCATTTTTGCTTCTTCTTCCTCTTCTGCCCCAAAACAGGGGTCTTTTATTCGAAATTCCTCCAATCAGCTAAAACCACAGTTCTAAAACATTCTTTCTACACC